>JAANYP010001318.1:42500-372858 GCA_020465985.1 Centrapalus pauciflorus
AGTTTATTATGAAAAAAATCAATATGATTTCATGATTTTGTGTTTTTGTCTCTCAATATTATTTTTTCAGAAAAGTCCTCAAGTTAATTTTTTTTTTTCTAGTTTTGTGAAAATTGACAATTATAGTCCGATTATAATTGGTAAAATGGATTTTTTAAAAATTTGAAAAATCGGGTTCTAAAAGCCAAATTTCACTAAAAAATTAACTTGATAACTTTTCTGAAAAAAAAATAACATGGAATGACGAAAACGTAAAATCATGTTAGTTTTCTTCATAATAAACCGTGTTAGAAAATAATGAATTGAATATTTTATTTAATTTTTTGAAATAACAAATTGTAATTATCTTTTTAGGTTGAACATTATAATGTTATTTGACAATTCATGTTCTCATTTGTTATATAAGATATTATTATTATTATTAGTACTATGTCTACACACACACACTACGTACTCTCTTTTCTTTTCATGTTTTACTCTTAGTTTTAAACTTTATCGATATCTTTTTAGATGAATATCAACTCATGTAATACATGAGTCATTAACATAGTAAATACTTAAAAAGAAAGTGTAAATAAATTGGCATGTGACATCACCTCGTTACAATTGTCAAATGTTAGCACCTCCTTATTCAACTTGTGGGTTACTTAGATTTATGCAAATCTAATTTAAATTCAAATCAAATCTAGAGTAAGGTTCAAAAAAGTACCTCTCGAAATCAAGTGCACCCGAAGGTAGCAACCTTAAAAAACTTTTTTTAAAATTTTTTCTCATAACCATGTTTAATTTAATGTTATACGCATGATATATGAATTTCACATACATTCACACTTTCTGTGTCCTTAAAAATTATGTGAATGCTCAATGATATTTATGTGAATGGTCATCCATGTGAATGGTCATTTCACACCATGTGAATGGTCATGGTGTGAATGACCATTCACATGATCTTTTTTTACCATTCACAAGATTTATGATTTACTTTGAAAAAAAATCTTATAATGTTATATTATACATGTCTATTCAAAAAAAATATATGTGAATGATCATTCACATTAGGGTACGCTGGAATCTTATAGGTACGCTGATGAACCTGATTCATCAAATCTATTCTTATATATTTAATCTGATAAATAATTTACTAAAAAGTTAATAAACTCAAATTTTTCTATGATTTTATATATCTTTATTAATATTCATATTTTTATATTTTAAAAATCCTTTCATGTGACAAATGGATGGGTATTTAACCTACTAAATACTAATACAAGAGTAAATAAATTATTAAGTGTCAGCCATTCATATAATATGACAAGTATATCTTATTTTGTCACATATCATTTATCTAGGTATAATTTAAATAAGGTAAATAAATTAGTTAGTAACATGAAAAATATTATTATTATTATTGATGACATATTGACCTCTATGTCCTGCATTATTATTATCAACAGAAATATAACTATGCTATTATTTTGATAATTAGTCCTTTTAATTAACATTAGTTTGTCTTTTTCAAAATAAAATATTCCATGTCTAAAGATCCTTCTTTAAAATAACTAAAATAATTTCTAATATTTGGTAAAACTATCTTTCATACAATTCCATCATTAAAACATTCCAAACACATGTCACAACTCACATGAAGTTGGTTCGAATTTTATTATATAATATTAATACAATAGAATTGGTGGAACTCTATATGACTATATCTCATGAGATATCATTGTCTCATTATATAATTGTAATCAATATATGCATTAACTTTTATGATTGTCGCAAATCAACACGTACATTAGAGGTGTTCAAAAAATTCCGAAACTGAAAAACTGATAAACCGTTTCGATTTTGAGATTAACCGAACCGTTTTTTTTTTATAATTTTCGGTTTGGTTAACCGAACTGAAAAAATCCTTCGGTTTCGGCTACGGTTCACGTTTTTAGTGACGGACGGTTAACCGAAAAACCGAAAATAAAAATAATTTTATATAATTTAGTTTTTAGGCATATCAATATTAACATTTATACCAATAATAATATATTTTTTTCATTACTCACTAATTAATCTTTATCAATTTTGTAACCTAATGTAATTAATATTATGTATTTACATTTCAATTGCGATAAAAAAAAGGTGTGGTTATTACATTCTTACAATTATGCTTAACTTTAGCTTTTTACAACAGGACATTTGACCCTCCCATCCATTGATCCATTAAGATGAAATTGTAACATCTAGACCCACTTAGGGGGTGTAAGTGACGAGAGAGAACATATTTGGTAGGGATTGGACGAGAGAGAATAGAGAAATGTAAGTGTGAGTGTGAGTGTTTAGTCATAAGGTTATGCACATCACCTCATTTGGATGACAGAGAAGAGAGATTTATAAGTGTGAGTGTTTAATAACATCGAGGTGCACATCACATCAATAGTATAAGGGATGTGAATAGAATTCTGCGTTTATCAATCATATATCTCAATGACCTTTGATTGATTTGGTGTTTTTATGGTCTATAGAAACGATGGTTGTGTGTTCAAATCTTCTTTATGATAAAAGATGCTAGTATAAGATAAATAGATGGAAACATAGATTGTGAAAAAAAAAAAGTTTGTCATTCGTAAACCTTTTATGAGTCTCATATTATTAGTAAAATTAAGAGGATGATGTGTATGTATAATAACACCTATATCATATCAGTCACAAAAATCTGAACTGAAAATTATAAACATCTCTTCCCATCTTTAAATGTTTGTTAAATACGCACCCTCTTTCGCCAACTTTTGCTAACATCTCATATATCCCAACAGAAACAAAAATCAACGATGTGAAAGCAATAAACATATTACCTTTACTCTTTTAGGCCTAACTCGATACCCAACTTAGAAAAGAGGAAATAGAAATATCATCTGGTCCATAAATCTCCAAGATCTTTTTAATGCTAATAACTTCATTGTAAACTTACATGATCGAAAGATATGCTCTTCGTTTGCAAAACAATCACTGCAAAGAACATAATCGGCTGATACCAAATGGATTCCTATTTTAGCAAAGGTTACATAGCATAACTAATCTCCCATGAATAACAGCCTCCCTGATAACATTTTAACTTTACTGGAAACACGCTGAAGCCACATTGTTTGATAAGTAGGAGTGTCGAATGAGATATCATAAAGGGTTTCGATGCGCTTTCACAGTGAAAACCATGACTCTATAGGGAAGGCCCAGCTCCACTTAACACTTCCATCTGAATCATTCAAGAACTTTAGTTTAAAGAAATTTGTGAACTCAATAGTGAGGTCATTATGTACATATACAATAGATGGAACCACTTTCCACACCCTACACTTCTTAAGGTGCATATGGCTCGTAAAATTTGATGGAATTGAAATTGAAATTTGTTTTGTTTGAAATTTTGAAGTACAAAGTTAAAGAGTATAAATTTATTTGTATCCAACCAAAATCTTTATTTATAAAAATTTGACATTCCTACTAATTTACATACGAATATAGATTTCAATCATTTACAACCTAATCCCTTAACCAAACATTAAAAAATTATCTTTTATTCTTCCTCGCCATACATACCAATAACTGATTTTACATTCTAATTCTTTCGAATTCCTTTACGACTTTGACTCGTGGATTCCTGAGATTTACTAGAATTTGCATTTAAATCCTGTGTTTGGTTCGTAGTTTTCAGTAAAGATTTAAAATCTCAGGATTTTTTAAATCTCTTTCTTCTTTTTTATTTAAAAACCCAACATTCCCTCTAGAATTTTGAATCTTAGTTACATTGCATTCTTTGAATAGAAATTTTTTCCTAAAAGATAGTTCAGATTCTTTGACAAAATCCTGATAAATGAAAATTCTACATGATGCAAATTCTTTGACAGACTGCAAATCACAGGAAGAAATCTGCGAGCAAACGCTCCCTTATACTCCAAGGGATAAATTTGCATATTTCTTCGAAAGCCATACAGAGAAATAATAATTTTACGCACTGTATGAAATCAAATTCGGTTTTTAGCCCCTACCAACGCTTAGCAAGTAGAGCTAAGTTAAGCACTTTTAAACTATTAATAACAAGACCATCAAGTTTCTTGTCATCTAAAACATTCTTCCAAGAAATCAAAGATATTTTCCTGTTGTTATCATTTCCACCCAAAAGAAACAACACCTAAATCTTTATAGAAATTCACTATAATATTTTGACTAATTAACACCCCTGACACATACCAAATTCCTTAGTTAGGATCCATTTACACTAAACATTAGTCCTTTAAGGAAGGTTGTATGATTAACAATTCAAAAATAGTAAATTAAAAGTTGTAATTAATTAATTAAAAGTTAAAATAAATTTAATAATAAACTAAAAATAAATCAAAAATGATAGTAAATTAAAATTTAATATTATAATGGATTTAAATGCTTAATAGTACACTTGGTATTTGAAAAAAGGTAACTAAATTTAAATATGTATAAAAACTATGATAAATTAAAAGTATATTAAGCTGAAATGTACATCCATTACAAGACTATTAACGTTAACTCAAACTAAATAGAAAATTAAAATTATTTTTTACTAATGCATACAAAGTCAAAAAGTAAAGTAAAAAACAAATTTATATTAGTAACAATTATTCTATATATTAAAATTACAAAAAAACTATAGAAAGTAATATATAAATTTCAAAATTTTTATTTTCTAATTTTAATAATATTTTAATTATAATACATGAAATTCACTATAGAACTTTATAAAAATTAATCATATTCTAAATTAACAAATTACATTAAGTAGATATAATAGATTTAACTAAAATATTAAATAAAATAAATGAAAATGTATAACTAAAAATTATAATAATTATAAATCAAAATCAATGAAAATGTTTACGACTTACATACGACAATAAACTAAAATTAATATCATATTTTCTATCAAACAATGTTTAATACCCTAGTAAATATAAGTAGAAGCTAAATTAATTAAATCTATAATTAATAAAATAATATAAGGTACACGTTAGCAAAAATCATGGGTAAATAGTGTTTTTCAAATGTTTTTTTTTGTGTACATTAGCATTTTCAAGTTATGAATAATATTAATATTATTTTTTGCACATACAAGCATAACTTATTTATAGAAAAAAAAATTATTTTCAATTAGAATAACTCATATTAACATATTTTTTTACTAATAAAATTATAAATTTGATATTTTGATGAGTTGTACAAATATCATAAATGTGAAAGATATTACTCGTATAAAATTTTCATAAGAAATAACACTATTAAATATTAATGGCAATACGCTTAATTATTTAGTGCTGAATTTCATGAAAAAATAGAGTAATCATAAATAAATTTATATAAAAAGGTGTTAGTTAGTTACCACCAAATTTATATTTGGTAACTTTAGAGAACCAATCATAAATTCAACAAAGTGCAACATACCTAAAAGCTAACCAAAATGAGCCAATCTTGACCTATAGTCCTATATTACGCATAGGTAATAAAGCAATCTTATTTGCTTAAAATATAAGACTTAATCATAACTTTCTGCATTTTGACATTGATGCTTCACCACAATTAAATAATTTTCTCCTTTTTACTGATTTATCGTTATAATTTTTCATATCTATAATATAATAAATACTAATAAAAGAGTAACTATACTCAATTCTTGTGAAGACACGTGTCATCACTATGAATCGACACGTGTCATTTATATGTTTTAAAAATAATAAATAAATTTAAATCATATCTATCCAAATCTAATATAATCTAATTTTAAATTCAAATCAAATCAAACAAAATCTAATATTTTACTTATTAATTATAATACAATATAATATAATTTTTTAAAAATATTATAAAATAATTACAATTCATATATATTTAGAAATATATAATATTAATGGGTCATAATAAATAATAATATCATTCTTATACACTTTTTGATAAAAAAATAATATTTATACATTTATCTTTTAATTTATTATATTTTATATATATTAAAAAATATCTGCGTAATACACGGGTAATAAACTAGTGTATATATATAGAATAAAGTTTCTCACCGTACCAACTAAATTCTCGCGTATCCAACGTACCCCTCACATGCAAGGGTATTTTCGTAATAACAACCATCATTCACATCACTTATAAAATTATTCACATCACTTTTAAAATCATCATTGACATCACTTATAAAATGATCATTCACATCACCTAATCACAGAACTTATTCGATCAGTCACAGTACTTATTTGATCATTCACAACACTTATTTGATCATTCACAAGAATTATTTGACCATTTACGATTCATCTACGCTTGTTTGATCATTCACAACATTTACTTGATCATTCACAATAATTATTTGACAATTTACACTCCTTCTACACGTATTTGATCATTGACCTTAATTGACCATTCACAATATTTATTTGATCATTTACAACACTTAATTGACCCTTCACATTACTTAATTGATCATTCACATTACTTGATTGATCATTCACAACACTTATTTGATCATTCACATAACATATTTGATCATTCACAATAATTATTTAACTATTTATAATTCTTATACACTTATTTTTGATCATTTACAATACTTATTTGATCATTCACAACACTTATTTGACAATTCACAATTATTCAACACTTATTTGATCATTCACAAGATTTATTTGACCATTCACAGTATTTATTTGATCATTCACAACACTTATTTGATCATTCATATGAATTATTTGACCATTCACAGTATTTATTTAATCATTCACAATAATTATTTGACTATTTACACTTATTTGATCACTCACAACACTTATTTGATAAACTATTGGTTTATTTAATGCAAACAAGTTGGACCCCTCCCACAAAAATGTGTGTTCTTCGTTAATTCTTTGTTGATTCGATTGGATATACGATGTCGTTCGATCATGCATCACCAGTGGATATTGAGAGCTTTCTTTTCACGTGTTCTTGCAATCTACTTGAAAGGTACATTCTTTTTAGCATTTGTTTTAGCTTATGATATGTATACTTGATGCGATCTTGTCAGGGCTTGTTTTTGTATTTCTTTGCGCGTTTTATTTATGTTTTTTTATTAAAAAAACATTACGCATCTCTTTCAATAACAACATAACAACATAATACAACATAAAAAAACTATGTTCTAGTTTAGTATTCTACTACAGGTCATTTTGACCATTCCGTCTGTTAGATCGAAGTTGACACCCCTACAATTTTGTGAACCATTCTGGCAATTCATTGATATCGTTAAAACAAAATTTTAAAAATCAGATTATATGTCTGATGGTTTATGTTCGTAATATCTTATAAGTTTATAATAAATTAATTTTTTTTAATAGAATAACAATCACACTAACAAGAAAATATGTTAATTTGAATATTATAATAGTGACAACAACAATTATTATTATTATTGTAATATATTATTACTATTTTATTACCCGCGTAGTATATCGATATTTATTAATATATATAATATAATAAATTAAAAGGTAAAGATATAAATATTATTTTTTAACAAAACGATATAAGAATGATATTATTATTTATTATGACCTATTAATTTTATATATTTCTAAATATGTATGAATATTAATTATTTTCTTATATTTTTTAAAACTTTTATTATATTATATTATAATTAATAAGTTATTAGAGTATTAGATTTGATTTTGAATCTAAAAGTAGATTATATTAGATTTGGATAGATATAAATTAATTTTCTTTATTTTTTATAAACTTATAAATGTCACATGTAGATTCATGGTGATGACAAGTGGCTTCACAAGAAATGAGTATATATAGTTACTCTTTTATTAGTATTTATAAATTGTTGTTGTTGTCGTCGTGGTCATCATTATTAAATAATTTTAAAAAAATTGAATAAGAAGTGAACTTTGTTTTGCCAGAATAACCAAAAAACACCAAAACCTATAAACATGAAATAGAAGTAGGGATGACAATGGATCAAATATGAATTGGATGATGTCATATCCAGGTCCATGTAAATATCCGTTAAGTTTTTCATAATCAAAATCCACATCCATTCAAATTAATTTCATCAGTTTGTATCCATATTCATTGGATGAAATGGTTAAGTGAATGTTTGTTGAATATTAGAAAACTATTTTTTAAATTACTATAGTACATAGTTTTGACCATTGTCATCACTCGTGTATCATCCTCGGAATTTAAATTGTGTAATTGAGGTTTATTAGTTGAATTTTCTAAACTAATGAAATCAAGTTGGAATATGTATTTGGAAATTTTATGAGTTGTTTGCTATGTTGAGTAATTTAAAGAAAGTTAAGAATTTCAGTTTCGAATTATCAGTTATGATGAATTATAAATGAATAGTGATGATAAAAATAAAGATGGAACAATATTTAATGAAATCAGATAAGTAGATGGGCTAAATGTGTAATTAGCCGAAAGTGATGAGGTAAAAGACTCTATGTCTTTCATTTCTTCATTTCAAGAACACACACACACTCTCTCTCTCTCTCTAAATCCCTGCTGAATTCGAAATTGTGGAGCAAAATTCATGGATTTAATCTGGAAATTAACAAAAAAACAAGTAGAAGTAAGGTAAAAATATAGTCTTTAAGTTTGAGGCTTTATTTTGAGAGTTTAAAGTTCAAAAATCGGATTTAAAATCTGAGAATTTTTTGTTGCATGTTTGTTAAATTAGTTGGAAATCATCTCTTGAATATCACTGAAGCTTCAGAAACAAGAATCAACCGTTGAATCGTCCTAATCGGTAATAAATCTGAATTTTTGTGAAGTTTTATGTTCTTGAGAAAATATCAATATTATGGTTAAATCTGGACTGATTAGCACGTTTTGGATGGGGAAATCAAGTTAGAAACACCCCAAATATGTTGATGAAACATTATTTCAAGTTGCATGTGTTTAAAAATGAATTTGGCAAGATTTTGATACAATTCCGTAAGTCACGAGTGCAAACCTGTTGGTCGACTCGGCGAGTCATAGGGGGTGACTCAACGAGTCGCCAAGAACACATGAACAATCATTAATTTTCTAAGTGGTGGGATCCGAATACGGTTGGGACCTGAACTCGGATGAGACTCGAAATTCGGATGGGTCATATCTCGGGTCAACTTTTGGGTTGTTTCTTGGATACATGCAAAATTCGGTCGAGATCCGAAATTCGGACCTCGACTCGGCAAGTCACTTGGACCGACTCGGCGAGTCGGCCACTACGCATGCGAATTTCAGATGGGGTCTAAAGGATCCGAATTTCTTGTATAACAATCACACTTTTAGGATATCTTTCGTATCATATCAAGGTATATAATGAAGGCTTATTTGGGAATAATAACACAACAAATAATGAGTTTTAAGTGTGAATTTCGGATGTCAGTTCTGAATGTTTTAACACTTTAATTGTAAGATTTGATGCAAAAATTTGCCAACGAACATATAATGATGATATGTTTATACTATGGAAATGTAACAGGTCCCTTGTAGTGTTATTTAACACACAGTGGGGTGCTTAGTTTGTGATTCCGGTTGAAATTCCGAAGAGAGATAATATAATTTGAAGTTAATAAACGCACCCACTTTGAGTACCTATGATTTCACATGTCTACATTTGTTTTATGTTTGTTGTTGCTTGCTGAGGCATGTTGTTTCACTTTCGTTTGACACTCTACTAACTTCCTTATATGTTGATGCACATTGTTGCTTGTTGCATTTCCGTTTCTTTGTTGTGCATCTCTTTGATGGACCGGCAGGTCGCATTTGTGATCTGGTTTTACTAAGGCTATATGACCTCGGAGTGAGGTCCTGAAGAGCATTGTAACATCCCCGATAACTATCTACCTCAGATGGTTGGTTTTTATGCCGAGCGTCGTCTCGAAGGAGCTGCGGCTATGGGTCCGTACTTTGAGTACGAAGAGAGTATACGACATGTGTTGCCGGTGTTACTCTTGGGTGGCATCATAAAGACTTGTAGAATGTGTAAATCTTTAGTACTCACTAAGTTTTGTTTACCCCTCAGTTGTTTACTTTTTACAGGAAAAGGAAAATCCGCTGCCGGATTATCTAGTTAGGTCAACACTTGAAGTTTTGGAACAATATCTACTACTCATTTGGTAACTGAAACCATGGGATCAATGCTATTATATTTGGGGATATTTGTAATAATGTATTGAGTATGTAGATTTAGAACGAAACCTTGTACCGTAGGGTGTATGACTTGAGTTTCATATTTTGTACTATCTTGCTTTCGCATATTTGAAGTATTCAAATCCTTAATGTATTGTGTATTGTGATTAATCCTGGGTGATGTAATTGTGGTTATTGTGGCAAGGGTGTCACAACTCGTCAATACATAGTTTGATTTAAATAAAAGATTTATTCAAATATACTTCAAAATCAAATACAAACAAAACATAAATTTTTTATAAATATTATAACACCAATCATTGACTTGTTGAATAGAGAACAGTTACTTTAGAAATCAAAGGCTCAGTTGTTCGAACTAATTAGAACTTAGAATCTGAAGCGAGGATGTCTAATGGATTTTATTAAGAAATAGGATAGTTAAATAGAAGATAAGGTTAAGCTTATGGTATGGGCTCTCGTCTTCGGCTTATTTCCTTACCATAAATACATAATGTTATGACAAAATAAAATGAGTTACTACATTTTCAGATCTAATTAATTAATTATACAATAGAATATTACAAAATATATACGGATTTATATAATACATAGAATAACAATGTAATAAAATATTAATATCGGGTAAATCGATATTATCCATGGATGACAAATCATCGTCCATATTATATCCATTATACATCCATATCTGCTACATGTCTGATATCAATTCAATTAACTTCATCCATATCCACCAATGGTGGATTAGATCGGGTGATTATTGTCATCCCTAAACAAAAATTTAAAATTGAAAAAGTATCCAAAAAACAAATGTCATACAAAAAGCCTTCCAAAAAATTTTCAAGTGTATCGGGTCGTTCTCGAGACACTGTGTTGACCTAAGTCCCACCATACATTTCGGTTCATGTCGTATCAAAAATTGTCATCCACAGGCGAGCTAGTTGGATTCTAAAGGAGATACAAGGGGTCGTAAAGTTGGAAAAAAGTATGTTGATTTTTTATCAATTTAAATCCTAAAATAATCAACATATTTTTTTTTTGTTGATTTGAACCTTTGTCGTTTTTTTTTTCCTTATTATTTTAGCCCCTATACATTTTTTTTGTTCTACATGCTTTAGCCTTCGAAACTCGGATTGAGGAACCTTATTGATAAAAGTATGATGGTATTTCATAACATATAAGCAAAAATGTAGATGTAGCTTTTTGATAACATATAAACATTAAAAATCATTATACCTTCATACTTTAATTGATTTAGTTCAAAAGAGACTTATTTTCCTAAGACAGAAGAACCAAAATGAATCTGACAAAAAAATATAGGGACTAGAACTAGAGAAAAAGAAAGACACATAAACCAAATCAATAAAAATACATTAATATGTTGGGGTTTTCAATATAAACCCACTTGGTTTCAAGTTTCAACCCATTTTAATGAACAAATTTTTTAATACCTAATAAATTTAAACTAGTACTTCCTAAAAGGCTAACTTTCAATCTTATTAATTAATTCACTCTTATCTGACAAACGATAATGTGTAAAAGGGCTTCTAGCCTATCGGTATCAAATCTTAAAAGTGACCTCAAGATTGCGGGTTCGAGTCTTATTGTGGACAAATGTGTAGAGTTAAGAGTAGTTTTAGAAAGTGTGCGTGTTTGGCTGTTCAAGAAAAAAAGATTCAAAGATTCCATTGAATATATATATATATATATATATATATATATATATATATATATATATATATATATATATATATATATATATATATATATATATATATATATATATATATATATATATAGGATTGGGTTCTTTTAAGAACCTTAAATAATGTGGGAACATAAGAACCAATTTCAACCCTTGGATTCATGGGATCAATGGTGGATAATCAATGGCATTGTTGTAAATATTTTCAAGTATGGTTGGGTCCACTAAGGGCAAATCAGTCATTTTTCCTCCTTCATTTAATGCAACTTTTCAGAAAAGTTTCCAACAACATGTCCTTTAATTAAACTATACAATCATCAATGAGTTTGTCATTAATTTTTTCTTTTTCTTCCATTTTTTCCGGCAAGAAGAAGCTCAGTTCCGTCGCCGGAATTCCATTCCGTTTTTTTTATTTCACCTGAATCCATGGAGTCGACCGACACATTTCAACAGACACCGTATAATATTTTTCCAAATGGTTTTGCAGCCGATGAGGAGGTCGACGATTGTTTTTCTCCTAATCCAGGTCATGTTTATATTTTATTCGAGTATTCGTTGCTTTATTTAACGTTTCTTCTACGTAGAATATGTTGCATTCTACGTAGAATATGTTGCATTCTACGTAGAATATGTTGCATTCTACGTAGAATATGTTGCATTCTACGTAGAATATCTTGCATTCTACATTCTACGTAGAATATCTTGCATTCTATGTTGTCTGTAAATCTATATATATTTTTGTATTCTATGTTGTCTGAATAGAACTTCTATAAACATTTATAGATTTTGAATTTTTTAATCTGTATTCTACTCATATTTTATGTTATATTATGATGTTCATATTTTCTAGTCTATTTTATATTTTAAAATCGCAGAATCGGGTAAATATGAAACGCTGAAGACCTTGCTAAACGACGATGGCTCTGAGCAAGACAATAGGAAAGGCACGACAAAAAAGATATATTGTTCGTAGATTATTTTGTATTCTTCGTAGTTTTTTATAGATTGTCTGTAAATCTATATGGAGTTTTGTATTCTATGTTGTTTGAATAGATCTTCAATAAACATTTATAGATTTTGGATTTTTTAATTTGTATTCTTCTCAGATTTTATGTTATCTTATGATGTTCATATTTTCTATGTCAGTGTAAATCTATATAGATCTTCTCACATTTATAGTTTTTTACAGATTGTTTGCAAATTTATTTAACGTTTCTTCTACGTAGAATATGTTGCATTCTACGTAGAATATGTTGCATTCTACGTAGAATATCTCGCAATCTACGTAGAATATCTTGCATTCTATGTAGAATTGTTTGCAAATTTATATAGATCTTAGGTAAGTGTCATATATTCTATATAGAATACCACAATTCTACGCAGAATGTTCACATATTTTTCATAGAATACCACTAATCAACGTAGATTGTTCACATATTCTACGTAGATAGTTCACATATTCTACATAGAATATTGCTATTCTATGTTACTAGAAATGTTATACATTTTTTTTTTCATCATAGTTTTGAATCCATTGTTTTAATGCAGGTTGTAAAAGATTCTACCATGGACACCATTGATTGTGATTGTCGAATGTTCGATCGGATTGTGTTGCTTTGTATCTCCGTCATAGAATGTTGTATATTCATCATAGAATATTATGTTGACTCCATAGAATATATCTTAATCTACATATAAAGTTGTATATTATTCATAGAAAAAAAAAAGATGAAGAGAAAAACTCTGGTGATTTTTTTTTTTGGAGAAAAAAAAAAGGATGAAGAGAAAAAAGAGGAGGGAATTAATTGTGTGTGAAAAAACGTGCAGTTCCTTTTTCAAAGTTATCCCCAATATACCCCTTACCCACCCATTTTTCCAACAAAAAAAACCCCTAAAGCCTTCTTAATTTCAAAAATGCCATCTTACATCTAAACCATTGATTTCATGAAATCAATGAATGAGATTAGTTCTTAGGTTCCCACATTATTTAAGGTTCTTAGAAGAACCCTCCCCTATATATATATATATATATATATATATATATATATATATATATATATATATATATATATATATATATATATATATATATATATATATATATATATATAGAGGTTCAATGGAAAACCAACATACATCGGAAAACCTTGGAAAACCTCCATGCACCACCACAAATGCTTCACAATTACCGCGTGATGAATCAAATTCCCGCGTGATCCATCAAATTCCCGCATGATGCATCGACTTTCTACGTGATGCATCACCTGATCCAATGGCTATAAAGTGGTTCCCGATTTTTCCGATGCATATAGGTTTTCCATTGAACCCACCCCTATATATATATATATATATATATATATATATATATATATATATATATATATATATATATATATATATATATATATATATATATATATATATATATATATATATATATATATATATAGAGAGAGAGAGAGAGAGGGTTCAATGGAGAACCTCCATGCATCGAATAACATCCATGTACCACCACAAATGCATCACAATTCTCGCGTGATGCATCATTATTTCTACGTGATGCATTAAATTCTCGCGTGATGCATCGACTTCCACGTGATGCATTATGGTTTTTTAGTGATGCATTGTGGTTCTCCAAAATTTTTCGATGCATAAAGATTCTCCATTGAACCCATATATATATATATATATATATATACACATATTGGGGTTCGATTGAGAACTTTTGTGCATCGAGGCAACATTGAGAACTTTTGTGCATCGGACTTTCTACCAAGGGTGCATTAAGGGTATTTGTGGAATAATTTTATAAGAAAATTAATTAATTATAGAAAATTAAATTTTAATTAGATTAGGAAACAAATTAATACATTAAACAACTTACCAAAAATTTCTCCATCTTTCTCTCCTCACATCTCTCTCTCTCTCTCACCATGATCAGCCTCTCTCCCTCTCCTTCCCCATGTGACTGCCCCACCCCCTCTCATTTTCAAAATCCGGCCACCGTCTTGCTCTCTCGGCCGCTGCACCACCATCGCACCACCGCTCTCTCGGCCGCTGCATCACCATCGCCCCACCGTTGCACCGTCCATCGCTCTCTCTCTCTCTCTCTCTCTCTCTACGGCCAATAATCACCGCATTTTTTGAATGCATGATAAATTTTTGAATGATGAACATCTTCAATGAAAAACACGATAGAATGATGCATTTTTGAATGATGAACACCTTCAAAGATAAAATGATGTATTTTGATGATTTTGGAAGAGATGAACGATATGCATGAAGAGATGAACGATTCATGTTTGTATTTTGATGTATTTTGATTTTGGAAGAGATGAACGATATGCATGTATTTTGATGTATTTTGAATTTGTATTATTTTTGTTAATTTTAGAAGTGTAATAATTAAATAAAGATTGCATAATTCCTGTTTTACCCCTCCGCGAATTTCATTATGTGCACTGCATAAAACTTTCTATTTAATTACCCTTTTGTCATTTGATCTATCTCACACATTCTTTTCATCCAAGGGACAGTGGAGGTTTTTTTGTGCATCGATGCACAAAAGTTCTCAATGGAACCTCCATATATATATATATATATACAAGTTTTGTTTTTTTTTTTTAATTTTCTTTCTTGTAGCAATGTTTTTAAAATCATAATTTGTAATATTTATATTTTAAGTCAATCGTTTGAATATCTTGATATACCATAACCAATGAAAAACAAAAAATTTAAGTTATTGGTTGTGTGCTGATTAAAAATATCCAATTTTAAAGTAAATTATAGAATTAGTCCATTCAGCTTTGCTAAGAAATACAAAAATAGTCTCTGTAAATTATAAATTTACATAAATGGTCCCTCATAATACTATTTACTTGCAAAAATGATTTGTCCTTCTGTCTCTTAACTATTTCTAAATAACGATCTTACCATTTTCTCAATAATTAGTTTAAACTTTGGTCCTTTTCAAAATTTTAATTTGAATATTAAATGTTAATATAATGAATTATAATTAATTAATTATGTATAATTATTATTAATATTTATACATTTTTATTTTTAAGAATATATATTATTTGTTTATCATAAATTATCATTATTTATATATTTAGTTTATTTATTTTAAGTATCTTATATATATCAATTTATTTATTTATCTTATGTTACATTTGTTAAGCTACGGGGAGAGGGAAAAGTTTCCTCCATTTAACATATATAAAAGATAACAATGTATAATTATAACAAATGAAACATAAGATAAATGAATTCTTAATAATAAATTGGATGTATAAATTTAAAATAAATAATTTTTAATTTGTAAATAGGGAAAATTTATAATATATAAAAATTAAATATATTTTAAAAATAAAGATATAATAATAATAATAATAATAAATTTGTTAATTTGTTAAACCATAATTCATTATATTAACGTTTAAGAGGGTGTTTGGATTTGCGTTTGAAAAAGTGTTGTAGCGTTTTGGAAAACTAATAATCAGATAATAGTTGTAACAAAAGTGCTGCAGGAAATGTAGTATTTGGTTTAGCTTCTGCTGTTTGCTATCATAATTATCAAATAATCAGTTTTTAAAGTGTTTGGATTTGCGTTTTTACTTGTAAAATGACCAAATAATCACTTATGAAGCAAATAAGCTACAATTTTATGAAAAAGTGTGGTAAGATTAACGCTAAACGCAAATAATCACTTATTAACGTATGCAATCCAAACACTTTAAACTAATTATTTGCATTATTGTAACGTAATAAGCTGATAATTTGGTTCATAACGCAATACCAAACACCCTCTAAATTTAATATCAGAATAAAAAATGTATGAAAAGAATTTTTGTTGAAACTAATTTGGTAGTGCAAAGGCCAATTTTTATTGGAAAAATTAACAAAATCGTCATTTTAAAAAAAATTAATGGAGAGAGGAATCACTTATGTAAGTAGTTAATGTCTTGAGAGATTATTTATGCAACCGATGAAAAACCATGTCTTGAGAGATTATTTATAGTTTCATTTCTATAATTTACTCTTAATTTTATTATTTATAATTTTGATACCGTCTTTTCTTTAAAATCTTACATGTCATGCATATAATATCAAATATCCACCTATTTTATTTTTGAGTTGATTGCTGATAAGATCCTTGAGGTTTGTAATAAATTTTAAATTTTGTCCCAAAACATTATATTTACAAAATCAATCATTATTTTCAAGGTTTACTTTTAAGAATGCTCACTTCTCTGTTAACTTTAATTAAATTGCTCATTTTACCCTTGTTATATTTGCACTTTTGACAATTCTAATTAAAAATTATTAATAACTCTTTATTTTAATAAAACAATTAGATATAACAATATAATTATTATTAATCAATTAAAAACAAATATAACAAAAACACATATTCATCCAATGTAACATCCCATTTTCCGAATTAGTACGTGGAATTATTTTAGTGGATTATTATTTTATTAATATCGTGTTGGTTTAATTATTTTCTGATTAATGGATTTATACGTGTCGGGATTGTGATATACGTGGCACCGATTTATACTTTTAACAGATTAATTATATTTATGAGTTCGCGGGATTAAATGGGTTGAGATGATATTAATATTGAAAATATGATATCGGATTTGGATTATTGGGTCCGGGGTTGCTAAATATGGGAATAATATATAAATGGCTTCATTGGAGTTCATTCTCTCCTTTTCCTTAATTAGAAAGTCTGAAAGTGAGTGTGTATGTGCGTGTGTAGTCTGGAGCTAAAAGAAAGGCAGGAGAAATCCAAAGTTGGTTGCTGAGATTTGATCTTCTTTTGTGTTCTTGAAGTTACTAAGGTAAGAAAGCTTTGATTTGGGTTGCTTAAATCCGTATTATGTTTTATTGATATTGGGGATTGACTTTTAAGCCTGTAGGGAGTTGATATGTGTTAATATTATGCGTTATTTTGGTATGGAAATCGATTTGTGAAAGGGGTTTTACCATTGGTCAGCCATGGCAGCGAGTAGAGGAGGACCTGCTCGCCCAAAAGCGCAGTCGCGACCCCCTGAGCGCGGTCGTGATGGGTCCTATGGCAGCGTGGGTCGAGTATGGTCGAGATCGGTAGCTGCGGCTGTAACATCCTCGGACTTATTTTTGATGTATTTTGATTAATTAGGTGGAAAGTTATGTATTTAAGTTGAATTTGGGCGATTATTATGCATATTGGATATTTAGCAAAGTTTGTTGCTATTTTTGAGAAAATTGAACTCAGAATCAATTTTGTGGAAAAATTAAGATTATAAAAGTTATTATAACAATTCTAAGATTAAATCAGTATTTTATGGAACCGGTTAGCTCGAGTGGTGAAATGTGCAAAAATGACGAAAATAGTATATAAAGGGCAATAGGCTTCATTTTCTAGTTTACACTCTCTCTCTACTCTATCTCTCTAGAAATTTTCTCTCTACATCTCTCTAAGATAAATCACAAACCGACCGTCGGATTTTCGAGAATTATAAGTTATCGGAAAGGTATCGAGGAGTACAACAGTAATCTACAAACGGATTTCAGATTTCCTGCGAATTGAGGTAAGAATCGATCCTTTTTAAGTTATGGTTTCGGTTTTGAAGAACATGAATCTCGAATCTATCATTTTATGCATATTTAAGCTTGTTTTTGATTGAAATGTTGCTGGATTATGATACTATATGCATAGTAGAATCGAATATATGCATCCTACATGATATAACACTGATTTTAGGCCTTAGAAATGAAGGATTTAAGTTGAAATGATGAACAGACTCGAATATGTCAAGAACAGAGTCGAAATGTAAGAACAGACTCGAGTTTGGTGCTAGATTCGAAGGTGTACCATCAGATTCTAAGGGGGGTTCGAATCTGATGATAGATTCGAAGGGTATGGCTTCGAATCTGATGTTAGATTCGAAGATGGGTTCGAATCTGATAATAGGATTCGAATCTGATGCTTGATTTCGAATCTAACCCATTAAATTCGAGTTTAATGCCTAAAATTGAGAATACTACTCCCTAGAATTGTGTATTTTGAATGAAACTCATAAACAACACATAAAATGTCATGAGCTATATAAAGGTCAATATATGAACTTGAAATGGGTTCAAACTTAGTTATGATATAAATTTGGTCATGTACCCGAAATGGGGAAAGTCTGCGGCCGGACCTTCTAGTTAGGTCATTTGGAAGATTTGGGAGACTCATCACTATTTCATCGGTAATTTATGATATGAAACAATGTTGTAATATTCGGGATGATTGTAATAATTGTATGGGTGTGTAGACTTAGACCTGGTAACTTATAGCACTGTAGGGTGTTTAACACTGTTGCACTATCTCATTTATGTATATTAATGCTTCCGCACTTAATTTAGGTTTTTCAGATCATTATGTATTGTATGTTGATGATTAATCCTGGGTGATTTGTGATTGGTGGTTGTTGTGGCAAGGGTGCCACACGAGATGGTATCAGAGCAGTTGTTTGATATTCAAGTGTCCGTGAGGTCTTGATCTCAAACATTAGGTGATGATATGTAGTGATACTAAGTAATGATCTGAACTAAGATAGGTTATGATCTAGTAATTTTAAGAAATTGACTATCATACGGGACAAATGAATGGTGTCTTTAAATTTATGACATGTTACTAAACAAGTTATATGTTTATATTTTCAGAACATGTCTGGAGGAATGACACCTGAGGAAGCCAGAGAGATGATGCTAGCCATGATGGCTGAGCAGAATCGAATGATTCAAGAACAGTTTCGGGCTCGAGATGAGGCCGATGCTAAAAGAAGAGAGGAAAAGAGAAAGAATAAGGAGAAGGAAGGGGGTAACAATGAGGAACAAGATGACAACACTGGGTCATCTAACAAACCCCGAGGTTGTCGTTTTAAGGACTTTAAAGGAAATGGGGCTGTGGAGTTTAATGGACTAGGAGATGCTGTTGCCGCGCTGGAATGGATAACAGCAACTGAACGAACATTCCGAATCAGCGACTGTGCTGAGAAGGACATGGTTCGCTATGCTACTGCTATGTTCACTAATGACGCAATTATGTGGTGGAATGCCATGGTGAACGCTTTGACATTGGAGAAGATTTCTGTTATGACTTGGGCTGAGTTCAAGGATCTGTTCACTCAGCAGTACTGTCCGGTTGATGAGCGCCGGAGGTTGGAAGCAAAGTTCATGGCACTGGTACAGGGGACTAAGACGGTGTCCCAATATGCTGTGGAGTTCACGAGGTTAAGTCTGTTCGCACCTCATCAGGTGGACACTGAAGAGAGGAAAGTGACCAGGTTCGAGGCTGGTCTTGACATTGAAATAAGGAGGGTTATGAGCAACGTCCGCTACCCTACATTTGCTGGCTTACTTGAGGCCGCCAGAAATGTAGAGCAGATTCTAATCATGTCGGGCTATACTACTGGGTCTGCTGCTGCTTCCACCAACCCAACACAGCCGTCACCGCCGAAGCGCCAGCGCGAGGGAGGATATTCTGGTTCTTCCCGGTCTTCACAGTACTCACCTCAGCAGTCGTATCGTCGACCATCTGGCTTTTCCGATCGTGGTCGTGCTCGTGCTTACTCCATCAACACCGAGCCGAGATATTGTAATAGGTGTCACTTGGAACACTTCGGCAAATGCACCAATGGACGTGCTTGTTTTTGTTGTGGTGAGTTGGGCCATTATCAGAGTGATTGCCCCAGGAAGGGAGATGCGTGCCATAAGTGTGGTGTATTGGGACACTACAGTAGGAATTGTAGAAAGTACGATCCAGCTGCTGCTGCTCCATCTACAACACGGTCTTCGGGAGGTTCAAGCGGTGGATCAGTTAACCGAGGTCGGGGTCAGTCTCAAAGGGCACCGGCTCGTGCTTTCCAGATAACTGCAGAGGAGGCTAGGGAAAATCCGGAGGTCGTCACGGGTACGTTTATAGTTAACTCTTTACCTGCAAGAGTGTTATTTGACTCGGGTGCCAATAGATCGTTTGTGTCTATTATGTTTGCTCAACAATTGTCTATGCCTCTATCAAAGTTATCTGCTGTACTAGATATTGAAACTGCTAGTAACACCTTAGTAAAAGTAGATCATGTCTACCGTAACTGCACATTAGTAATTGAAGATGTAGTCTTCAATTTGGACTTGATACCGATAGAATTCAGTGAGTTTGATGTCATAGTCGGGATGGACTGGTTGATCGAGAATGAAGCCCAGATAGTGTGTAAGAGCCGAATGATTAAGATAACTACTCCGGAGGGGCGTGAGATTTGTATATACGGGGATAGGAGAAGTGGGGATCTGTGCTTACTGACCATTGCAAAAGCTCGAAAGCTTGTTGCAAAGGGGTGTGACGCTTACCTGGCATATGCTATTGATGCCAAGGCTGAAAAGAGAACGTTGGCCGACGTGCCTGTTGTTTCACAGTTTCCGGATGTGTTTCCGGAAGACTTGTCTGGCGTGCCGCCTGAGAGACAAGTTGAATTTCGAATTGACCTGATCCCGGGAGCTGCACTGGTAGCTCGTTCTCCTTATCGCCTCGCCCCAACTGAGATGAAGGAAATGATGACACAACTGCAAGAATTGTTGGATAAGGGCTTCATTCGGCCGAGTTCATCGCCGTGGGGAGCTCCGGTACTGTTTGTAAAGAAGAAAGATGGCACGATGAGGATGTGCATAGATTACCGGGAGCTGAATAAATTGACGATTAAGAACAAGTATCCTCTGCCAAGGATAGACGACTTGTTTGATCAGTTACATGGCGCTAGTGTATTTTCTAAGATTGATCTGAGATCGGGGTACCATCAACTGAAAGTTCGAGAAGAGGATGTGCCTAAGACAGCATTTAGGACACGTTATGGGCATTACGAGTTCTTGGTTATGCCTTTTGGTTTAACCAATGCCCCGGCTGTCTTTATGGACTTGATGAATAGGGTTTGTAGACCGATGTTGGATAAGTCGGTGATAGTGTTTATTGATGATATGCTGGTATATTCTAAGTCTGAAGCAGAACATGCTGAACATCTGAGAGAACTGTTGGAATTGTTAAGGAAAGAAAAGTTGTACGCCAAGTTCTCAAAATGTGAGTTTTGGCTGCAACAGATACAGTTTTTAGGGCATGTAATTTCTGGAGCCGGGATTTCGGTAGATCCGGCTAAGGTTGAAGCAATAAAGAACTGGGAGCCGCCGTGTTCAGCTACTGAGGTTAGAAGTTTTCTGGGGTTGGCAGGATACTATCGGAGATTTATCAAAGATTTTTCCAAGGTTGCAGTTCCTTTGACTGCTTTAACGAAGAAGAATGCACCTTTTGTTTGGGAGACTGTGCAGCAAGAGGCGTTTGACGTTTTAAAGAAGACTTTGAGTGAAGCACCGATACTTGCTTTACCGGAAGGTAATGAGGACTTCGTGGTGTATACCGATGCTTCAAGGTTGGGATTAGGTGCTGTATTGATGCAGCGTGGGAAGGTTATAGCGTATGCTTCAAGACAGTTGAAGCAGCATGAGAAGAATTATTCGACTCATGATCTCGAGTTAACTGCGGTAACATTCGCATTGAAGTTATGGAGGCATTATCTTTACGGGACTAAGTGCCAATTATACACGGACCATAAGAGTTTGAAATATATTTTCAGTCAGAAGGAGCTCAATATGAGGCAGAGACGATCAATGGAGTTAATAAAGGATTATGATTGTGAAATCCTTTATCACCCGGGAAGGCTAATGTAGTAGCCGATGCCTTGAGCCGGAAAGCGTATGCTAAAGATTTCTGTTATATGATGACGTCTACAATGCTGACCTCCACGATAATTGATGATGTCAAGGCCGCTCAGGAAGAAGCCTTGAAAGATGAAAATATTGGTGCTGAGGATATTAAAGTACAAGTTAAGAACATGGAAACAAGTGAGTCGGGATTGAAAGGAATTTATGGAAGAATTTGGGTGCCGAAATATGGTGGTATGAGAAATGTGATCGTTGAGGAAGCACATCAATCTAAGTTTTCTGTACATCCTGGGAGCACAAAGATGTACAACGACCTAAAGGCAGACTTTTGGTGGCCGGGATTGAAAAAGGACATAGGGCAGTATGTTGAACGATGTAGGACTTGCAGGTTGGTAAAAGCTGAGCATCAACAACCTTATGGCAGTCTGCAACCGCTTCCCATTCCGGAATGGAAGTGGGAGCACATTACTATGGATTTTGTTACGAAACTGCCGAAGACTAAGCGACAGCATGATGCGGTTTGGGTAATCGTGGATCGGTTAACAAAGTCGGCTCACTTCATACCGATTCGTGAAAGTTATTCGTTGGAGAAATTAGCTCAAATTTACATGAACGAGATTGTTTCTAGACATGGAGTACCTAAGTCCATAGTATCAGACCGGGACAGCCGATTTACTTCGAATTTTTGGTCGGCACTGCAAGAAGGGTTAGGAACAAGGATAGCAATGAGTACAGCTTACCGCCCGCAAACTGATGGTCAGAGTGAGCGAACCATCTTAACACTTGAAGACATGATGAGATCGTGTGTGTTAGATCTCGGTGGCAATTGGGACGATCACCTGCCACTTATAGAGTTTTCGTATAACAACAGCTACCATGCTACGATCAAGAAAGCTCCGTTCGAGGCTTTGTATGGAAGGAAATGTAGGACTCCTACATGTTGGAGAGAAACGGGTGAAACACCAATCGCTGGGCCGGCCTTACTTCAGGAAACAAACGAGAAGATACAGTTGATTAGGCAGAACATGAAGGCGGCCCAGGATCGTCAGAAAAGCTACTATGATCGGAGGCACAAGCCGATCAATTTTGAAGTGAATGACTGGGTCTATTTGAAAGTATCACCCATGAGGGGTGTTACTCGTTTTGTTAAGAGGGGCAAAT
The DNA here is from genome assembly GCA_020465985.1 of Centrapalus pauciflorus. NCBI lineage: Eukaryota > Viridiplantae > Streptophyta > Magnoliopsida > Asterales > Asteraceae > Centrapalus > Centrapalus pauciflorus. The sequence continues at coordinate 66,307 of JAANYP010001318.1, forward strand.
TGGCTCCGAGATTTGTCGGACCCTTTAAAATTGTTGAAAAAGTTGGAAATCAGTCATATCGATTAGAATTGCCTGAGGGGATGTCGGGCGTACATCCAGTATTTCACGTTGGGAATCTTCGAAAATCGTTTAACACTGGAAACGAGGATTGGGCTGACCATACTGAACTGCAAGTTGATGAAAGGCTCCGGTATGTAGAAGAGCCGGAGTGTGTACTGGATACTAAGTTGAAGAAATTAAGGAGCAAGGAGATAGAAATGGTGCTTATACGCTGGAAGCATCATAAAGGAGCAAATCATACGTGGGAAGCTAAGTCGGAAATGTTAAGAAAGTATCCGAAGTTGTTTGAGTCCGAGTAACTTCGAGGACGAAGTTGAGCGTGGTGGAGCCCATGCTGTAACATCCTCGGACTTATTTTTGATGTATTTTGATTAATTAGGTGGAAAGTTATGTATTTAAGTTGAATTTGGGCGATTATTATGCATATTGGATATTTAGCAAAGTTTGTTGCTATTTTTGAGAAAATTGAACTCAGAATCAATTTTGTGGAAAAATTAAGATTATAAAAGTTATTATAACAATTCTAAGATTAAATCAGTATTTTATGGAACCGGTTAGCTCGAGTGGTGAAATGTGCAAAAATGACGAAAATAGTATATAAAGGGCAATAGGCTTCATTTTCTAGTTTACACTCTCTCTCTACTCTATCTCTCTAGAAATTTTCTCTCTACATCTCTCTAAGATAAATCACAAACCGACCGTCGGATTTTCGAGAATTATAAGTTATCGGAAAGGTATCGAGGAGTACAACAGTAATCTACAAACGGATTTCAGATTTCGTGCGAATTGAGGTAAGAATCTATCCTTTTTAAGTTATGGTTTCGGTTTTGAAGAACATGAATCTCGAATCTATAATTTTATGCATATTTAAGCTTGTTTTTTATTGAAATGTTGCTGGATTATGATACTATATGCATAGTAGAATCGAATATATGCATCCTACATGATATAACACTGATTTTAGGCCTTAGAAATGAAGGATTTAAGTTGAAATGATGAACAGACTCGAATATGTCAAGAACAGAGTCGAAATGTAAGAACAGACTCGAGTTTGGTGCTAGATTCGAAGGTGTACCATCAGATTCTAAGGGGGGGTTCGAATCTGATGATAGATTCGAAGGGTATGGCTTCGAATCTGATGTTAGATTCGAAGATGGGTTCGAATCTGATGATAGGATTCGAATCTGATGCTTGATTTCGAATCTAACCCATTAAATTCGAGTTTAATGCCTAAAATTGAGAATACTACTCCCTAGAATTGTGTATTTTGAATGAAACTCATAAACAACACATAAAATGTCATGAGCTATATAAAGGTCAATATATGAACTTGAAATGGGTTCAAACTTAGTTATAGTATAAATTTGGTCATGTACCCGAAACGGGGAAAATATCGTCAAATTTACGAAACTTGATTATTATGGAATTAAATGGTTAATGATACGAGGAATTGTTGTAATATTTGGGATGATTGTAATAATTGTATGGGTGTGTAGACTTAGACCTGGTAACTTATAGCACTGTAGGGTGTTTAACACTGTTGCACTATCTCATTTATGTATATTAATGCTTCCGCACTTAATTTAGGTTTTCAGATCATTATGTATTGTATGTTGATGATTAATCCTGGGTGATTTGTGATTGGTGGTTATTGTGGCAAGGGTGCCACAGCGGCCGCCGAATTAGGACCGGAGATTTCTTGGAGTATCTTGTATCTACTTTTATATAGTGACCGTAATAGTATTGCATGTGATGACATCTTTTGGGGAATTGTAAAATAGTAGCCAGTGGGTAGATTCAGTGTGTGTATTCGATAGTCAGCAGTATTATGATAGATGCTTGAGTTTTGGACATCTGTATTTACTTGTGATTTACGTTGTTAACCTGTCTGTATGAAAGTTTAAACTTTCTATGATTTGTGTTATCCTCTGACACGTGTAATATGAATTCTATGCGTTATTGCCACTTATGATATTGTGATGACATGAAATTATGCGAAATGGGGAGGGTGTTACATGATGGTATCAGAGCTTGTGGTTTGAAGTCTGAGTATCAGTAGTGGATGCTTAACTTAAACCTTGTTCAGATCCTTGGGGGAATCATTCCTGAGATTGATATTAGTGGAATTAACTGACATGCTTATTGTATAAGCTGGGTGATCTATTTCTACCTTAATTGTTTCGGTTTGTGCAGGTGAGTATGGCAGATCAGGGTGAGGGTTCAGGCACAGAGAGACCAGCGGGTGATGAGTATGTCCGCAGGTCAGAACTTCTCGATATTTTGACACGGTTCTATCGTCAACCGAGTTCAGGGCAAGGTATGGGGCCAGTAATTCCTACGACAGGGACAGATTCTGGGGTAGGTGCCTCTTCATCTACTCGGAAGGGTGGGTCCTTTAATGACTTTATGACAGGAGCCCCACCCCAGTTCATAGGCGGTGGTGAGTAGGGGTGTTCATGGATGGTTAACCGAACCAAAATCGTATTTCGGATGGTTAACCGGAGATATCGGTTCGAGGATTTCGTGAACCTAAACCTAAACCTAAAAAGTCGGTTAACCGAAAATAGGTTAACCGGTTTTTTCGGTTCGGTTACTCGGTTAACCTATTAACAATTTTTATTTAGTTAATTAATTTTAAAAATTTCAACTATTAGTTTATACAAACTTCAAACGTTCAAGATATCAAAAACAAAGAAATAAAACTACAAATTATCTACATAAAATCTTTAAAAAATTGAACATTATCTTTAAAAATCTAATAGAAACAAAAAAAAAATATTTTATAGTCTTTCTAAATTAACTTATTCTAGTGTAATTTATTGTTGTTTTGAATTTAAAGATTAATATAGAATAATAAATAAGTTATAATTTTAAATTATTAATGTAATAAATGTTGATATTTATAGACATAAAAGTTAAAATGTATAAAATTAAAAAATTTTCGGTTTTTCGGTTAACCGCCCGTTACCAAAATGGTGAACCTAAACCTAAACCGAAACCAAAGGTTTTTTCCGGTTCGGTTAACCAAACCGAAAATAATAAAAAATCCGGTTCGGTTAACCTCAAAATCGGAACGGTTTTTCGGTTTCAGAATTTTTTGAACACCCCTAGTGGTGAGCCAGGGATGGCAATGGTCTGGCAGCGTGAGATAGAGGCTGCGTTTCGAGTTGCGCACGTGGACCCGAAGGATATGGTGGGGTATGTTACCTATCTGTTGAGGGGAGGGGTTTCCCAGTGGTGGAAGTCTGTTGAGTCATCTATGACGCCGTCGGCAGCTTATGCCGTGAAATGGGATCAGTTCAGGGCCATTTTGGAGTTGCAATACATTCCGAGGGACGAGAGACGAGAGATGGAGCGTCGATTCCTCCACATGCGACAGGGTGATTTGACAGTACAGTAGTACGTTGACAGATTTAACGAGTACTCCCAGTTTGCGACTCAGCATAACGATACAGAGCAGCGGAAGGCCGATGCGTTTATCGATGGATTACGATCAGATATCTATGAGTTTGTTGGATTACACGAGACCCCCACATTCGCCAGAGCATTGGAGATGGCCCGCATGAGACAGCGGGAGACAGAGAAATAGAGAGAGTAGCCGCTTACTCAGCGACAGTGTACGGGGACGTCGGAGCAGTCCTCAAGTCGCTGGAGACATTCCGGAGACACTTCCAGAGAAGCGACAGTTTTCGAGCTAGGGTCCGGGGCAGAGTTCAAGATCAAGGCGCGATAGAGATCGAGACAGGGGCAAAGATCGAATATCGAGGGGACCGATGCAAAGTCAGCGGTCAGGCGATCAGAGTCGGATGCAAAGTTCGCGATATAGTGCGCAGAGTCAGAGTAGTGTGGGACAGAGGTTCCGAGATGTGGATAGTAGGGTCGATAGTTCTATTGGAGATCGGGAGTTCCCGAGATGTCATCGTTGCCATAGTGGGCCGTGTGTGCTAGATACGCCCAGATGTTATTGGTGCGATCAGTGGGGTCATGTTGTCGCTACGTGTACGGATCGAGAGTCGTTATGCTTCCGTTATAGGAAGCCATGACACATGATTCGGGATTGTCCAGAGGCGGGACCAGCGATACAGCGGGGCAGTTACAGTGGGACTAGGACAGAGCCGTCATCATCCAGTCGTCGTGATATTGTTCCTAGGGCACGGGTTCGAGTATTTCAGGCGACGGTCGATGAAGCACGGCATGCTACCGACGTTGTTTCTGGTACATATATTTTGAACGGACTTTGAGCATGTGTTTTACTTGATTCTGGAGCAGATTGTTTGTGTGAGCCTGTGATAAATGTGTGTGTTTTTACTATTTTCCTATTGTCTTCTCTGTTTCCATGACTATTGAGATGTGGTGACAGAGGTGTGGAATCCTTCATGTCTGGGTATAACAGTGATTTTAGTGTGATAGATCGGGGTATATTGCGGTAAATTGTGTCGTCAGGGCTTCAAAATTGGGAGGGATTTAATTCCTTTTGCATGTCCATCCATATCTATGATATTGTGTTAATTGATTTAAATGAGATGTGTTTATTTGTTATTATGAATAGAGTTGAGGATTTCGTTGTACTAGCGGAATAATCATGAAGAGTTAATTAGGCGAATAAAATCATTGCTTATTGTTATCTTGGAGTGAATAATCTTAATTGAGAGGGAATGAAGACAGAGGATTCGAGATTATATATGTGAACTAATTGGCTTATGAGGTGACGCCAAGGAGAAGACTTTGTGATTAGAGGATATATAGATTAATGTGTGGAATTTTTAGAAGATTTCAGGGGAATTAAATAAATTATTCGTGGATTATCTAGTTGAGCCAGAGATCAAAGTTGTAATTGGAACTATGACTATGACTTTAATCCCGGGTGATGCGACTTGAGCCGCGTGATAACCAGTGAACGAGACATACGAGATTACAGAGTTAAGTACAAATGAGATTGTGAAAAGAGAGATTTGTGATAAACCGAGTAATTGAGATATAGTGACAGCAAATTGGGGATGGTTTGGGAAAGAGTTGAAATTGTGAGCTGTTGCTAACGTGATACTGATGAGTCAACAAATTGAGATTTATCTGTCCATTCAAAGAGCATTGCGATGCACTGAAATCTTTGAACCTGCTACTATTGATCAGGGTTGAAAAGCGATCAGAGACGATATGTGGCAGAGTTAATGAATTGTATTGAGAATAAATGAACGAGCATGTCAAAGATAGATTCCGGGGACGGAATCTCTTTAAGAGGGGAGGTTTTGTAACATCCCATTTTCCGAATTAGTACGTGGAATTATTTTAGTGGATTCTTATTTTATTAATATCGTGTTGGTTCACCCGATTAGTGTATTTATACGTGTTGGGATTGCGATATACCAGGAACGGATTTATAATTTTAACGGATTAATTATATTCATGAGTTCGATGGATTAAATGGGTTGAGATGATATTAATATTGAAAATATGATATTGGGTTCAGATTATTGGGTCCGGGGTTGCAAAATATGGGAATAATATATAAATGGCTTCATTTGAGTTCATTATCTCCTTTTCCTTAATTAGAAAGTTTGAAAGTGAGTGTGTATGTGTGTGGGTAGTCTGGAGCAACAATAAAGGGTGGAGAAATCCAAAGTTGGTTGCTGAGATTCGATCTTCTTCTTCTTATTGTGTTCTTGAAGTTACATTATGTGTTATTGATATTGGGGATTGGCTTTTAAGTCTGTAGGGAGTTGATATGGGTTAATATTATGCGTTATTTTGGTATGGAAATCGATTTGTGAAAAGGGTTTTACCCCTGGTCAGCCATGGCAGCGAGCAGGGGAGGACCTGCTCGCCCAAGAGTGCGGTCGCGACCCCTTGTAGCGGCGTGGATCGAGTATGGCCGAGATTAAGGGCGGGGCCGTGATGGTCAGCGCGGCCGCGATGCGGGGAGCGTGGGCAGCGACCAGAGTGTTTTGGGTCGGGTTCTGTTTTGGGGTTTTTTGGTCCGTTTAGGAGCGCAGTCCCGATGGGTCCTGTGGCGGCGTGGGTTGAGTATGGCCGAGATCAAGGGCGCGGGCCATGATGGTCAGCGCGGCCTTAATAGGGGGAGTGTGGGCAGCAACCAGAGTGTTTTGGGTCGGGTTCTGTTTTGGGATTTTGGGGTTAATTCTGGGGTCTGATTCAGTTATGTGGTCAGTGTAGAGTTGTTATGTGCATTTGTTGAGTTTGAATTTGAATTAACTGTCTGGGATCCGTGTGGTTATAGGGACGAGTCGACAGTGGGCCGAGACGGATCAAAGGTTGTAGAATTCAGTGATTGAGTCGGGTTGTCTGATAGACAGGTGAGTACTCGAGTTCTTTTCTAAATAGCGGGATCATTTTACGAGTCTTAGATGTGTAGCTATCGTGTATATATTGTGCATTGTGTATGAGACAGTGACGTGAGCCTCATGTATTATTCTATTTCCATTTATATGTGCCTCTGTGTGTTATGTGCATGTGCTCTGTGTTTATTCTGCAGTGTCTAACCCTCGCGTACTCACGAGTTTTCCAGCTTACGTTTTCGAGTCTAACATGTTCTAGGAATCACAAAGGGGATCAGTAGCTGCGGCCGCCGAATTAGGACCGGAGATTTCTTGGAGAATCTTGTATCTACTTTTATATAGTGAGCATAATAGTATTGCATGTGATAGCATCTTTTGGGGAATTGTAATTTTGTAGCCAGTGGTTAGATTCAATGTGTGTATTCGATAGTCAGCAGTATTATGGTAGATGCTTGAGTTTTGGACATCTGTATTAACTTGTGAATTACGTTGTTAACCAGTATGTATGAAAATTTAAACTATGAATTATTTGTGTTATCCTCTGACACGTGTAATCTGGATTCTATGTGTTATTGCCACTTATGATATTGTGATGACGTGGCATTATGCGAAATGGGGAGGGTGTTACATCCAACACAAATATCAAAGCTAAAATGCTAAAAACATTCTTCAGATAACATCTCCATTCTCTATCATCAAGATTCAAAAACATCTCCACCGTCATCAACATTCAATAATAAAAGCTCTTCCACCATCAATAACGAGAACGAAACCTCCCCCACCACATCACCACCTCATTCCTTCTCCTCCGTATGTGTTTGATTTTGTTTTCGGTTTGAATGATTCCAAAGTTGCTTAACATTTTGTTTACTGATTAAATTTTGGAATCCAAATCTTTTTTTCATCTTATGATTTTTAATCAGCTTACCGATCTACTTCATTTAATATGTGTTTGTTCTTATAATGATAGCCTAGTGATTAAGTACATAAATTTATATATGAGGTTTAGTGATCAAATCCTGACACATGTCTTTTAACTATGAATTGCATGATTATCTTCATTGCACTGGCCATGTAATCGGTGAATAGAAACCCTAAAGGATATGTTGCTCTTTCTTTAAAACTATAACTACTTCATACTCTCATATAATGATATAATCATTTGATGTCATTTTTCTTGTATATCTAATTGGAATTTGTATTGTATTCCTTTAGTAAACCTAAAATCACTCTTTCCACCATCCTTTTTGCATTTATAGGACTCTAAACGGGTATTGTCTATGTATTTAAACTTCTCCTTTCTCTCCTAGGATGAACATGGAATACAAGCTTCAATACAAAAGACCAGACGTTATTCGTTTTACTTACAAATCTAACTATTGAAGCATTTTTCTTTAAAAAAAATTAATTGTTGATAGTTGGATAATATGCTTCTTAAATTAACTCGAGTTGGAATTTGAAAATATAAAATAACATGCGAATAAATAGGCCAAATTCAAACATAATCAACTAGAAGGATCTTTATTGTTTCATGTGGCATAAGCTCCAACCAATTTTGAAAGTTACTTGAAGTAGCTTCTTGTATCAGAGATTATATTTTTAATAAGCTCAAGAAAAAATTATCCATTAAATACTACTTACAAAATTTTTTTTGATAAAGCAAAATTTTACGAAAGCACCAAAATATATACAACGGTTTCAAGAGGAAACCAAAACCCCACCGAACAGTAAAACATCAAAAGAACTACGAACTACAAAAAAACAACCAGACTATCTAAACTTGCAATGCACCAAAATTAAACATGCAAACCAGGATTTTGGATCCAATCCTACTTATATAAATTAAAAGAAGGTAGAAGGTTTTGATGAATTTTCATAAATTGTGTCTTATGTATATATATTGACCTAAAAACATGTGGTTAAATACATTTAAAAGTTTGTACGAAATTGTAATTTAATGGTGTATGATCGTATCAAGTTTTGTCAATTAAGAAATGGATAAATAGCATCAATGCAGAAGAGTGTTTGTAACAATGTAACAAACAAGTTAATATTTATGTTTACACATCATGTAGATTCTAAAACATGTGTTTTTCCAACTAATAATTACTAGCTTTACATTTCTTTATACCATGATCCATAATTGTTATGATCCCAAAATGAATTATAATCCGAAAAAAAATCTCATATTATTTCATTTCCCCTTTAATTGAAATCAACACCAAGTAGGCAAGTATAATTAATTGAAATTATTTTTTTTTTAAATTTATTTAGGATTATTATGAAGTACTAGGTTATCACTCATGTATTACATGGGTTAATTTTAGACATTGATATTTATATATATGTATAATATAATAATTATATGAATAATAAAGTTCGCTTAATTTTAGTTAGTTGTTTATTAAATTAATCCATAATAGATTTACATAGATTTGATTTGCTTTAAAATTTAAAAATAAAATCAGTAAATGACGTGGCAAAAGGAGAGAACGACATGTGTCAAATTTAGTGAGAGCATGTCATGTGACATTTAATTACTTTTTTAATAGTATAGATAGATAATTGATGGAGAGAGGGAGAGAAAGAATTACATGCAAGGACGATGTTCAAAAAAAAAAAACATTTAATCAACAGAATTACATTTCAAAATGTAATCATATATTGAGAACATGGGCTGTCTTTGGTTGGGTTTTCTTTCCCTTTCCTTCCTAACCATAATGGCATAATATACTTAGTTGGAATGGATTAGTTCGTGGATTTCCTGAGATTTGCATTTAAAATTCTGTGTTTGTTTTGCAGATTTCAGTAAGGATTTAATCCCATAATTTTTTAATTCCCTTCCTTTTTTTGTTATTTAAAACCCAACATCCCCTTAGGATTTTAAATCTCAGTTACTATGCATTTTTCAGAATAACAAATTTTTTTCTAAAAGATAACGTAGATTTTTTGACAAAATCCTGACAAATGCAAATGCTGTATAATGCAAATTCTTTAACAAAATGTAAATCTCAGAGAAAAAAATCTGCAAACCAGACGCCCCTGAGTGTCTGGATGTGCATTTATTATTGTGATTATGATGGTCTAAAATCGTAATTATTAGTTTTCAGTGCTTGAAAGAATTAATATTTTGTTACTGATTGTTTGATTATAGCATTTTTATATAGCAATAATCAAATACTTTGGAATGTTTTGACAAATTAGTGATCATCGCATTTTTACGTTTGCATAGAGCAAAAACGCATTTATCTGATTAATGGTTAGAGCATTTTTCGATAGGCAAAAATCAAATGCTTTGGAATGATTGAAAAACCTAAAGTGATGACATTTTTATGATTGCATCTACGGGTGTAATCGAGCCGAGTCGAGTATCATCAAGCTTGAGCTCGAAACTCGACTCGAGCTCGATCGAGTCTAAGTTTTGAAACTCTAACCCGGCTCGATAAACTACTCGACACTATCAGGCTAGGCTCGATTAAGCTCGGGAAAAAATCAAAATATAAATACAAAAGATTCGATCTAACCTTATCTCAACAACAAGCAAGAAATGTGCAAATATAAGAATGCAATTTTAGGTTTAAAGTTATATAGTTTGATTTATACAGTAAGTGATAAAATATAATATTATAAAGTTGCAGGGTAAAAATGTAAACATGTAAACTTAAGTTCGATTAGGCTTGTAAGCCTATCGAGCAGACTATTTTAATACTCGGACTCGACTCGATAACTACTCGAGTAGCTCTAGCTCAGCTCGATTAATAGCGAGTCAATTTCAAGTTTTATACGAGTCAATCTCGAGTTACTCACGAGTTGTTTCGTCGAGAGGAAATGCAACAATTTTCATGCAACCTTCACCCGAGCTGCGAAGAAAAATAGAAATAAGTGATTTTCCAAAACAACATAATCTCGCAAATCCTAAATGCATGCTAATTTTTTGACTAATTTGGGAAGAAAATAATGAGATTTGGGAAAATGGGAAATCATGTATGGAGTATATGTATGAAGATCGATTATAACTTAAATCAACTGGTCATCTAATTCTTGTTCTGTATCTGATTTTTCAATATATTAATCCCTTTAATTTATTTGAATCAATCCACCAAAAAAGTTTGAAATGGCTAAAGGTGAAAACTAAGAATTGACAAGATCTTTGTCTCTTAACTAATTGCTTCAAACATACTCAATTATCAGCCATGCACCATCAGTTAGTTATCATACCAACCATGAACCCACCTATCAGATGTTACCCCCACCCCCACCCCCACCCCACCCACCCCACCCCAACACACACACACACACTACACATCCTATATATTTACAAAGTCATGAACTCCATGCAGAATCATCAAGGTGGCAAAGTTGATTTATAAAGCATATAATTAACAATGTCTGCCTTCTTCTTAACCTCACTGCTCATTCTCTCATTAGTGTCTCATGGAACTTCATTAAGCTCAAACTACTATGCCAAAACATGCCCTAATGTAGAATCACTCGTCAGAAAAGCAGTGCGGGATGCTGCAACAAATGACAAGAAAGTCCCTGCAGCGTTGCTCAGGATGCACTTCCATGACTGTTTCATAAGGGTAAGCAAGGGAATTGTTTATCTTTATCGACATTATGCTGGATTATTTTGTGTTTGATTGAATTTTAACTAACTTTATGTTTGATCTTTAATGAGGAAGGGGTGTGATGCGTCTGTTTTGTTGAATTCTAATGGGAAAAACACTGCTGAAAAGGACGGGCCGCCTAATGTTTCACTGCATGCGTTTTACGTCATTGACAATGCTAAGAAGGCGGTGGAATCTGCATGTCCAGGAATAGTCTCGTGTGCCGATATCTTAGCTTTAGCTGCAAGAGATTCAGTCGTGCTGGTAATAACAAATCTCTCTCTCTATTTCTAGCGAGCAATCATAATTCCCTCACAAGTTACGGTTGAGTGTGGTCCTTCTTTTCACATTAAGTATGACTATCTATGCACATAGTACCACTTAACAAAGTAATTATCTAATTTGTTTTTGGCTTTATACAGTCTGGAGGGCCATCCTGGGATGTGCCTAAAGGAAGGAAAGACGGAAGAACATCAAAGGCCAGTGAAACCATACAACTCCCAGCTCCTACTTTCAATATATCTCAACTTCAACAAAGTTTTGCTCAAAGAGGTCTATCCCTAAAAGACCTAGTTGCACTTTCAGGTAAGTTCAGAAAAGTTTGTGCATCAGCATACCATTGTCTCTAAAAATGTTCTTCTGTACCAACCTTCTCCCAAATAAATGCAACGTGTTTCTTTTAAAGTTGGGTTGATGTTGTTTTTAGCAACCATCTCGAAAGTCCTGTAAAAGTTCCTAAAACCATCTTTTTTGTGCATGATGAGCCCCCAAAATAAACATCTTTTAGTTCCACCTTATGTGAAATTTATTTAATTTGGATAATAAATGTTGATTTTTAGAAACCAGCAGCTATCTGCTATCTCATATGACCCCTAGTACCTGGTACCTAAATTTCAGATATTTGAAAGTGTAAAAAGCAAAGTTTTGGGACTTTTAGAGGACATGTGAGATGGTTGTTAAAAAACATCAACCCATTCAAGTTTCAGCCCAAAATAATTATTATGGTCATCATGATTCCTCACTGTCATTGTCCGATCAATGAATTTAGTTTGGATGGAGATTTAAAACACATAAAGCTAAAATGATTATGAAAGAACAAGTTATTTGGAAAAAAAAAAAAAAAAGCTAATAGATTTGTGTGTGTATCTTTATGTAGGTGGCCATACTCTTGGTTTCTCCCATTGCTCTTCGTTCAAAAACAGAATCCACAACTTCAACTCCACGACTGATATTGACCCTTCACTCCATCCTTCATTTGCTGCAAGTTTAAGAAGTGTTTGCCCTGCCAAAAACAATGCAAAAAATGCAGGAGTTCCAATGGATCCGTCTTCTACTAGTTTTGATAATACATACTACAAACTCATCTTCCAGCAAAAAGCTTTATTTTCTTCAGACAAAGCTTTGCTCGATTCCCCTAAAACAAAAAATCTGGCATCTACATTTGCTAGCTCTAAAGATGCATTCACAAAGGCATTTGTGAAGTCCATGATCAAAATGAGTAGCATTACCGGTGGTCAAGAGGTCAGAAAGGACTGTAAGGTGGTCAACTAGATTACCAATGGAAATGTGTGTAAATTTCTAGTAATGAGAGCAGGACTCTCTATTTCCGTATAAAGTGGTGGAGATGTTAAACTAGTTGTAGCAGGTTTATGAGATAAAAGGGAGACCCCAGTGCGCTGTGGCTTGCCGTTTCTGCGAGGGGTTCGGGAAGGAAGTCTATGCAAGACTATGAAATTGTCATATTAAATTTATTATATAAATCTTTTGAAATGTATGGTATCAGAATGAAAATTAGCTTTTATGAAATTTGAGGAAAGGAACACATGTGAATGGACCACAAAGAACTCACAAAAACAAGAGATATGAGTAGAATCTACCATATAGTTGGTCCCCAGGTACAAAGATAAGATCTAATACAAATATATCTAAAAGAAAACAAGGGCAATAATCTCAAGCATTAAAACTAAATTCTTCCTGCTGTCACTATTACCTAAAAACAAGCAAAAACCAAAAGATGTGAGCTTTTAAGTCTAATTACGGAGAGTGAAATCCAATCATGTGATAAAGAATATACACATGATATTACATTGTCTTATAGTAGAACAAAAATTTAAGCATTGAGAAACATGTCCAATCTGCAAGTTCAGTAAAGCATGCTTACCTTCCAATTATGGTTCACAGAAGCTCCATCCAAGAAACTTCTTTGGATTGGTCTTTGTCAGGACATGTATCCACAATCTCCTGCCATATTTAACGACAGCCTATCACGTCACTTCTGTAAAATAATTTTACATTATTATTTAACTTGTTCTGAGAGAAAACACTGGTATAGCTTAGTCATCGATGTTGGGAAGATGTTGAGAAATATAGGAACGTATCAATAGTCCTTTTGAAGTGTGATCATGCTTGTTAGACATTTCTAACCACTCGATTTTAAAAGGTTGTGGTCAGTCTAAACCCTATTCTACCATCCGCAAAAATTGTTATTGCTCCCATCAAATAAGTGGGAAACAGATATTCAAAAAAAAGTGACGTTTCACATGTTTCGTTAACAACAATGGTGCTTATTGCTTAATTAGGTATTTTACCAACCTCTTTATTTTACTTCTCTCTCTCTCTCTCTCTCTCTCTCTCTCTCTCTCTCTCTCTCTCTCTCTCTCTCTCTTTCTAGTTTATACTATCACCAGTTCCATTCAAGATCACCAAAAAACACTAGGCAAAACGTCCCAGTTACTATGATTAAACATGCCATAATGACCTAATGCGAATCAATAATGTTATTTAAATGCGGTAAAGGATGCACTTCCATGAACAATTACAAAGGATGTGTCAAACAAATACTGTTCCATGGCTTAAACTTTCAAAGTGAAAATTTTGAACTGAATTTCACTCATGGGAACATGAAAATACCACTAGATGTTAGTTCAGCTCAAGCATTTGCGAATATATTAGGGAGCGTTTGGTAGCGTGGAATATGTAGAAGGAATCACGTTACGTTTACTAGCCTTTTTATGATGTGAAAAGAGGCTTGATTCTCAGTGGAAAAGAGTGGAGATTTGAGTTTAGTATAAATTTCATTTCTCTCTTTTCCATGTCAATAGGGAGAGAATCAAATACATTGAAAGGAAATTGAGGTTTTATGGTTTTTCCTTCATATTCTATGTCAATCTTTATTATGTGTACCTATTGTTGGTTAAAAAAGTTTATGAACTTAAACAATTCCATTCCCTACGATTCCACCATACCTAAAGGCTAAAGCCCCCTTAGAGTTTATAAGATGTATTGTTTCATTAACTGCTCATCCACAATATTAGATTGTCTTACCCATCATCAATGGAAAGCCCATACATAAGGTGATGCAAATTATAAGGAATGTGATTTAAATCCATGTGAATGTAAAGATTGTGATTCCACCAAACACCAAGCTCTAACCGTATTGGCGTCTGCATAATGAACTATCTATTGACGATAACACTAGAAATATTCTCCTGACCTCAGACTTCAGAAAGCTCGTTCGTTTTTGCCAAACTTAGACCAATTTCTACCAATTGAATATTGCCACTTAAACCAGAAGCCTTCCATGATGGCAGAAATGAAAATCCATCAAGAAGCTTCACACATTTTAATTTCCATTTCATCATCAAGAATTCAATAAGGTGATGCCCACTGCAGCACAAGTAAAAAGATAATGTCATACTATGCGGTATGCTGTATGCATGGAAATTGCATAGGAGAGGGTGAGAGAGGGTATTGAACTGACTAATCCAAAACAACTCTTACCTTCTATTGTGATAGCTAGTTATGAAAACTGATCCGGGTGACTTTTCAAGAAGGAACTTCACTGTGGCGAAGAGATTGTCGAAGGCTTTGTAATATGTGGCAAAAACATAGATGTGTCAAACTCAACCTCGTTCTGTTAGTAGGGAAAATGGATGATAATTAGACATATTTTACCACTTGAGTCATACAACACATCAGCTCCAAGGATTACTTGTGGTTGTAGATCAAAGATAGATTCATTCCAAACACCCCAGGTAAGGCCCACTACCTGAAATAAAACAATTAACCTAAACAGCAAATCATCACACTACTGTGGCTGTGGTTCTCATGAGATGTATTCATAAAATGTGTTATGGACCATAACAAATCATTCAAAGTAGTTCATGTGGTACATCAAGCTAAACAAGCAGAAAGGGGAGAGGTACTAATAAATTTATGCATTTTAGGGATACTGAGACAAAACTAAGTTTGTTTCTGGGTAACCAAGAAAATCCCGTCGAAGCCAACTTTGTTGACTTGGCAGACAAACCTGGATAACTTTTTCTAGCATACAAAATTATACAAGACAATTCAGAACAATATATTGATATTTCTTATTGGACATGAAAACTATATAGTTTGTTTTATCAGTAAACGGATTACAAGTCAACCCAATGGATGTTAACAATCTTCACTGGATTATGGTTGAGGTCAAATTTGAGAAAATATATCAGTTGTTGAAATATCAAGGAAAAACGAACCATGTATGTCTTTTATACAAATTTAAAAAAGGAAAATAACGATATGTTCACAGTTTGCATCTTTACAAATTGTTAAAGAGTCCTTATTACCTCACACTTGACATTGTTTAGCTCACAAACTCTTCTCATGTTCTCCAAAACCTGCAGATTGTTTATAAGAACCTTGTTAGAAACAGCATACTGCTGGCAGAGACTCAAAGTAACAAAATTTATACTCACTAAGTAAAACATGTTGCTAGGAGAAGCATGGTCATAGAAATTACCTAAAGGAATTGATGACTTCTTAATGTACTTGTAAGTAAGTAGCAGAATTTGGCTAGCCTTATAACATTATATGGAATAAACAGTTTATAAGCATGTGCATTACCAAAAGTAGATCTGTAGATGATTATATGTGTAAATTTAACTCATTGCAAGGGCAATGCTCTCAGATGATATGGATAAATTTACTCACAGCTGGCTCAAGTTAACTACACCTCTATGTATACATTTGACTTATGACACCTCTGTTAATCATATCAGGTTTGAGGTTTCTAAAAACCTTGTGAAAAATAATGTATTTGTTTAGAAATTCTGAATTATAATTTTACCAGTAAAAATGCTCATTCATGTATTTGTTTGGCTATGGGGTAACATACATTTGAATACTCATTCACATTGAAGACTTCATATGGTTATATCATATAAGATATTTGCCTTGAGTTGGTACATTCTATCTTAAGTTAGACCCAACTCAAATGTCCCCCATGATTATTGAAAGTGAGAAGCAACTTTTTTTATTCTCTTTAGAATTTTCAACTGTTGATCAGCTACAACAATTAGCAATAGGTAGTGTGTGTGTGTGTGTGTGTGTGTGTGTGTAATGCTAAATTGCTCTACCCGATGTCTAAGGAATACGAATTCCAACCTTACTGTTTAGAAGGAATACAACCTATTGCTAATTGTTGTAGCTGATCAACAGTTGAACATTCAAAAGAGAATAAAAAAAATTGCTTCTCACTTTCAATAATCATGGGGGACATTTGAGTTGGGTCTAACTTAAGATAGAAATCATAGAATGTATCAACTCAAGGCAAATATCTTATATGATATAACCATATGAAGTCTTCAATGTGAATGAGTATTCAAATGTATGTTACCCCATAGCCAAACAAATACATGAATGAGCATTTTTACTTGTAAAATTATAATTCAGAATTTCTAAACAAATACATTGTTTTTTCACAAGGTTTTCAGAAACATGATATGATTAAAAGAGGCGTCATAAGGGAATATGGTTAGAGAGAGTACCACTCATTATGCAGCGCACAAGAAGGTACCACCTTTAAAAAATGTTTATTTAAAAAAAATTCATAAATATGTTTTAATTAACATTATGAAGATAATATGTAAATTTCACATACATTCACATCTCCTAGCTCCTAAAAACTGATGTGAACGTACACTTACATAAATTTGCATATATGTGAACGTGCATTTATATAATGCGTGACTTCATGCACTTAGAATGTGTGAATTTGCGTGAAATTTATATATCATCTGTGTAATGTTAATTAAAACATGTTTATGAAAAAAAATTCAAAAAAAATAATTTTAAGAGTGGTACCTTCAGGTGCGCTGCGTAATGATTGGTACTCTCTAGAACCTAAATCTAGGGGAGGGTTCTATGACACTCCGTTCTTAAACGGGGAACCGGAGAACCATTTTATAAATTCGTTTTTTATCAAAAAAAAAATTATTTTTAATCAATTTAAACATTTATTAATATTTAAGAAAAACAATTTTTTGTTGATGCATAAATATGAGATTTCATTTGTGCATTAACTCTTTTCTTCCTGCACAAAATCCCATTGATTTTATGCAAATAATATTTCATATTTTATGCATCAACACAAAAAATGTCTTTTTAGAAAATAACAATAAAGATGTGAATTAATCAGAAAATTTTTTGATGAAAAAATAGAATTTTAAATTGGTTCTCCGGTTCCCCATGAAAGTTAGGATCTCGTTTGAACCTTCCCCTATATATATATATATATATATATATATATATATATATATATATATATATATATATATATATATATATATATATATATATATATATATATATATATATATATATATATATATATATATATATATATATATATATATATATATGTAGGGTTGGGATCACATAAGAACCCTTCAATTCCGTGAGAACGTGAGAACCCTCCAAAATGCACAAATTTATACATCAAATGCACAAATTTAAAAATTAAATTTATAACTTAAAATCATTATTGGTTTTCAGTATTAATAAATATCATAATCTAACATTAACATTATCTTTAAATTTTAAATTTATCAAGTTTTAAACTAAATGCACAAATTTGAACATTATACGCATAAATTTTGTCAAATGCATGAATTCGTACATAAAGTGGACAAATTTATCATGATATGCGTGAATTTTTATATCAAATGCATAAATTTTAACATTAAATGCATAATTTTATACATTAGATGCACAAATTTTAGAGAGGTTCTCACGTTCTCACGGTAACGAGGGTTCTTACCGGAACCCTATATATATATATATATATATATATATATATATATATATATATATATATATATATATATATATATATATATATATATATATATATATATATATATATTCATTTCTTGTATGTAAACATAAGAGGATTTTTGTCTAATAAAGGGGTATGTTATACATCATATGCTACCTGAAATTAATGTAACCACTAGACAGACAAAAGTCAAGTACACAGGAACCTAACAGGCTAACAGGAGTTTCAACTACAAATCATGAACTAGATGTCCATACCCCATATCCTACTCATGAAGAAGGAAGAAGCCCCCAACATATACACAGGAGTAAGTTCCAGGTTGAACCTGATACCAGAATCTCTAAAATCTACTTCCTTCAACACGCTAAATTATGATACTCAACAATCAGACTGCACATATAGATTTAGGGAAGTGCTCGACTATTTGTCAAATGTCTTAAACACCCTTTGATGGTGATGAAATATGAGAACTATGTGGACTCAGATTGAAACATCACCCTTTTAAGTTGTAACGCTAACAGTGATAAAATAAGTCATTTTAACTTTAAAATTTGTGAGCAAATGTGATAGAGATTGAGAATTGATAGGAAGAGCAATTGATTTACTGAATATGAAATAAGGAAACTGAATTAACAAAACAGAAAATAATCCAAAAGGATTCCAGTGATAGAGATGAAATTGATACTTTGTTGGTAAGAACAATTGAATTACTGAATATGAAAGGAAATTGAATTAACAAAACAAAACAAAAAATCCAAAAGGATTCCAGGGATAATCCCTCTCTCAAAGCCACAAAGCTAAGAGCCTCTCAGAACACAATTGCTAAGAGCCAAATCGTTTAACTAATTTCATCACACCCCTGACATACTTCCCTCTCCTCTATTTATTGTAACTCTCCTCTAACTAACTCCTAACCAATTTCCTAGTTCACCCCTTCTAGAATACCCTTATGTAGATTCCTATCAAAATGTCGTGATTTTCATGGGGTGTCATTGACATAAATATTTTTTCAAGCAGCCAAATAATGACACGAACAGTCACCTCTCACTACCAAAGCAAGTTTAAAAGGGTTGACACTCGAGCATCAAACCAACTCAGTTAACCAAAAACACCATAATACCAATCATATCAACCAAAATTTCTTAATAAATACAGCAATTAGTATTTACAAGCACATACATACACAAAAGAACAGGCATGTACTAGCATTGTTTATACCTCTACTTTATTCGAGTCATCGGTAAGAATGACATTTGCACCTACTTTTGCTGCAACCAGGCCAGGCAATGATGTTCCAGCCCCAAGCTGCAAACTAATGTTATGTTAAGTTTGAATAACTGATAACCATAAACATTACACAGTAAGAAGCAGGAGTTAACCTAAAACAACAAAAGTTATTCAATATACTTCGATTCAAAAATACCTCGACCACGCTAATTCCAGCAAAGCGCGATCTTTGTTGCCACACATACTCAGCAAGAATAACACTACAAGGCCACACGAACAAACCGTAATCTTCTTTCATGCTCTGTGCAATTGACAATAGCCGTTAGTACTTAGTAGGTGCTTTTGTATAGTTCATAGCTTATTTGATTGCTATGAAACAAAGAGTATCCTATGCTTTTATTAGTTGCCTTGAATCGTAGAGATCAAGCTAGCTATTTCGGTGTATTTATCATTTTACAGATTGAAAGGCCAATGGAAATTGAAAAAGAGGGAAAACCTCGATAATGGTGATGGAGAGAGCATCGTCGGAACCATTTGAATCTCCAAAATAGTGATGAGATACGGTTGTCATGCCTTGCGTAGGGGGAGATTCGGTTGAGCTGCGGCGTCCATCGCAGTTGTTAACTTCCATGGAACGGCCGAAGTAAGATGCTCCGGCGATCAACTCTCTGGTAGTGATTCGCTAGTTTGTTAAAAAGAAAGTCGTTTTTCACCGGACAAACCGCACAAAATAGCAACATATTATGCGTAAAGTTTTTATTACAGCAACCTATTTCATCCAAAATTGCATTTTACCACCTGACATATTTTTATTAAAACGTTGAACTCTAAAAATTTTCTATAATAACAATCGTTAATGATTGGATGTGGTTGGGTGCTGACTAGGCATCCAAGTAAATTGTCATGTCAGCACCGGATTTACTAAAAATAGCAATGTGATACGTAAAATAACAACAAACTCCTAAAATAGCAACATACTACATAAGATAGCAATGTATTAATTTTATATATTTTTAATCCTAAATGTCACATCCTTGCTTTAAAACACGCTTGCTTATCCCAGGAATAACAATAAATGCATAAAGCTAAATAAAACATTACAATAAGTCTTGCACTACACATGCTTCAAGGTTACAGTACTAAGTTGCTAAAACATCATAACATAAATAAAAGCAGCTACCCAAAACCCAAGGCATCATAAGCTATACCACAAGCTGAAAATGAGCTAAGTCCTCTGGGCAGATCAGATAATAGACCTAAGCAGAAGGTCCAGCTTGTTCTTTACCTTTTCCTGTAAAAATTGTAAGTAGCAACTGTAAGCTAAAGCTTAGTGAGTAAACAGATATTCAAGAATGCATGTAAAATATGAGGCGAAAATGCCTATAAAGGCTGTTATGCTTGCTTGCTTGCTCATTTGCTTAATACCCAGAAAGAACGCTGCACAATTGAGACATTTCACGCAGAACGGAGATGCCACCACTAGGGGTTTACCGCTGACAGATGATCAATCTGTGATGCGGGGCTAGCTACCCGCATAATGCTCAAGGGATAGTGGTGAACATCAGAATTGCTTGCTCGCTAATATAATGCATATGAGATGCACAAAGAAACGCTAAAACAAGGCTTGCTGTATAGTATGCAGAACAATAAACAGATAGCAGATAAATATGCATATTAATAGATCAAATGTAAGATCCGGCTAAGCTGGGCATCACCTGTACCACAGTGTTCGCCTTCACTCACAAAAGTCTATTGAATTCCAAAGAAGTCACATAGAAGCAATTTATGTCTCAATTTCATATAAAACATGTAAACAAGAATAACTGTTACTCACTGTACTGAAAATGCTTTGAAACGCTCTGAAATACTTGCTCGGGCTTATTTATGCTTTAAATTGCTTTATAACGCTTGCTCTTGCTTATCTAGGCTTTTAATATATTCTGGCACTGACTTTGACTCGCAACTGGGCTAAACGGCTTATGTATAATATCTGAAGTTCAATATTACAGAACATGTGCTAAATTAATATTGCTAGCTCAATATTCCAACATCTCTAACCCATAACTTCTAGCTAATTATGTTGCTAATTATTTTGCTTATTTATGCGTTGTTCGTAAATTTTATTAATTAAATTCGAAATTTAGGGGCTAGATTCGAATCTGAGCATCAGACTCGAAGTCAGATTCGAATCTGAGTATCAAACTCGAAGCCAGACTCGAACTGGGTTAGATTCGAAGCCAGACTCGAACAGGGGATTAGATTCGAAGGCCATCTCGAATCTGGTGGTTAGATTCGAATCTATGATTCGAATCTAGCCCTATTCGAGCCTGTTCTATCTATTTTCGAGTCTGTTCTACGTATTCTCGAGTTTGTTCATAAGCTACAGCTTTACACATGCATTTTCAAGCCTAAAATCACAAATAAACTAAGCAACAAGCCTCGGTTTGATTATATTATACATAATCTACCATATTTTAGCTAAAACTCATACAAAATCAGCTTTAAATCGCCTAGAATGACAAACTCGAATTCGTAGCTTCAAAACCGAAAGTGCAGAAAACGAAAAGGACGATTCTTACCTCAAAACCGTATGAAATCTCACATGCAATGGTAGATTCGAGTAGTACACTTCGAGACCTTTCCGATGCCGTATAGAACACGAGATTTGGCCGGTCGGTTTGGGAGAAAAGCTAGAGAGATGTTTCGGGCTAGAGAGAGAAGCTCTGGAATTTGCTAGAAGGATTTTGCAAAAGTGAGAAAATGTAACTCCCGACTCCTATTTATACTAAATCTCGAAATTACATCATTTTACGCAAATTGCTCAAAATTACTAAAAATAAAAATGCAAATAAAAAGCAAGGTGTTATACTAAATATTATTATTATTATTATTAAAAAACCAAAAATGTTTGTCATTTTTTCGACAGGCAAAATTAAAATTTCGATTTGTTCATCATTTTTTTCCGTTCGAAATAATTATAAAACGAAATTGCCGACATTTTTTACTCTCGAAAAAAATTGAAAATCAAAACAATTCATCTTTATTTTCATTTGGAAAATTGAAAATATGAGTTGTTCTTTTTTTCGTTTGAACAAATTAAAAGTCATAATGGTTCGTTGATTTTTCCCGTTTAGAAAAGTTTAAAATCCTAATGGATTGTTGTTTTTTCCGTTTGAAAAATTAAAATCCCAAATGACAAAATATTTCAGTTTAATAATATATTTGAATAAAAAAAGAAAATAAATCCGTTTTATACTTGAACGGAAAAAATGATGAAGACATCGAATTTTTTAAGTTTTACCGATTGAAAAAAAAACTACGAACACTTTTCGATTTTAAGGGTTGCTATTATGGAAATATTATCTTAAATTCAATGTGATGTTATTTTAAACGAAATATTTGATAAATTGCTATAATAAAAACTTTACGTATAATATGTTGCTATTTTGTGCTGTTTGTCCTTTTTCAATTTAGTGGTTAAGAGATATTTTAATTATTAAAAAAAAAAAACAAATTATACATTTTCATTAGTTTTTTTTATATTATCCATTTTCTAGACTCTGCTAGACATTGTTTTCCCCCCCAATTGCACTCAGCTTCTCAAAACTCACTGAAAAAGGTGACTACTAGGGTTTCGGTTTGTACGATCATGGCGTTCGCAAGCTATTTATCGCCTGTTCATTTTGAAACATCATCAAAACATTCTTTTCTAATTTCTTCTCTTTCAATTTCTCCACAATTATCATTAGCAACATCATATTCTTCCATTAACCGGGAATCCAGGAAGCTTTCAATTTTTCCGAATCTTCTCAGAATTGGTCGCACAGGTATGTTTTCTACAAACACGATTAATTCTGTTTAATATTGCTTGATTTTGAGGATCAAATGCAATTTGTTCCTCCACTGTTACTTTAAATGTCAGTACTTGTTGACTAAACCAGTAGCTAATTGAAGGTGATAGCCTCGATCGTTGATCTTTAGTTGTAGTGTTTGCCGTTTGCATTAAATTTGGACGTAGTTCTGTTAGATTGTCTATCCATTGTATAAATAAAAAAACGTCTTCCAGTACTGTTGAAATAAGCTCCAAAACTATGAAATATGGATCCTCAAGTATGGAACCGAATTCAATGATATTATTGGTTTGTAGTTATGAAACATTGTGGACCAAGTTGAATGATATGGATAGTAAGTAAAATCTGGTGGACCAAAGATATGATATCAATAGCTAGACATAATGATAAAACGCATTCAGGTTATTTCGACTTCAAGTTTGCCAAAAAGGGAAAGCTTACGATTTTTTTATTGAATATCCCAAAACAGAGTGCTATATTTGTGGAACATGGGATTACCATTTTACAATTTCTGGACACTGCTATTTTTAAAATGGAATTTGAGGTTATATGTAACCTATCTAATATATAGTGGGGTACTGGGGTGTCAATGGAATTTATATTTGAATTGGGATTGGTACTTATGATATGAGTTATACGAGCTTTAATTCTAAATTCCTTTGTGTTTTGACTAGAAAATGGAAAGCTAAAGTCACTGAATCTTTTTTAGGATCATCAGCTATCCGTGGATACAACATTGACAGATGGGCGTTAATGAACAAGCTTTAGAAACAAATTTGAATTAAAAGAAGTCTTCATTGATTATCACTCTGTGCATGTCTTTCTTATGCCAGTTATTTTATTTTATTTGACTTTATGCTTCCAACGGGAAAGGGTCAAATGGCATGTGGTGATTTTAGCTGCATAAACAAAGATTAACTCATCAGATCTTATATTCGTCTACTTGTTTCGAAGCTTCCCAGTATTGTTTTATCTAAATTCAGGATAAATATCTTCTTAAATGGCCAATCACTGTTTTCTATTTGTAGGCAAACACTAGAAGTCTAAATCAGTAGCAAAGGGCTTTTGGCCTAGCAGTACCAAGGTGTTTCCCCAACCAAGTGGTTGTGGACTTGTGGGTTAAAGTCCCATTTGAGAATTGAGACATAGGTGGTAGTGTAGGTTTGCCTTTCAAAAAAAAAAAGAAGTTTAAATCAGCACTTCAGCAGTTAATGTACCGGACTCCTTGCATTTAATTGCTAATATTTAAGCATGCTAGATTAGTTCATTGGTGTATAAGCTCTTATTGTTTTTATACGGAACTTTTCAGTTGAGGTCAAATCACAAACTTCTGGGGTCAATTCAGTTGCTGAGGCCTTTACTGAATTCAAGCACCTTCTTCTACCAATAACAGACCGGAATCCTTATCTTTCTGAAGGAACTAGACAGGTTATTATATTCTTTTTGCTTCCACTGTTGTAGAAAGTTAAATAGATGAAAGCCGACCTCTGTCATTAAAAAAATCTTTTAATACCAACTTTCAGTATTCTCATCTCCTAAGCTCTGAAATTGTCTTGATACATGCATTTTATTTTATTAGCTTCATAACAATTCTACACTTAGCTAGGATATTCCCTCATACTCATCCAGAAAAGCCATTAAAAGGCATCATCAGGAACTGATTCATATACATGTCCTGTAGTAGTTAAACTACATAAGCTTGTATATTGATCAAAGCATCACATATTTTGTTTATTTGCATTAGTCAATTGGGTTACCATGGTGATCTCTTCTCTGGCTGTTTGGTTGATGTTGCTAAATATCAGTTGGATCTAATATTTTATGCAAGTGAAATTGGAATTTGGAAGATTTAATTAGAAGCAGTCTCGATCAGACACACAGAGGACGACCATCTTTATTCAGTTATATTTGAAGATACAAAACACAAGGTCTTCCATGTCTCCAGTTCTTGATTTCACTTCGCAATAAAGAAAAAAGGGTAAAAAAGAAGTAGAAAACATGATATATCAATAGCTGAACTGTAACGCTTGTTTTTTACTATATAGTAACATTAATTTGACAACACTTATGGCTCCTTCATGCCCTCTATCTTTGCTCTATTAATTTTACTCCATCATTCTTGTTGGTCTACAATCTGCATCAGTTTGTTTATATCAGCCTGTATAGTAACATTAATTTAACCTCCCTTATGGCTCCTTCGTGTCCTTTATCCTTCTCTATTTATTTTACTTCGTCATTCTTCTTGGTCTACAATCTGCATCAGTTTGTTTATTTCAGATGTTAAAAATGACAGCTGCATCCTTTTTTAGGAATGTTATATGTAGACGTTGACTTCTATGACTATTCTTTGAAGTATTAAGGTCATGTAAAGAGAGTCAATTTATCCATCATAAATTGTATCATGACGCTGTGAGATCATATTAAAATGTCCAATAGGCAATAGGAGGTTAAAGGTTGATGAACCTTTTTTTTAAAATCTTTTTTCTCCTCTATCTGTTTACAACTCAACTCTCTTTTGCATTCAAATCTCTTAATAGGCTGCAGCAACCACAGCTGCTTTGGCCAAGAAATATGGTGCTGACATAACTGTTGTGGGTATGTCTCTTGTAAATCTTTACGAATCTCATATTCTCATGTAGTTAAGCCAATTCCATATATATATATATATATATATATATATATATATATATATATATATATATATATATATATATATATATATATATATATATATATATATGCAAATCTTTATGAAGCAACAAATGAAGTTGTCTCTTGTCAATCTTTACAAATCTCATATTCTCATGTAGTTAAGCCAATTCCATGTATATGCAAATCTTTATGAAGCAACAAATGATGTTGTGTAAAACTACTTTTTGTAGTCATTGATGAAAAGCTGAAAGAATCATTGCCGGAGCACGACACTCAGCTTACAAGCATCCGTTGGCATTTGTCTGAAGGTAGATTTGACCTCCTAATATATTTGACGTAATTCTCAAGTATAATATCATGAAGCTATCTATATTGTTACAGCAAGGTTGAACTAGATATTTACTTGTTAATACATATAAAATTAAGAATACATTCATTGTGGTTGACCTGAAATGGTATGACTTTTCTTACACAAATGACTCTTGCACATATGAAAGTCACGAACTTACGCATGCATAAGCGCACTCGTAAAATTTTCTGTTTGATTATTGATCCTAACCGTTCATGCTTTCATATCTAAATACTTGTATTAGGGTTTTTCTTCTCTATAATTACCACGATCAAATCCCCATTTACCTTATGTCAGTAGAAATTGAGATGTGGTCTATAAATTGAAGAACAAAGAATGAGGGAAAATGACAAACAAATAGAACGTCGCTCATATAGTGTTCTTATGCTGACAGCTCTTGTTATATTGATTCTGATCAATGGATCTTGTATCTTTTTCCCTTGAAAAAGGCGGGTTTCAGGAATTTAAGCTTTTAGAGCGACTTGGGGAAGGGAGCAAACCGACAGCAATAATAGGTGAGATTGCAGATGATATGAATTTAGACTTGGTTATTATGAGTATGGAAGCAATCCATTCTAAGCATGTGGATGCAAACCTGCTAGCTGAGTTCATTCCCTGCCCCGTCATTCTTCTGCCATTATAGAACCAGTCTTGTAACTTTGACTCTGTTTTATAAGGTACTCTCCATCTCTCGAATGCAAGTCCTTTATGATTTCTGTTCTTGTTTTTCTTTTTTATTTTCCGCTCGTTGTTTTAACTTCTGCCTTTGAAGTTTTGGGTTGCCACTTGTTGTCAGAGTTTTCTATCAGTGGGATACAGTTGAAACAAAATGCTTGATTCCGGAACCAAGGACTCCTTTTGGTTCCTTTCCCCTTGCCCATCTTGTACATTTCAGTTTGATTAATTATTTCCTTCAATATTAAATATATCCATATCAGTTTTGAAATCAAGAGTAGTTCATTTAACATTTGAAGTCAAAATATCGCACCATTGGTATGCAGTGACAGTCTTAATTTCAGTATTTAAACGTATGAAATTGAAAATTCTAATATTAAAGCTAAATCTTGGTTAGGGATGACAATTTCGCCCCGATGGTCAAAATGACCCGTAGTAAAATACTAAGCTAGAACATAATTTTTTTTTTAAAATTGAAATTCTAGAAAATGATGTATTAAACAAATTATTTTTGAAAAAAAATCAATTTTATGTTAATTCTTTGTTTCTTGGTCGTCGACCCGCTTGCTTGAATGAGCCGAAATTGTCACCCCTAACTTGGTCTTCTTCTGGATTCAGAATGGGAAAAAGTTGACTGGATTCGGCATCATTCATTTTTAATATGTTATATTTATTCATCCTCCACATATCTCGGGTCGTGTTTCTTATTCATACAAAGTTAGATGATTAGATCCCTCTATAGTGTGCATAGAAAAGATGCAACTATTGACACAGGAGTTGAGTGATTGTAGTTTGTTAGAGTTTTCGGATCGTTGACTAGACACGACTTGATTGGTGTTTTTTTCCCCTTGGGGTGGGGTGGGTGGGGGATCATATGTCGGGTTCAATGCAATGAAAGTTCAGTTTCGAAGAAAAGACATCCAAGTGATTTGCACTTTTTTTATAACCGACTTTGTTCATAAAAAGGAAAAAAGAATCCATCCTACTCCTCCAACTTTTATGGAGTTGTACTTTTACTAATCTAGGGTTGTCTCTCAACTTCTGATGACCTTTTAATATACACTCTTAAGCTGTCAGCCTGTCAATAATAATGGAATGAATTTATTTCTATTTAATTTGGTTGCAAGGTCTATAAACATTTAAAAAATCATTACTTTTTTTCCCCGACTGGAAGCCGAAGGCGAACTCTTGTAAACTGACTCTAATTATAAATATCATACTTGGTACCTCCATTGTTTACTTTTTGTTGCCAATGGCATTGGATTAGCCCTGCAGTGAATCGAGCAGTTGAGGAATGGTACCGATGTCGAGGTTATAGGTATGAAATAAGTTTGGGTTTTACTTTCAGGCTCATTTGTGTGATGCATGATTTGGATGTAAATTGGAGGTCCTGTACAAATTTGTTTACTTAATAAAAATGAAACCCTACTAGGGTTGTGTTTGTTTGGTGAGGTTTAAAGGTATGAAATAAGTTTGGGTTTTATAAAAATTGTTTGGTTTTATAATTATTCAAACTCCAAAATGCAAATATATGAAAATAATTCCTAAAGGACATTTATGGGCTTTTTTTCCTCTTCATTTTGAATTAATATCTAAACTCGTATTCATTTTTAAATCCATCCACATATCAAGTGCTACCTAAATAAAAAAAGTATCATATGAATGATAAGTCGTGCTTGAAAAAGTTACAAGATGTCGTTTGGTTCGTGTAATGGTATTTGATGCAATTGGATTTTAAATTTAGCTTGTTTACCATTTTTATAACTAATGTGAATGGTTAAAATTTTATGTATTTCCATCAAATTTCCTTGTTTATTAGAATTTGACATTCCTTTCAAATTATAAATGAATTAAATTCCAAATCTATACATGAATTAGATTCCGATCTACATCTCTGACCAATATTAAAAACCATCTTTTACATTTACCATCAACCAAGTTACGAACTAAAATTTAAATTTCAATCCTTCAAATTCCATTCCGTTAACCAAACACCACATAACAGTTTTTCTATGCAAGTTATTCGTTCTAACTCCTTGCAAAGAAAATTATCTACGGTTTGTCGTTTTTAAATAAGTATAAAATGTACAATATATTTATCTCAACATTTTTCTAATGCAAATAATTCATTCAAATCCTTGTAGTCAAATTTACCAAAGTGAGTTTTGGATTTGTGAGATCTTTTTTATTTTTCAAAAAAAAGGTTGAATTTTGTAATTATTATGATAAGTAGGTTGTTTTTTCCTCGGGTCCTGGCTTGAAATAAGAAGTTGTTCACTTGTTTGGATAGCAACCTTAGCTTTGCCAAGATATACCGTCACATGCATAAATGTTCAGTAAACTTTATCCCTTCCTAAAATATGTCTCAAGACTCCCATTTTTATATTAGAGTTTTTCCCTCCATTTTTTATATTCCAAAAAAATATGTTGCTCGGTGATCAATTTTTAATTAACATGCCTATAATTTATGAAAAGTGTATAAAAATATAGTTTATTCAAATTATATATTGTCCACACTTTTATATCTACTCTATCTGTCTTTTTATTCTAATAAAATAATAAATAGATGTCACTTGTCGTATGATTAGGATGCTATTTGACAAAGCTTTTTATTTACATGTGTAATTTATTTATAATTTTAAGATTTATATTTTTTAGTAATTATTGCATACAAACCTTTATATATAGAATATTATATTAAAATAAAATATTATTTAAAATAATATTAAGTTGTTTTTTAAAATTTGAATGCATGATAGTTTATTTTTAAACCTAAA
Source organism: Centrapalus pauciflorus (assembly GCA_020465985.1). Taxonomy (NCBI): domain Eukaryota; kingdom Viridiplantae; phylum Streptophyta; class Magnoliopsida; order Asterales; family Asteraceae; genus Centrapalus; species Centrapalus pauciflorus. The sequence continues at coordinate 95,897 of JAANYP010001318.1, forward strand.
TTTATAATATTAATTATTATGACTGTTTATTTAATGTAATAAGTAAAACAGTTATTATTAACTATGTTAGAGGGATATAATAAAATTTTAAAGATTATAAATTTGGATCCACCCATGTAGTATAGGGCTAATATAATAGTAATTATAATGTCATAAAAAAATTTAGAATCAGGCTCATTAACGTACTTATGAGATTACAGCGTACTTTAATGTGAATGATCATTAGGACAAGATCATAAGACTTTTTATCAACAGGTGCAACATTCAAATTTAAAAAATAAATTTTGTGAATGATAAAAAAATATCATGTGAATGACCATTCACATGAATGTATGTGAAATTCTCATATATCATGTGTTTAATGTTAATAGAAAGTGTGAATGTATGTAAAATTCTTATATATCATGTGTATAAAATTAATTTAAACATATGTAAGCACACATATATGTATTTCAAATATTACAATAAATTATGCTAGCCAATAACCATATTGAAGATGTGGTCTGTTGACTAATAAGCAATCTATAGTGGTCATTTGGAATCTTTGCATAAGCAAGTAAAATGGAGTCCACATGGTTTCAAGTCAATATGACACCTTTTGAGTTCAAAAGGTGCTGCAAATTTATCATTAAAAAATATTGTTGTTAGTTGTTACTATCATGTATCATCTTAGAAATAAATTATATAAAGAAATATGAGGTTTTCTCAGAAAATCTTGTATGTTTTACATTTTTGTAGTTTAGTTATCCTAACATACTTTATCATTAAATTCTATATTTTTATTTTTAAGTACAAATTTAAATAATTTTTTAACTAAAAAAGTATTTAAACAGTTATTCTTTAAGTATTTAAGTCTTAATCCTTCAATGGATTTGCATCATGTAAAAGAATCATAAATATTCAATAAATTACCATTAATTTTTTGAGTGATTAAGTTTCTCTTTTTTTTTCTAGTGATTAAATTCTTATGATTATGAAAGCTAACTGGTAATTGGTAATTTTATTGATTGATAAATAAAGTAATAAATAACATGTATTCAATGAATTAATGAATTAATTGATAAATAGATATCAGTTTGAGGGGGAGAAAGTCAATTTGTAATATTCAATGAATTAATGTCTCTGAAGATTTTGCATGATTTTCATAATTCTTATGATCATCATGAGGGGGAGAAAAGCTAAAGTTCAGAGACAACAGTTGAGTAGATTGAAGTCAACTGAAGACAATTGCTACATCATATCAAAAGAATTGATCAATGAAGAGAATTAAAAAGCTATTCATGATTCAAGGGGAGTGTACTCACAAGAAAATACAAGAAAAGAGAAGATCAGAGAAGAAGAGGTGTGAAGATCAGAGAGAGACAAATAAAGAAAAGAAGAAGATTCAGAGATCAGAGAAAAGAAGAATATTCACGAAAAAGTCCCTGAAATGATCTTTTATCAGAAAATTGATTTCATCTCTAAGGGGGAGATTGTTAGGGACAATATTTGTAGAGCTGAAATGAATATTACTTTAATAATTGTGTTCATCTCTAAGGGGGAGAATGTTGGGAATAAATAATAGAGATGAAACAATTATATTGCATATATTTGTAAATACTCAATAGATTAGGGGTTATATGTGTAAATACACAATACTTGTGTATTGTGTATAAATAGAAATGAATGCTACGCATGCTGAAAGAGGAATCGAAGATTACACATACGGTTAGAACAGTAGAGAAAGAAGGATTGCTTTGTAAGAAAGCCAAGAACACCAATGTAATATTTCTCTCTTTAATCATTCAATAGATTGTGTTTGATTGTTAATTGTTCATATGAATTGTTCTATGTTGTATGAATTGCTAGAAATATAAATTCACAATTGGTATCAGAGACTAATATGGCTGAAATTGATTGAATTTTGAATTTGAAATTTGATTTTTCGAACACTGTTACATCAATTTTTTTTCGAAATCAGAAAATCAATTTTGGATTTTGATTTTGTGGATGAAATGTTCTGAAAATTGGATCGAAGGTGGAGCATTTAAAGTCGAATCCATTGAGATATATCTCAGATTTTAATTCCAAACAATCAGAATTTAATTTGGAGTATTCTGATTTTTCGAAAAGTTTGTGTTCTTGACTGTTTTTTGTCAAATTCAAGGATTTTAATCTGAAATTGGTCAAGTTGTTTTCACAAAAAGTGTTTGTGTGTGAAAACCACAGCTTCGATTTTAATCTGGAATCAATTTGTGGATTTTTGTTGAAAATTGGATTTTTTGAACTTGATTTTTGAAATATTTTGTTAAAACTCGGGCATCTCTATGTTCATAGATTTGATCGAGTTTTACAAAGAAGTATTCGAGTTTGATCAAAGCTTCAATCGAGTTTTATAAAGTGGTAATCGAGTTTCATCAAGTATCATTCGAGTTTATCACTTCATTGACCGAGTTTCAAGCCTCATTAGTCGAGTTTCAAGCTGTATCATTCAAGTTGCAAGATATTATCATTCGAGTTTTAGGCTTATTCATTCGAGTTCTAATCCTTTATCATTCGAGTTTCAGGCTTATTCATTCGAGTTTGTTTCCTTGTTATTCGAGTTTAGTGATTAATCAATCGAGTTTATTGTTTTTTTTAACCGAGTTTCATACTTAGTTCATCGAATTTCAAGCTACTTCAGTCGAGTTTGATTCTTATTCATTCGAGTTTCATCTTTTATCATTCGAGTTTGACTATATGACCTATTCTGCTTAAATTGGTCATAACTTTTGACTGGAACATCGTTAGAAGGCCTACCATACGCCAAATCGAAGCTTGAAAAGAGATCTACATTTCTAGAACTGGCGTAGCCGGTTCGGTAAATTTTCGAGGCCCAATTCCACTCCAGAAAATGTCATTTCAGAGCTGATTTTTCACAAGTAATCTTTAACTGAAATAGTTTTTCAAAGTTTTATCAGAATTCACTCAGTTTTTCCATAAAAGATCTTGGAAGATTCAATTTCTAGCAATTCATAATGGAATTTGAACAATTGTCAAAGTCTGAGCTGATTGTCAAACTTACTGAATCTGAAAAGATTCGTAAGAACAATTACGACATTCTCGTTCAGTTAAATACTGATAAACATTTGGCGTTACGTGACGTACAAATACTGAATGAAGAAATTCAAAACTTAAAAGAAAAACAAAACTCTGAGAGTTGTGCTCATCAATTGAAAATATCTGAATTACTTAAAGAACTTGATGAGCTGAAACAAGAAAATTTTCAGAATGCAACTCAACTGAAATATCTTTTGCCTGAAAGATCTGATCTTTACAAGAAAGTTCAGGATCTTGAAGATACACTTTGTAAGACAAAACCAACTGATCAGAATTGTATTTTAAACAAAAATGAAGAAATTTTTGCTCTTCAACAAGAGTTGTCTTTAACTAAAGATTTGATTGAGAAAGAAAGACATGAGTTCTTACTTAAAGAACTAGATTTTAAATCAAAATCTGAATTGTTTAAAGATGAAAGACAAATGTTCTTAATCAAAGAACAATCTTTTAAATCTGATTACCAATCATTTGATCAAGACAGAAATTCAAATTTAGTCATTATCAAAAGTTTGGAAAATCAGATACTTCATCTTACATAACAATTACATGTGTTTACTTCGTCAACTGAGTCAAAGGTTAAGACCCCTTCTTCAGTATGTTTAAAATCCAATGTTGATCACTCTGGTTTGTCTTCTGAAAGTGAAGTGAATCTAACTAACTCTGCTAAGTTTGATTCTTCTTCAGATCTTAAACTTAAGTATCTGTTAAAGATACACAGCGGCAAAGATAAAATTGTTGAACAACTTCCGGTCAAGATTTACACCGGTGAATCTTCGAAGTCAAATTTTCTTAAAGTTTCTGAAAATACTGGTCATTCTAATCAGAAAACATTTTCACAGAAAAATACCAAGTATTATCAGAAACAGGCAAGAACCGGACAGTTTTTCAAAAAGAAGAGTTCGCAAAAGTCTGATCATTCAAATTCAAGTTTCTTTAGAAATTCAGATATTCAATTTTCTCATACTCAAAGAAATTTGTTTTCTGCGTTTGAAAGAGAAGCTGATAGTTATAACATGCAATGGGTACCTAAACCCAAGTACAAGTGGGTACCAAAACCTGTTTTGAAATGGGTACCCAAGAGCGCTAACAAGTCTGGATCCAAATCTGTTTGGATACCAAAGACATCTTAAATTTTGCAGGTTATAGGTTTCTTATCATTCCAGATAAGGACCCGTTCTTCATTTCAATAGGCTCTTGATTACTTCAGGTCAAGACCCGTGCTTCAACTCAAAATTGGTTTCTAGTTAAATTCAGACTAGAACCCGGACTTCAATGAACCAGAGACAATGGTTTTCAGTTACTTCAGACTGAAACCCAAGCTTATGCGACAAATGGCTTCTAATCACTTCAGATTAGAACCCGATTCTGAAATACGAATCTTTCTGGAATTCCTGCCCTGCATTCAACTCTGATGCTGAATTGACAAATAGGGAGTTTTATTTTTATAATTTTTTGCTCTTTGTTTCATTTCTATGAGTTGACTAACTGTGTCTGCTTATTTCCAGGGGGAGTTTCAGATGCACTTTGACGATGACATTTTTCAAAACTATGTGTGATTTTTCACGAAAATATTTGACACACACATAAAAAGCGTTTTTGAGCTGAAAGAAATTTTTTTTATGAATCTCTGAATCTATCATTGAGATTAATTGATCTAATCTCTTTGATTTTCATAATCTCATTTCTTCTGAGATTCTTTTTGTTAGAACTCTTCCAATTTATACTGGATTCTCCTGTTATCTCCCATGTGCTAATTCTTTCAAGAAAATCTTATTCTTTTCATATCATATATCAGATTTTCCATTTCATTCTGATATCTCCCAAAATTATCTGCATATCATCTCCAATACCATATAAGTTGGATTTCATCATATCTCATGACCTTTTAAAGCTGAAAATTTTTCTGCTGACTCCGATTATGCACCAATCTGAGTGATAGGCATAAATATCGCTTCTATGGTCTAACCAGAACCGGAAGACCTACCCATGAAGCAAACCATCTATAGATTGTGCGGGTGAGGGTTCTTTAGGTTTATTAGTTGAGAAGTGTCAGTTATCACGGGATACTGACAGGGTCGAGCAGAGATAAAATGTAATTGAGAGGGATATTGATATATTGAATGGAGATGGTGATGCATCAGATCATGCTTTTGCTATAAAGCTGATTGAATTCGTTTCTCAAAAGTGAGCCGGAGGGAGCTTAGTTGAAAAATGCTGAGTGCTGAGAGTTGAGAAAGGATTAAAAGAAAAGTAAATCCTATCTAAACTGTGTCGGCTGGGTAATCCACACAATCTATCAAGCCCTATGCGACTTGATATTGAAAAAGACGTCATGGACCCAGTGACGCATGCACTTAACCCCACCAACTACTCAGTTATCTCTCAAAAGATTTCTGTTTCAATAATCACGGAGATATAACACATTTCTATCGATATATCATTTGGATATTATTGATATTGAAACAAGGAAGACAGTTGCTCCGGTCTCCAATTTCATTTGATGCACATTGTGTCTAGAGCTGATTATATACACTTTTAGGACACATCGAGTCTAACAGTCTGCGTGACTATAAACTGCTAGTCCAAAGTGACTAAGCCGGAACAAATAAGAGTGATTCTTTCATGATAAAGGATTTCACGATGACTATTTGGAAATCCTACCAGTGTTAACATCACGCCAGCGCTGAAAGTAGGTCACATAGATTTTGTCTATTGTGCAAACAGGAATCCTATGTGGACCTGGACTTGTTTTCTCACAAAATGAATGTGTTTCATTTTCCCCAAAGTTGTAAAGCTTTGTTTTGTTCTAAAAAGATATAATATCAATTCGAGGGGGAGTGAACTTTTTGAGGGGGTGAGATAAATCTGTTTTGTATAGGGGGAGAGATGTCAGTTTAAGGGGGAGAAAATCAATTTGTAATAATTTCTGAGTTGTAATTGTTGTTGTATTTCTTCTACTGTAATTTCATTGAATTAATGTTTCTGAAGTTTTTGCATGATGTTCATAATTTTTTATGATCATCATGAGGGGGAGAAAAACTAAAGTTCAGAGACAACAGTTGAGTAGATTGAAGTCAACTGAAGACAATTGCTACATCATATCAAAAGAATTGATCAAGGGAGAGAATTAAAAAGCTATTCATGATTCAAGGGGGAGTGTACTTACAAGAAATACAAGAAAAGAAAAGATCAGAGAAGAAGAGATGTGAAGATCAGAGAGAGACAAATAAAGAAAAGAAGAAGATTCAGAGATCAGAGAAAAGAAGAATATTCACGAAAAAGTCCCTGAAATGATCTTTTATCGGAATATTGATTTCATCTCTAAGGGGGAGATTGTTAGGGACAATATTTGTAGAGCTGAAATGAATATTACTTTTAATAATTGTGTTCATCTCTAAGGGGGAGAATGTTGGGAATAAGTAATAGAGATGAAACAATTATATTGTATATAATTGTAATTATTCAATAGTATAGGGGTTGGATTGTAAATACTCAAAGCTTGAGTATTAAGTATAAAAAGAGGTATCTGTGTACTGTTGTAAAAAAAGAGGAATCGACGATTACACAAAAATACACGGCTGGAATTAGAGAGAAAAGAAGGATTGCTTTGTAAGAAAGCCAAGAACACCAATGTAATATTTCTCTCTTTAATCATTCAATAGATTGTGTTTGATTGTTAATTGTTCATATGAATTGTTCTATGTTGTATGAATTGCTAGAAATATGAATTCACAGATTCATTTAAATAAAACAATTTATTTCGTTTTCATGTATTAAAGTAGGTTTGTTAAATAATATATTTTTTTTTAAATATGTATGGATAGTAGTTATTCTTTTGTATATTATACATATTATAAATTTAATTTTTTTCTTTATTATGTGGTTTTTTAAATTGATAATATTTTTTTTATTAGTTTGAATCCAAAAATGAACATTTTATTAAATTCTTATATATTCTAACTTATAAAATTATTTAAATTATTTCAAGCATTAAACTTAAGAAAGTTATACTATTATCAGTATTTTTTTAGTTTTTAGTTTCTTGATATTTAAAAAATGTTAGATTGTTTTACAAAGATATTTAAATTAGTTTAGGTAAAATTAATAATAAGGATTACTTATTAATTCTAAGTTAATTAATTAAATGATATTTAAAAAAGGTTAAATTGGTTATATTGTTTTAGAAGAAAAGACAAGGAAATTAATAAATTGGAGCTTTGAAGGAGTGTCATGTGGAATAAACCATTTCTTTTATCATCAAATATAGATTATGAAAATAATATATTAAGATGATGTTTGATTCATAATAGGTAAATATTAATTGACATCTGTTTCTTTATTTTTAATATGAGAAAAACCAACATGTTTTCATGTTTTTTACGATTTACTCTCTTCGTGTTATTTTTTTCTAAGAAAGTCCTCAAGTTATTGTTTTCAATCCGGTTTTCGGAAAAATTTTGTTTTTTTTTTTCATTTTCACTATTTTTCTCCGAAAAGTCCACAAATACATAACTTAAGAATTTTATTGATAAAAAATAACACGGAGAGACTAAAGCGCAAAAGCGTGAAATAGATGTTGGTATTTTTTTTCATATTAAACTCTTTTTTTAATTACATTTAATCAAAATTTAATAAAATAGTAACTTTATTTATAAAACAAATATGCTTTTACCTTCACAACAATTCTTATTTTTTATAAAAATTCAAAATTGAATAACATAACAATTCATTTTGATAACAAATACACTCTCATCCATTAATTATCAACAGAAGTACATCAATATCCATTAAAACTAATAAGCGAATAGTAAAAAAATCAAGAACCAAAAAATCAAATATCAACCTTATCTATTCAAGTAACCATCATGTTTTCAAGTAACGGTTTTAAGTACCAAACTTATCTATATTCAAGTAACAATTCAATTCAAGAACCAAACTTATCTAGCTTCTTTTTGAATGTATCGGCAAGGGTACGACTGTCCTCTAGTTGCTTTCCGGCAAAGATCAACCTCTGCAGATCTGGGTGAATGCCTTCTTTGTCTTGGATCTTAGCCTTCATGTTGTCAATTGTATCCGAGCTCTCGACTTTGAGAGTGATGGTCTTGCCAATGATAGTTTTAACAAAGATTTGCATATGTAGCCCAAAAAAATAAAGCAACAACAAAATCAGAATAACAAATCCAACCATCAACGACCAAAAGAATATACGATCGATTATGCAACACATAAATCTAATGGAACCTCAATATGATTTACCTACTTCAATTACTCTAAAGGGTGCGTCCAGAGAATAAATTTTTTTTTTATTGCATCAAACTCATAATCTAATACTGAAAGATCATTCAAATCTATTTAATATCATAAAAGTAGTCGTTTAGAATAAGAGATCTTAGTGACAAACAAATTAAAGTGATAATATACAATTACACATGTAATGAATTGCAAAAAAGTTGTAGATCATGTTTTAAGAGCCAAAAAAGTAACAAATCGTCCAGGTTCATGTCCTTGTACTTTAATATATGGATTATTGAAAGAACAAAGTTAACATGCTTAGAAGTAGAATGAGTCGCTTGTTGCAAAGTACAAATATCAATTACTTGGTTCCAAATCTAATCAATGCATACCTTATTCAAACTCGATAGATCAAACTAGCAACCACGAATCAGAAAAATACATATATCAAACAATTCAAGAACACACAAATCATGTCTCAGATCGAAGAAGATAATACAACGAACAACTACTAATCTGAATCATATCTCTATCGGACAATTACACATGCAATCCATTGTAATAACGTTGCAGATTGGTTTACAACATCTCAAATAACCATTGACCTGAAAATATAGTTAAACATACAAAAACTTATCTTTATTCTAGTAACAATTAAGTATTAAATTAATTATTCAAGTACAAAACTTATATACCAAAAATTTTAGGGTGAAATCTAATGTATCTTTACATAAAATCAGATCATTCAAGTGAAGAGATGGAAAAAAAATGATGATACCTCATTAAGATGAGAAAAAAACATTGTAAGATATCGTGGGATTCACCTTCATGGTTAGTCGTTGTCGTCGCTGGTGTGAGAGGGCTTCATTGCTGATGTGAGGGAGCAGCTAATATGAGAGAGATCGCAGGCCGGTTAGGGGTTTTTGGGGGAGTAGCATCAATTAAGGCTGAAGGGGGTGGTCACCCCGCGGGTTGGCGGCCTTGCCACCTCGGACGAAGGCCGGCGGCTACAACGCCCCGGACACGCGGCCCCGCCCAAAATGGAACCCCGCCCGGCCTCCCTTCCCCGCTCCACCGTGCGCCAACGGTCATTTGACCGTTTAAATAATAATAAAAAAAATTTAATACTTTTTTTTCCTATAAATACCTATCTTCATACACTTTCATATTCACACAAAAATCTATCTACCTCTATACACTTTCATCTCTTCCAAAAAAGCTCTCAATCTCTATACTTTTTATTAAACTCATGGATCGAAACACCGGCAAACAACCCGTCGCAAGCTGACAACGCGTCAAACAACCGGCTTCTCGATCAAACCCTTCTTTCCGCCCACTACAAAATTATCATCCGAATTTAACGAATAATTCAGCACCATGCGTACCACACTTTTCACCCCCCAATCCACAATATTACCAACAATCCCCTCCCAATCCACAATATTACCAACAATCACCCCCCAATCCACAATATTTCTCGCAAAATCCACCCAATCCACAATATTTCTCGCAAAATTCACCCAATCCACAATATTTTTCATCGCGAGAATTTAACGAGGGTTTCGAACCATTTTCTTATCGGGACCCCGCATCCAGAGACGACGACGACGACGAGACGATACCCGAAACTCAACCCGACGACGACGACGACGAGGAGACGATTCCAGTAAACACCGCGGCAAGCGGAACTACACGAAAGGGTCCAATGAAACCGAAAATGTGGACCTCCATCGAAGAAAAGGCTTTGGCGGAAGCCTGGATTGATATTTCCGAAGATCCAACTACCGGAAATAATAAAAAACGTTCAATTTTTTTGGGACGAATCCTCGAAAATTTTGATAGCCGAGTTGGTGGAACTAGCCGCACCACCCACCAACTTAATTCAAAGTGGAAAGACATGAACCGCAATTGCACAAAATTTGGCGGCATGTTTAACAGCAATACGATGCAGCGACGGAGCGGCGAAAACGATTTCGACGTTTTCAACACCACCCAAGAACAATACAAGACCCTCAATAAAGGTAAGCCGTTTCCACACCAATCGGCTTGGGAGGTGCTTCGACGTCATCCAAAGTGGAACCCCGTTCCACAAATGGATGATTTTGTTGAGCCGCAAAGAAAGCAGTCCAAAACTTCCGATTCTAACACGATCGGAACACCGTCTTCTGATGCGGCATTTTTAGGTGTTGACATTGAGGAAGATGACGAGGGCGAAGAGGATCTTCAGGAGCTTGAACGACCACGCCGCAAGGGGAAAAAACCAGCATCAACATCAGTCGACCCAGAGATGCGCTCAAAATTCGAAAGGATTTCAACATCTCACGAGAAAGATGTTGAAGATAATACGTCACCGAGCACTACTTGAAGATTTGAAACGATCAAAACAATAAAAAGAATTGGAGTTGAAAGAGAAAAAATATAATGCGTACATTGCGTCACTGAGTGAACAACAACAGGAACGTGACTTGGATTTTTTCGTTCGGCCACACGACCATCTGCAAGGTAACGTTTTGGAAGCCGTATTGGCCCGCAAACAAAGAATTGTGGAGCGTTGGGGATGGCGACTATAGTTTCGTAATTTTTTAGTTATGTAATTTTTTTAGTTTTTAGGTTCGTAATTTTATTAGTTATGTAATTTTTTTAATTTTTAGTTTCGTAAGTTTTTATTTTTTAGTTTCGTAATTTTATTATGTAAACTTTTAAATATTTATGAAATTAATTATTTTAGTTTTAATAATTGTTTTCTTAATTAAAATGTTAAAAAAATTAAGAAAGATGGAAAGGTTAAGAAAGATGGGTATTTCCTAGTTAGAAATGTGGAGAAAGGTGGGGAAAGGTGGAGAGAGAAAAGCTGATGTGGCGCTGACGTGTACAGAAAGATGGATTTCGGGAAGCGGAGTACTCCCTTTGCTCTAAGTGAATAACATTTATCCTCTTATCTACTGATAATTTTTTTTTAATAAAAAGTGTGTTTGCCTTCAATAATCTACTAGTTTATGAACCCACGTATTGCGTGGATAATTTTTAATAAATAATTAGTTGTATAAATTAATGTAAACATTAAATAAAAACATATCAATATTAAATATTATTTAAAAAGATACAATGAAAGTATTGAAGGACCCTCGCATCGGCTGGCTAGACGAAGCACCAGCCCCAGAACTCTGACCAGCCTCTGGCGGGGGCAACGCACCCTGACCTCGACCCGCACCCTGTGCAGGAAAGCGCTCATCGAATAACTGACCTATCACAGAATAAAGGTCCGATCTACGCACATACTCGTCACCCCTAGAGTCAACACCCTGAGGCCCGCTGCCCTAATATCCATACTCACCTGCACAATAAGGATAATAACACATATTAATCTACATAACATTACACACTACTCGTTTATCACCTAGAAAATCTACTTCGGATTACAATCCAAGGATCTAGACTCCGTGGTTTAAGCTTAAGCATCCACTAGATACATAATCTCTTAAACCTAGGCTCTGATACCAAGCTTGTAACACCCTCGAACTAATCTCAATTGCCACGTAAATAACACGTCAACAGAAATATAATATAATAATCCCTAACTATCCCAATGCATATACGCGGAAACCCCGATAATTTAACTTTAATTACATAGGCAAGTCACAGGAAATCCATGGTTTAATATACACAATATCCGAAGCATGGTTACACAATCCCCAAAATATAACTTCCTCTAAAGAAGGTAACTAACAACTCCACAAACATCTGACAAGGTAAACCCTACTTGGTTCTAGCAGGCCTACTAGCGCTTCAGTCACCTGAGATACACACATTTAAACACACAGGTCAGCTAAAGCTGGTGAGAATACAAGTCGTAGTGTACGATTATAAAACTCAGATAAAAGAAAGTAAACTCAGTAATAAAGCGTTCAACGTTCTCTACTGAACAGGTATATGAGATCCCACAAGATAGCTCAGAATAGGTACTCAACCCGTGTGGACGATTTCACGTACCCAAATCCCTAGACCGCACAAAGCAGTCGTCAAGAACTCAAAATGGAATCGGGAGCGACCTGACCCCTGCCCAGCCGCACGGTTTAATATTCGATAGCTCGTAGTCCCAAATCTCATATAGGATTACAAAGTTCACAATAAAACTCAATAATTAATGCATGATAATATCTCGGTAAGAACTCATAATAATCTCGTAGAAAATCTCAGTAAAAGATCATGCAAGTATTAATAAATAATCGTACATGTATCTCAGAAAAACATGCAAACTCACCTGACCCTGAAACTCATTCCTCAAGTCTCGGTTCACTGCCCGTCCCTAACCCTATCAACTCGAGACCCTGGAATCACAACATGACAACTCTATGTCACGATCACAACTCAATAACTCTATACACAATTCCCAAGAAACACACACAAACCCGAATACCCAAACACAAGACTCACAAAGCCCAAAACCCCAACCCTAAACCCTAGCTAGATCGCGGATGCGCTCCCTCAATCGCGGTCGCGCTCCTCGATCTCAGCCGCGCTTACCAACGCGTCCACACCCGACCCGAACCGCCCGCGACCCATCGCGCCCATGGCAACGCGTCCCGGGCTCATCTCAAGAACATCGTGGCCCGCGATCACGGACGAACAGAGGCAGTAGCCTCTGCTTTGTCACAGTCCAGGGGAATCACTCCCCTATCCAATTCAGCTCGATTTAATCCAACCAAATCCTCGAATTTATTTATCAACACGTATAACTCCCTTTCACCAATCCATCAACAACAACAACAATTAATTCATAGAATGAAGCTTAAAACTTACTTAAGCTTGACGAAGAAGATGATGAACAAATCTTGAAACTTTTATCAACCTTCAATCTTGATCATGTTTGCTGCTGCTCCTGGGAATCAAAATCACACACACACACACACACACACATTCTCTCTCTCTCTCTCTCTCTCTCTCTCTAAGTCTCTGGAATTGATGAAAGAAAAGTGAAGCAACCAAGCACATAGCTCCCTATTATATACGTTTTGGTTACAACTCGGTCCGACACCCCACATCCGATCCTGTTAAATCAAAACACAAATTTATATTACCGGATCCCAAATTAATTAATAATCACCAAGTTTATAACCTTTTATAAAAACTTAAAGTCATAATCCGGTTAACCCAAAATCTTATCACGTGACGGCTCCACGTGTAACTTAATAATTCGCCAAACTCAATTATAATATTATAATCAACCCAATAAAATAATTCCACGTACCTTTCCCAAAATTGAGATGTTACACTGATGAACCTGATTCTCTCTTTCTCTCTCTCTCTCTCTCTCTCTCTATATATATATATATATATATATATATAAATATATATATGTGTGTGTGTGTGTGTCTATATATATGTGTGTGTGTGTGTGTGTGTAGAATATGGTTCGAGAAGGTATCACCCACTATGCAGCGCACCAGAAGGTATCATATTTAAAAAAAAACTTTTTAAATTTTTTTTCATAAACATGTTTTAATCAACATTATGAAGATCATATGTAAATTTCACATACATTCACATCTCCTAGTTCCTAAAAAGTGATGTGAACGTACACTTACATAATTTTGAATATATGTGAACATGCATTAGTGTTCGAATTTGCGTGAAATTTATATATTATTTGTATAATGTTAATTAAAACATTTTCAAGTAAATTTTTTCAAAAAAATTATTTTTAAGAGTGGTACCTTCTGGTGCGCTGCATAATGGGTGGTACTCACTTAAACCTAAATCTATATATATATATATATATATATATATATATATATATATATATATATATATATATATATATATATATATATATATATATATATATATATATATATATATATATAGAATTAGGTTCATCAGCGTACCTGTAAGATTCCAGCGTACCCTAATATGAATGATCATTCACATATATTTTTTTTAAATAGACATGTATAAGACAACATTATAAGACTTTTTTTCAAAAGAAGCAACATCATAAATATTGTGAATGGTAAAAAAAGATCATGTAAATGGTCATTCACACCATTCACATGGTGTGAAATGACCATAATGGGTTGAATGACCATTCACATGGATGACCATTCACATAAATATGCATTGAGCATTTACATAATTTTTAAGGACACAGAAAGTGTGAATGTATGTGAAATTCATATATCATGTGTATAACATTAATTTAAACACGGTTATGAAAAAAAAATTAAAAAAAAAGTTTTTTAAAGGTTGGTACCTTCGGATGCACTTGATTTCGAGAGGTACCTTTTTGAACTTGAATCTATATATATATATATATATATATATATATATATATATATATATATATATATATATATATATATATATATATATATATATTAGTTTTAAGTTTTATTCAAACATTAACTATACTATTTAACATATATAAAATAGTTTACTTTAAGAAATTTGATATTACTTTTTAATTATTAATTTGTTATTCATATTGTCAATGTCATGCAGTATTTGTAAGTAGTAAGTTGGTTTCTTAATCTTTAAAATTTATTTAATTTAAAGTTTTTTTGTAACTTTGAAGATAATTATAACTTTAATTCATTATCATTTTTTTATCTCTCTAAATTTAAATATTATATAAACATCATTTTGTACATGACTAATAAAACAATTATGTTGATATCATTTTAATTGTGTATATATGTTTGTAAATCTGATTTAAATTAATGGTATAATTGTAATCTTAATATACTTTTTATGTTTATGTGGTTTGTATACATTGTTAAATTCTTTTCTAAATATGTTAAAAATAATATCAAAACAACATATGATTTATTTTTCTATTTCTTGTTTTTTTAAACTTAATATATTGTCGTATTTTTTACATAATTTGCACCATGACAACGTATGTGTATCACAATACTTGTTAGATATCATTTTTAAGACTAGATTAATTATTGGATGATTAATTATCTTAATCTTTAAGTATAGGATGGTAATAAATAATTATCTAGTGATTATTCATTATTGGATAATAATAATTAGATATTTATTTGAAAGTTAAAGTGTATTACAAAAGATATATTTGAATTATTTTAGATAAAACGAATAATAATGTTTATTTATTAATTTAATTCTAATTAATTAAATGGATGTATTATCAAAATAAAGGTTATCTTATTTTTGAAAAAAAGATGAAAAATCAATAAATTGGAGCTTTAAAGGAGCGTCATGTGGCAAGGACTATTTTTTTTTATTATAAGATGTGGATATATATATATATATATATATATATATATATATATATATATATATATATATATATATATATATATATATATATATATATATATATATATATATATATATATATATATATATATAGATATGTAACACCCTCGAACTAATCCACAATGCCACATAATTACCACATCAGCAACGATATAATATAATAATCTCTACGCTATTCCCAATACATACATGCAGAAACCCGATAATTTAAAACATTAATTACACAACAACAGTCACGGAAATCTCTGAATAAACTACAACCTATCCGAAGTATATACAACCGCCCCAGAATATAACTACCTCTATGAAAGGTAGCTAACTCCTCGATCACAGATAGTGTAAACCTACTTTGGTGCAGAAGGCCTACTAACAGTCCGGTCACCTGGAATACACACAACGACACACACAGGTCAGCTAAAGCTAGTGAGAATGCAAGGGTTAGCGTACGATTATAAAGCTCAATAAATAATTAACTCAATAATAAAACGTCCAGCGTTCTCTACTGAACAAGTATATGAGATCCCACAAGATAGCTCAATAGGTACTCAACTCGCGTGGATAAATCCACGTACCCAAATCCCTAGACCGCACAAAGCAGTCATCAGGAACTCAAAAGGGAATTGGGAGCGACCCAACCCCTGCCCAGCCGTACGGTTTAGTATCTCAACAGCTCAAGTGTCCCAAATCTCATATTTAAAACACAGTTCACAATAGCTCAGTAATACATGCATGATAGTATCTCAATAAAAACTCGTAAGAAAACTCATGATATCTCATAAGAAAAGCTCGATAAAAGATCATGCAAGTATTAGTAAATAATCGTACAAGTATCTCAACAAAAACATGCAAACTCACCTGCTCAGCTAGCTACACTAAGTCTCGGTTCCCTGCCCTTTCCCTACCCTGTCAACACGAGACCCTGAAAACACAATACACAATCTTAATATCACAAACTCAGCCCAACAACTCTATACACAATTCTCAACAACTCACGATACCCCAAAGACCCGAATATACGACTCACAGAACCCGAAAACCTAGCCGCATCGCGGCCGTACTCAGCCAATCGCGGCCGCACTGACCCTATCGCGGTCGCGGTCGCGATGGCCTCATTCTCGGCCGCGCTCACATCGCGGCCCGAGCTCGGACGCCAACCGCCTGCGATCATCTCAAGAACATCGCGGCCCGCGATCAGGGGATCGTGGTCGCGCTCACGGACGAACAGTAGCAGGATTGCTCTGTTTCTGCACAGCCAGGGGATTAATCCCCAATCACCAATTTCACTCGATTTTAGCCACAGTTATACACTCGAATTTACTCATTAACAGATATAAACCCAATTCAATTACATATTCACAATCCACAACAATTAATCCGTGATTTCAACTCGAAATTACCTCTAATATGGTCCCAATCTCAAAAGAAGAAGTCAAGGCTGAATTTGGAGGCTTGAGTCACAATTTGGAGCTTCAATTTCTGATTTGGTTGCTGAAATCACAATACACACACTCACACTTTTGAGCTCTGGATTTAGAATGAGTTCAAGAGATAAAGGAAGCAACCAATATATACATTTTGGGTTTAACTCGGTCCGATACCCAAAAATCCGATCCCGATACCCCAAAATACAAATTTATATCCCCGGGTCCCAAATTAAATAATTAATCCAATGAAATAATTCCACGTACCTATCTAAAAAACGGGATGTTACAAGATATAGATGTTTATATTATATTTTTAATTTTTTCATTGTTCAAGGTTTTGAAAATGATAATTAGTCCTTATTTTTTTATAAGTTTGAAAAGAAATTTTTTTTCCGAGTATTAAAAAAAGATTATTATCTTATTAAGTTTTTATATTTTCTAACTTATAAAATTATTTATTTTATTTCAAGGATTATACATAAAAATGTATCCTATTTTTCAGTATTTTTTCTAAATTTTAGTTTTTTGGTATTTAGAAAGAGTTAATGGTATACAAAAGATAATTTCAATTATTTTAGGTAAATAGAATAATATGGATTATTTATTAATTTTAATTTAATTAATTAAATGACATCTATTACCAAAATAAGAGTTATCTTATTTTAGGAAAAAAAAATGGAAAAATTAATAAATTGGAGCTCTAAGGGAGCGTCATGTGACAATAATCAATTTTTTTTACTATAAGATACAGATAAAGGGATATCATCTTATCCAATAAATAGGAGATAATTACTAAGGTATTAAATTAGACAGATTATGGTTTTAGAAACCCTAACCCACCCTTTAGTTAATTCGGTCAAGACCCTCTCTCGCCTTACCTCAAATCCAACAGACACACAAATACAAGAAAAAAAAATTATTGTGGTGTTCAACATTATAATTACCTAATTACCCCTACCTCTTGATGGCTTATCGTATCAATGTGGTTTATAAGGAACCACTCAATTACCACAAAACAACAGGATTATCGATTAGGCGGTTAGATACCACATCACACGATTACTACAGACCACAGAATTGTCATTCAAGTGGTGGCTAAATATAGATAACGATTATTAACTCTAGGGCTTACCGTTTGATTCCGTTAGGTTACCACTCTAATGCTTACCTTGTCAAAATGGCAACACATGAAAACGATATGATAATTCAACAAAACAAGCAATACAATCAATTCAATAATTGTGTCATGATATATTGATGCCAGAACTTACAGTGATCCGCAACGATAGAATTTTGGTTCCACAAAATGAACCACAATAGTAAAATAAATATGCTAAGCCACTTTGTATATGCTCTGATGATTCAAATTACCTACATAAAGTTTACATAACATGTATACAAGTTTCACATCATTAATTGACCACGTAACGGTCACTGGACATGGTTCCGATTATTAAACGAGAGACTCGGGTTGTTCCATCACCCTACGAGACCTAAGAACGTAATTTGACTTTAAAACCTTTAAAACCCTTCTACTAAGGCCCTAGCCTAGTTTCCCGACGTTCAAAACTCAAAATTTTCGATGAAGGTTGGTTATGGTGTGATCAAGTGCATGGTTACGCATAACCCGTGTTAGCTTTGTCTGCCTGCTCTTTTTATCAACATTTAACTCCAACTCGACCAACACGCCCAAAACACCTTAAATATCTAAGGAAATCTTTGTGGGATTTACCAACAATATATATAACACATTAAGGTCACTTTAACACCTCGAAACACATTACAATCTCCACATTACACATCTTAATTCTAATGAACTCATTTGAGTTCATACAAGGGTAAAAAACTCAAACCACTACACCAATGGTCTAAATGAGCAAATACTTGATTCCAAAAATCTAAATAACAATATGTAAGACTTGATTCCAAAAATCTAAATAACAATATGTAACATCTCTGGGTCATGTTTGAGGATTCAAAAGATATATTGGAACCCTACCACCAAAATCCATACCACCATTGAAGCTCATTGGAGCCTTAACTTGGGTTTCAGTTCAAACTACACAACCACAACCCAAATAGTAACATAATTTTGCACCATTTATTTAACAACATACAACAACATATATTAATCTTGGAGTCATTTCTAACTTATTAACACGAAACCCATTTAGGATTTTATTCTCAATAATGACAAGAAAGAACAAGAAGAGAAGAGCAAGGCGGAGAGAATATTATACATTTACTCACCCACACAAAATGCAAGATTAGTAGATCTAAATCTCCCACTCTTGATCACGCAATCAAAGACGTACCTACTAGCTTGCATCTCTTCTCTTCTTCATTTGCCAAAATATGGAAATTGTGAAGTGTGTGTGCCTTTGCATGTTTTTATTGAGAATGGGGGGGGGGGGGGGGGGGGGGGCTTTGGCCTTTTGCCAAGTCTATCCCTCTAACACTTGGTCACACCCACTCAGTATATCTTTCAACTTTTAAATAACAAAGTAAGTTACCAAAATGTGCTAAATTACCAAACCAAAGTATTTATACTAAACTTTATAAATAGTAGCTCAAGATTTGCATGATCATAACATTTTTGAAATACCTCCTAACAATATCATAACCATATTGATATATTCTGCATTAATTGGGGCAGTTATTAGCAAATTCCATAAATGTTAATTAAAAGTATCATCCTCATTACTCTTTAACTCATAATTAACTGAGTTTAGTTCAAATAAATACCTCATAAATATAGGGGTGTTACAATTTTTCTCCCACTAAAACATGGATTTGGAAATTTATCTATCATATATGTTTCTAAATAATTCAGTCATAATTATAACATGGATTCAGAGATTTATATTAATTCGTTTTACATATACAATTCTTTGGTCGTGTTATATCTGGTGATGGAATTCCATTGATCCCTGCTAAAGTTGAGGTTGTACAAAATTGCAAAGCATATTTGTAATGCTTCTGAAATATGTGGTTTTCTTAGATTGGCTGGTTACTATTGTCGATTTCTCAAAGATTGTTGTTTCGCTCACAGTACTTGCACACAAGGACGTGTCTTTTGTATGGACTGGTATACAACAAGAATCATTTCTTTCTTTGAATCAAAAGCTAGTCGAAGCGCCTATTTTAGCCTTAACAAAAGGCAATGAAGATTACGTTGTCTACATGGATGCATCTAGTATAGACTTAGGACGTGTACTCATGCAAATGGAAAAGGTCATTGTCTATGCTTGAAGGCAATAGAAGGATTACGTAAATAGTACTTTTACTCATGATCTTGAATTAGTAGCGGTAACCTTTGCATTGGAATTTGGCATCATTATCTCTATGAGACTAAGTGTCAGTTATTCACGGACCATAAAAGTCTCAAATATCTCTTTACTCAGAAAGATCTTAACATGAAGCAGCGAAGGTCTTTGAAGTTAATCAAAGACTATGATTATGAGATCTTATAACATCCTAGAAAGGCGAACGTTGTTATGGATGCTCTGAGTAGGAAATATTATTCAGTCCAATGTTGTTATGCTATTATTTCTACAGTTTTCTATTCTGTGCTAATGGATGAAATCCGAGTTTCTTAGATTGAAGCATTGAAGGAAGAAAACTTGGCATCTGATGGCATTAAAGGGCAATTGCAATTTCTTTCAGATAATCAAATCGGACTTAAAAGCTTAAATGGAGGTTGTATGTGGGTCCCTAAATTTGGAAATGTTCATGAAACACTCTTGGCTGAAGCTCATTAATCCAAGTTCTAAGTTCATCCTGAAAGTACAAAGACTTACTCTAATTTGAAGCTATACTTATGGTAGCCAGTTATGAAAAGAGATATTGTGAAACACGTTGAAAATAGCAAAACTTGTAGGATGGTTAAGGTAGAAAATCAAAATCCTTATAGAAATATGCAACATTACATATCTCTGAATGGAAGTGGGAACATATAACCATGGATTTTGTCACAAAGTTGTGAAGATAAGAAGACAACACAATTCAATCTAGGTAGTTGTGGATGAATTAACAAAGTCTGCACATTTGATTCAAATGCCAGAAAAGATTCATTGGAAAAGTTGGCACGAATCTACGTTAATGAGATTATTTCTCGTCATGGCAAGCTGAAATCCATTGCCCCATCATGATACTTGGTTTACTCTGAACTTCTGGAACGCATTGTAGACAGGATTGGGTACTCAAATTTCCTAGAGTATTGTTTATCATCCTCAAGCAGACGGATAAAGTGACACACGATCTATGCTTAGAACTTGTATTCTTGATTTGAGTAGTAATTGGGATGACCATCTTTCATTGGTGGAATACCCTATAACTAGGGGTGAGCATGGGCGGTTCGGTTCGGTTTTTAGCCGAAACCGAACCCAAACTGAAAATTCTGGTTTTTAAATGGAGAAACCGTTCGGTTTCGATTTTTCGTTTTTTCGGTTTGGATTATCGGTTTTTCAGTTTACACCCGTGGGTTTTTGGTTTTCCGAAAACGGTTTATTTTTGGGTTTAAACTCGAAAAGTCTTAGACAATTTTACTAAAATTGAGATTTTCTTTACTAAAAGTATGATTTTCTTTACTAAAGTTAAACAATATTTGATAAATCATTAAAAAAGAATTGCTTATTTTTGGATTTTTAATCGACTTATGTGTTAGTTTGATACTTTGATTTACTAAAACTGGATATTAAATATTAATTTTGTGAAGACCTCCCCTTACGGGGCAGTCCTCAGAGTCTAGGTCCCAATTCATACAATACAATATCAATCATACTAAGATAGGGTAATTAAATTGCAGAATAATAAAATTACATGTACATTACAGATTAGGATTTAAGTTACATATTTCATAATAAAGTTATAAAAGGGTAACATCTAATCTAGTCATAACATCATACATCACATCAAGTCTACCCAGAACCACCACATTTGCTGTCTTCCAATCAGTACCAGAAAGTTTGTTGAGTAGTGGTCAAGGAAAGCTTCAAAACTTGGATCTTGAATGACCTAAGTACTAGGTCCTGCAGGTGACTTTCCTTTACTTTTACCTGTAAAATTATAATGCAGCAACTGTAAGCAATGCTTAGTGAGTTTATAGATTTTCAATATCAACATGCGTGTCAAGCGGGTCATTAATTTAGCGTGATATGTATTGGCTGCCGCTACAGCCTTCATGATTGAGATATAGAATCATAGAATTGGATGATGTTCAGGCCATACTCACGCTTTAATCGTGGGGATCAGCCACATACTGGGCTAGCTACCAGTAAGTCAATATGGCGGAACATCGGAGGTCATTACCAAGTTCATAAGAACCGGTGAAAAAGCCAGGTCTAGAACAATAGACCATCAAGGCTAGTCAAGCTGAATAAATCTATCAAGTGTCTGATCAAATAATGAAAGCTTAAGTCACATAAGTTATGATAGCAATGAATCATAAGCAATATCTGAAGAAGTCTTAAATGCAGTATGAAATGATAATCCAATAGCTATCATGATCCACTGGGCAACACCCAACCATGGTGTGCACAAGTCTCAATTCAGCTGATAAATGAATGTCAATAAATCTACATCAACAATATATCTCAATCGGAATTTATGCATGTTCAATCTGAATATCTATAACTCACAGATCTGGTCTTTGTCAAACAGATATAAAAATCTGCCACCTGAGTTATCTCAGGATTTTATCTTTGTCAATCTGTTCTCTGTCAAATCAAGTCTTTGACCCGCCTTTAAATCTTTAAATCTCTATGTTCAGAATTTCACTAAACCTGTCCAGAATTATCATGATAATATCATGTCAATTTCATTATTTTTATCATCATTTTAGTCTTTAATTTCTTGAATTTTATTTGATTCTGATAACTAATAAATCATTGATCATTTTGTCAGTTCTTTCCTTGTTTCTTTTGAATTCTCAAAAGATCCTTATAATTATATTTGTAATTCATCTTATTTTATTGATCTTTTAAGATTTTAACTAAAGATTTATTGATTTTAATCTTTATAAATCATAATTTTGTTTGATATTCATCTTATAAAAATACTCACTATTTACATGTATAATTCAAGTTTGGTACACACATGTATATATATATATATATATATATATATATATATATATATATATATATATATATATATATATATTCATAATCACACACACCTGTACATGTATTCATGCATGCATTTAGAAAAGTCAAAGGAACATAGTATTACATATTTTGGTTTCTTATACATTTGAAGGTTTCGGTACATGTATATGCATATAAAAAGTTTCGGGAGTTTTGTGTGGGTTTCGGTACTCTACCGAAACCTTAGAGGTTTCGGTATAAGTCTCAGTATTCCAAAAGTTTCAGTAGATAGCAAAGGTTTCGGTAGTTTTCATTGTTTCGGTATGTTACCAAAACCTTAAAGGTTTCGGTACCCTTATGGGTTTCAGTACTTCATGGTTTCAGTATTACCTTGATAGTTTCGGTACCTATTACCGAAACCTCAAGGTTTCGGTACCCCTTTGTGGGTCTCGGTAACCATGCATAACACACTCAAACACACACATATTTATTTCGGTAGTGTGGTAGTACCGAAACCTCACAATTTTGGGTTTCGGCAACATCAAACACACACAGATCATTTTTGTCAAGAACACAGATTTCACCAAAATTCCGATTTCTTCCATATTTTAGATAATTTAACCCAAAATTTTTGTTTCTATAACTTTTATTAACTAAATTTTATCATCATATACTAATTTCATATACATGCAACTACTTTTAAATCTTAAATTTCTTATACTTTCGGTTTTTCATGAAACCGTACCAAAATCATAAATTCTTGAAATTTAAATCAAGAATTACCTCTAAATCTTGAAGATTGTTGTTTTTTGATGTTGTTTGTGACTCCTTCTTGTTCAAATCTTTCAATTGATTGAAAGATTTATGAAATTTTTGGTGAAAATTGAAGTAACCGTATGTTTGTAGAGAGAGAGAGTAGAGAGAGAAAATTTTGTGATTAATGGCATTAAGAACCATTAAATTGGTTTATATATTTTATTTAGTTTCATTTGTAGTTTAACCCACTAAACTTTTGTATTTTACATCTCTTTATTTTAATCACTTTAATTATATTATAAATATAATTTAAAAATCATATTTACTTAATAAAATTTTCATTCGTAATTACCATTTGCAATATAAATAATATAACAAAAATTATATTATTATTTCAAAATCACATATTACACGATCGACAAAAGTTAGGTTGTTACAGAATGGGCTCCACCACGCACAAACTTCGTCCCCGAAGTTAGCTATGTTCGAACAGACTGGGATAAGTAGCTTTCATAACATCTCTGGATTCCCAAGACTGATGCGAACCTTTGTGGTGTTTCCACTGGACGAGCACCATCTGTATCTCTTTATTTCTAAGCTTCTTGGTCTTCGAATCCAGAATACGTTCTGGTTCTTCAACCACTCTAAGTTTCTCATCAATTTGCAAGTTAACGTGTGGTATCTGAACTTCTCTTTCGTCTGCTAAACTCTTTCTCAGATGACTGACATGGAATACAGGATGTATTCCCGCTAGGTCTGTTGGCAATTCAAGACGGTAAGATTGATTCCCTACCTTTTCAACAATCTTGAACGGACCAATGAATCTTGGAGCTAGCTTGTTTCGCTTTATAAATCTCACCACATTCTTCATTGGGGATACTTTTAGCATCACCCAATCGTTAACTGCAAATATGATAGATCTGTGTCGATTGTCATAGTAAGACTTCTGCCTGCTTTGAGCTTCAAGTATATTCCTTCTAACAAGTTGAATCTTCTCGTGTGTCAACTGTAGAAGGGCAGGTCCTGCTATTGGCGATTCACCTGTTTCGCGCCAACAGGTGGGAGTTCTGCATTTTCTTCCATACAAAGCTTCAAAAGGAGCCATCTTGATCGTTGAATGATAACTGTTGTTGTATGAGAATTCGACCAAAGGCAAGTGGTCATCCCAGTTACCACCTAGATCAAGAACGCAGGCACGAAGCATATCCTCCAGAGTTAGGACAGTACGCTCACTCTGGCCATCTGCATTAGGATGATAAGCAGTACTCATAGAGATCCGAGTACCCATCCCATCTTGTAGTGCTTGCCAGAATGTGGATGTGAAACGACTATCACGATCAGAAAAGATAGATTTTGGCACACCGTGACGTGAAATAATTTCAGTGATGTATATTTGTGCTAATCTATCGAGAGAATATGTCTCTTTCATCGGTATAAAGTGAGCTGACTTCGTTAATCGATCCACGACTACCCAGATGGAGTCGTGCTGTCTCTTGGTTTTAGGCAATTTCGTGACGAAATCCATTGTTATATGCTCCCACTTCCATTCGGGAACTGGTAGTGGTTGCATATCCCCGAAGGGTTTCTGGTGTTCTGCCTTAACCATCTGACATATTCTGCAGCTTTCAACACATTTACCGATGTCTTTCTTCATTCCTGGCCACCAGTAATCGGCTTTCAGATCAAAATACATTTTTGAGCTGCCAGGATGAACAGATAATTTGGACTTGTGAGCTTCATATAGAAGAGTGCTGCGAATTGAACCATACTTAGGAACCCAGATTCGGTTTCCCTTGAGACAGTGAAGTCCCAAATGGTTCAGAGATAAGAATTGTAACTGCCCTTTAAGATTTTCAGAATCAATATTCTCTTCTTTCAATGCTTCAACTTGAGCAACTCGGATGTCTTCAATAAGATCAGAAGAGAATATAACCGGGGTTAGGGCATAGCAGCACCTTTCTGGATAAACTTTCCTACTCAAAGCATCCGCGACAACATTAGCTTTGCCGGGATGATATAGGATCTCGCAATCATAGTCCTTAATAAGCTCCAAGGACCGACGCTGTTTCATATTTAGATCCTTTTGAGTAAAAAGATGTTTGAGACTCTTATGATCGGTGTAAAGCTGACACCGAGTCCCATAGAGATAGTGACACCAGATTTTCAGAGCAAAGGTAACGGCAGCCAACTCAAGATCATGAGTTGGTGCACTTTTCTCGTAATCCTTTAATTGCCTTGAAGCGTAGGCAATTATTTTTCCCCTTTGAATTAGAACACATCCTAAACCAGTACCAGATGCGTCGCTGTAAACGACAAAATCATCATTGCCTTCTGGTAAGGCTAGGATCGGCGCTTGAATAAGCTTTTGCTTCAAAGTTTCAAATGCCTCTTGCTGTTTATCGGTCCAAACGAAAGGAGTATTCTTTCGTGTTAGCATCATTAGAGGTACCGCAATCTTTGAGAAGTCTTTTATGAATCGCCGGTAATAACCAGCCAATCCGAGGAAACTTCTTATTTCTGAGGCATTGCGAGGCGTTTGCCATTTCTGAACGGCCTCGACTTTAGAAGGATCAACAGAAATCCCTTCGCCAGAAACAACATGGCCAAGGAACTGAATCTATAAGGATCAAAGTAGAAATTCAAGTTCTGATATAAATCAAAGAATACTTAAGTAATAGCTCAAGACATATATAATAGAAATTATACCTGTCTGAGCCAGAATTCGCATTTAGAAAATTTTGCGTAGAGTCTTTCTTTTCTTAATAACTCTAGCAATTGCCGCAGATGAATAGAATGATCAGCCTCCGTTTTGGAGTAAATCAGAATATCGTCTATGAATACGATAACTGACTTATCCAACATCGGTCTGCACACGCGATTCATGAGATCCATGAACGCCGCTGGTGCATTTGTTAAACCAAACGGCATCACGAGAAATTCGTAATGACCGTATCTTGTTCGGAAGGCTGTCTTTGGAACATCCTCATCTTTAACCTTCAGCTCATGATATCCAGAACGAAGATCTATTTTCGAGAAGTAACTGGCTCCTTGTAGCTGATCAAACAGATCATCGATTCTGGGCAGAGGATACTTGTTCTTTATAGTAACCTTGTTCAACTCGCGGTAGTCAATGCACATACGGAAGGTTCCGTCTTTCTTTTTAACAAATAGAACAGGTGCACCCCACGGAGAAGAACTCGGTCGGATAAACCCCTTCTCTAACAGTTCTTGCAGTTGTTTTGACATTTCCTGCATTTCTGCAGGTGCAAGTCTGTAAGGAGCTTTTGCAATAGGAGCCGCACGAGGAAACAAGTCAATACTGAACTCGACTTGACGTTCCGGTGGCACTCCGGAAATGTCATCAGGAAAAACGTCTGGGAACTCGCAGACAATAGGAATATCGGTCAGAGATCTCTTTTCAGAGCTGGACTCAGATAGAGCATAACAAAGACAGGAGTCGTGACCTCTAGACAATTATCTATGAGCTTTTTCTATAGATATGAAGCAATGAGCACCTTTTCTTTTCTCTCCTTTAATCTCCAATACCCGACCGTCTGAAGACTTGATTCTGATGATTCGCCGGTTGCAGATAATTGTAGCCTCGTTGTTCATTAGCCAATCCATGCCGATTATGACGTCAAACTCTTTCAACGGAATCGGAATAAGGTCGAGGTTGAATACGATGTTGTCAACAAGTAGTGTGCAATTACGGTACACAGAATCAGCCATAACAAAATTGTTACTAGCTGTCTCAATGTCTAGTATCACAGAAAGCTTTGATGGAGACTTATGTAATCTTTGTGCAAAAGATGTTGATATGAAAGAACGACTCGCGCCGGAATCAAATAGTACTCGGGCAGGAATAGAGTTAAGCAGGAACATACCGGTAACTACGTCAGGTGTTTCTTTTGCTTCCTCGGCTGTTATTTGAAAAGCTCGAGTCTTTCCAGTCGGCGTTGCAGCAGAACTCTTAACTGTAGACCCTCCAGCTGATGACTGAGACTGATAACGCGACCCGCTATGACACTGATACATAAAGTGTCCCCTTTTTCCACATTTTGCGCATCCACGTCCCTGCTGTGGACATTCTTCACTACTGTGACCGATCATATTGCACGCAAAGCAAGTAACATC
This sequence comes from Centrapalus pauciflorus, assembly GCA_020465985.1. NCBI lineage: Eukaryota > Viridiplantae > Streptophyta > Magnoliopsida > Asterales > Asteraceae > Centrapalus > Centrapalus pauciflorus. The sequence goes on from JAANYP010001318.1 coordinate 123,888, forward strand.
ATCTGGATTGCACAGTCCCATGTGTGATCTTCTGCATCGCTTGCAGAATCGTGGTTCGTTCGTGAGGGAGTAAACTTGTGCTTTCTGCTGTGAACTATGCTGATGGGATTGCTGAGATTGCGACTTATTTGGCTTGAAAAATCTGCCAAATCTTTGTTTCTTCGGAGGAGATGGATTCATTGGGTTAGTCGTTGGAGCGTATAGCTGATCGCCGTACTCTAGATATCCTCTCTTAATCTGTCTGGCTGCTTCTACCATTTCCAAATAACTCTTATATTTGATAGCGCTCATCGGATGTCTGTATCTAGGATTGAGTCCTACACGGAATCTATTCATCTTTCTTTCTTCTGTAGCTACTTAGTATGAGGAGTAACCGCATAGTCGTGAAAACTCGTGTTCGTATTCGTCAACTGTCTTTGTTCCCTGAGTCAGCTGCATCAGTTGTACCTCCATCTTATCTTGTTGATCGATCGGGCAGTACTTCGCATTGAACATATCAAGAAACTGGTTCCACTCTAGAGTCTGAATTATTTCTTCACCATAGATACTCCTCTGAGTTTTCCACCAAGCACGGGCAGCACCGACAAACAAAGCGGATGCATAACTTACTTTCTTGGAGTCTAAGCAATCAGAAATCCTGAAGATTTCTTCAGTATGGCTAATCCAATCCATCGCCTGAATCGGATTAACTGTTCCTTCAAAATTCAAAGCACCGCTAGCTTTGAAATCTTTAAACTTGCAGCCTTTTGGCTGAGCAATTTGAGTTTCGGGATTTGAGTTATCAGAATCAGATTCATCAGTCTGGACTTGCTTTTCTTTTCTTTTATTCTTTTTATCTTCACGTCTTTTAGCTTCGGCCTCATCTCTGGCCTGAAACTGTTCTTGCATTATTTTGTTCTGTTGTTCTGAGTGTTGGGCTAGAAGTTGTTGCATCATTTCAAACATTTGTTGTGGGTTCATGTTGCTGGGAATATCATCTGATCCTGATCCTGATCCTGACATCTTCTACTGAAAATTAAAAGCATGTAACTATCAGTTTATAGACTTAGATCTATGTACCCTTTTTCCCATTCTAACAGTCTGTACATCCTATCATAGTTCAAACCTCCTAAATGATTGATACATATGTATTGCTTCAGTTTGAGATCAAGTATACTCACGTAATACTTGATTCACTCAAACTAGTGCTCTGATACCATCCTGTGAAGACCTCCCCTTACGGGGCAGTCCTCAGAGTCTAGGTCCCAATTCATACAATACAATATCAATCATACTAAGATAGGGTAATTAAATTGCAGAATAATAAAATTACATGTACATTACAGATTAGGATTTAAGTTACATATTTCATAATAAAGTTATAAAAGGGTAACATCTAATCTAGTCATAACATCATACATCACATCAAGTCTACCCAGAACCACCACATTTGCTGTCTTCCAATCAGTACCAGAAAGTTTGTTGAGTAGTGGTCAAGGAAAGCTTCAAAACTTGGATCTTGAATGACCTAAGTACTAGGTCCTGCAGGTGACTTTCCTTTACTTTTACCTGTAAAATTATAATGCAGCAACTGTAAGCAATGCTTAGTGAGTTTATAGATTTTCAATATCAACATGCGTGTCAAGCGGGTCATTAATTTAGCGTGATATGTCTTGGCTACCGCTACAGCCTTCATGATTGAGATATAGAATCATAGAATTGGATGATGTTCAGGCCACACTCACGCTTTAATCGTGGGGATCAGCCACATACTGGGCTAGCTACCAGTAAGTCAATATGGCGGAACATCGGAGGTCATTACCAAGTTCATAAGAACCGGTGAAAAAGCCAGGTCTAGAACAATAGACCATCAAGGCTAGTCAAGCTGAATAAATCTATCAAGTGTCTGATCAAATAATGAAAGCTTAAGTCACAGAAGTTATGATAGCAATGAATCATAAGCAATATCTGAAGAAGTCTTAAATGCAGTATGAAATGATAATCCAATAGCTATCATGATCCACTGGGCAACACCCAACCATGGTGTGCACAAGTCTCAATTCAGCTGATAAATGAATGTCAATAAATCTACATCAACAATATATCTCAATCGGAATTTATGCATGTTCAATCTGAATATCTATAACTCACAGATCTGGTCTTTGTCAAACAGATATAAAAATCTGCCACCTGAGTTATCTCAGGATTTTATCTTTGTCAATCTGTTCTCTGTCAAATCAAGTCTTTGACCCGCCTTTAAATCTTTAAATCTCTATGTTCAGAATTTCACTGAACCTGTCCAGAATTATCATGATAATATCATGTCAATTTCATTATTTTTATCATCATTTTAGTCTTTAATTTCTTGAATTTTATTTGATTCTGATAACTAATAAATCATTGATCATTTTGTCAGTTCTTTCCTTGTTTCTTTTGAATTCTCAAAAGATCCTTATAATTATATTTGTAATTCATCTTATTTTATTGATCTTTTAAGATTTTAACTAAAGATTTATTGATTTTAATCTTTATAAATCATAATTTTGTTTGATATTCATCTTATAAAAATACTCACTATTTATAAGTCTCAGTATTCCAAAAGTTTCAGTAGATAGCAAAGGTTTCGGTAGTTTTCATTGTTTCGGTATGTTACCGAAACCTTAAAGGTTTCGGTACCCTTATGGGTTTCAGTACTTCATGGTTTCAGTATTACCTTGATAGTTTCGGTACCTATTACCGAAACCTCAAGGTTTCGGTACTCCTTTGTAGGTCTCGGTAACCATGCATAACACACTCAAACACACACATATTTATTTCGGTAGTGTGGTAGTACCTTAAGGTTTCGGTACCCACAATTTTGGGTTTCGGCAACATCAAACACACACAGATCATTTTTGTCAAGAACACAGATTTCACCAAAATTCCGATTTCTTCCATATTTTAGATGATCTAACCCAAAATTTTTGTTTCTATAACTTTTATTAACTAAATTTTATCATCATATACTAATTTCATATACATGCAACTACTTTTAAATCTTAAATTTCTTATACTTTCGGTTTTTCATGAAACCGTACCAAAATCATAAATTCTTGAAATTTAAATCAAGAATTACCTCTAAATCTTGAAGATTGTTGTTTCTTGATGTTGTTTGTGACTCCTTCTTGTTCAAATCTTTCAATTGATTGAAAGATTTATGAAATTTTTGGTGAAAATTGAAGTAACCGTATGTTTGTAGAGAGAGAGAGTATAGAGAGAAAATTTTGTGATTAATGGCATTAAGAACCATTAAATTGGTTTATATATTTTATTTAGTTTCATTTGTAGTTTAACCCACTAAACTTTTGTATTTTACATCTCTTTATTTTAATCATTTTAATTATATTATAAATATAATTTAAAAATCATATTTACTTAATAAAATTTTCATTCATAATTACCATTTGCAATATAAATAATATAACAAAAATTATATTATTATTTCAAAATCACATATTACACGATCGACAAAAGTTAGGTTGTTACAAATTTAGTTAGATTGATACTTTAATTTAATAAACTTACTAACTTAGGCTTTGAATTAATTGAATTAAGTTCATCAAGCAGAAATATAATAAGAATGTTTATACCAATTAATTATCATTCTCTACATCACATATAATTAAAATAAACATAATTATTAGCAATGTCAATTAATTAACATTTTAACATCATAAATATCATATATATATATATATATATATATATATATATATATATATATATATATATATATATATAAAATTAAAAAATGTATTCATGTGAATATAAATAAAATAAACTTTGTAATATAGGAGTAGGATATAACATCAAATATGAGTGAAAATAGAATTAACTCAATAAATATAAAAAAATATTTATAAAAATTAAATTAATTTAAGAAACTGGTTCGGTTTGGTTTTTTCGGTATGGTTTTGAGAGGGAATCCGAAACCAAACCATTTACTCCGGTTTTTTCATTTTTGGTTTTTCGATTTTCTCGGTTTGGTTTTTCTTGGTTTTTTGGTTTTTGGGTTTCCGGTTCAGTTTTTGCTCACCCCTACCTATAACAGCAACTATCATTCAACTATCAAGATGCCACTGTTTGAAGCTCTTTATGGACGTAAATGTAGGATTCACATTTGTTGGCGCGGGACGGGTGAGACACCAATTGCCAGTCCCATAATTCTATAGCTAACACATGAAAATATTTAGTTGGATATGATAAACATCGCAGAGGCTCAAAATCATCAGAAGTTCTATCATGACTACTGTCATAAGTCAATATAAAGAAGTTGATTGAGTGATCCTGAAAGTATCTCCAATGAAGAATGTAATGCACTTCATAAAGCGTAACAAGTTAACTCCAAGATTTATGAGCCCGTTTAGAATCATTGAGAAGATTGAGAATCAATCTTATGGCTTTGATTTGCCTTATGATTTGGACGGTGTACATCAAACTGAGAAAAACAGTTTCTAACAATTCAATCAACACAATACAATTAATAAGAACAATCAATGTAATCAAAACTAACCGAATGATTGGATTGATGATCTGATGATTACAAAATGAATATTGCCAATCTTCTCGTGTACAGTGCTGCTGCTTTCTAATTGAATGCGTACAAAATCTGACAGATCTATATATTTTTCTAGAAAGTCAACATTACTATTTATATACAATTACACAATATAAGGAAATTACATATTAAGTCCCTAGACTTTAATCTTTCATCAATTAAACATATTCCAACAATCTCCCCCTTTGATGAAAGAAGCAAAGTCTTCATGTTGACAATCCAAGCTTCTGTTCAAATCTACGAACACTTTTTCTGTCTGACAGCCTCCATTCAATCTTAGAGATAAATTCAACCATGAGTTTTCTATCGTTAACTGACAGAGCACCTTTCTTCGTCTTCCTCTTCTGATCTGCTGCCAGTTTGCCTTTCAGACCAGTCAACACTTTAATCAAGGTTCCGTCAGAAAACTTATTCAGTTCAACACTCCTCATGGCTCTCAATCTTTTATTTCTATCTTTGTACATGACAGCTGGATGTTTCACCATTATAACTTGAAATTCTTTAAGCTCACCAGCAAATTTAATATCTCTGTGAGGCGCAGTCATGTTTATCTTCCTCATCCCTCTCTCAACTCCAATCTGTAAATCTTGCACTGACATTAATACCAGTTTGGTATGCATAAAATGAAATAATGTCTTCAGCGCAAATCTACAGTGTTCGTTCCTTTTATTCCTGCACAATTCGTCAAAAAGATCTTCAATATCGACCAAGTGCATGTTGAACATGTCGGCTTCAGTGAATACATACGTGTTTCCGTCAGATCTGGTAACAGTAAACTTCGGATAGAAAATCTTAACAAATCTTTCCTTTTCAATCAACACCAGATCTACTATCCTAAAGTCACTTTTCACCTTCTCAACCTCTTGAGTCTTATTTCTTAAGAAACTGGCATAGTTGACCAGATTTGGCATGTTCGGCTCTAAGACTCGGAATAACTTGAGAAATGAACAAGGAGCTTGTTTCTTGCAAAAAATCCTTTTCTCCAAAATATCTTCAATATAAGGCATCTTGTTCCTTTTTCTGATGAATTCAGCAGATCTATTCTCTGGAAGCTCAAGTTTCTTCACCTTCTTTTTACTGATCTCATCCTTATTCAACAAAGTCAGCATGTCTTGTATTTCTCTCTGAACCACTCGTTGAGCTTCAAATCTGAGTCTATGTTGTTTCTTAGACTCATCAGCAAGCACATACTCATTGAAAAATCTGTCCATTACCTCAACTTCATTTAAAACAACTGTTTCTTGAGCCACACTGCTCTCAACAGGGAACTCTTCAAATTCTTCTTTCACTTGAATAACCACCTCAGGCTTTTCAACCGTTGGTGTCAAATCAGAATCCTTCAAAATCTCTTCAACTAACCCTTCCTCTTCCTCAATTCTATCAGCTCTGAAATCCACATCAGTTAAGGCAATTAAATCATCATCTTCTGACACTTCAATGTACTCCTCCCTTTCTTCTCCTATACCTTGAATCCTTAAATCTTGATTTTTCTCTTGAATGTCTTCATCTGAATCAATATATTCTACAAACTGATAGATATCAGACTGAATGTTCAAAGGAACTTGAACATCTTCATGAAGAATCAATCCCAGCTCTCTTTGTTCACCAGCTGATTCTTTTGAGCCTCCAGCTTCTTTCCCTTGAACTTCTGCCTCCTTTTCTGGATATGTAATCATTAAAATTCCAGGCGTCGGTTCATCAAGCTTTCTCCTCTTCTCCCCCTCATGAGGAGCATCATCGGAGTCCTCATCATGCTCATCATGTTTTCTTTTCGACGAGGAAGCTTGAACTTTACATGTCTCTTCTACTGCAGCTACTCTTTCAGACAAATTTCCTAAAGCCGTGACCACTGTATTCTCTAAACTGATCATTCGTTCTCTCATCTCGTCAAATTGATCAAAAACAAAATCTCTTAACTCTTCCTTCAACTCCTCTATTGCTTGTTTTGATTCATCTCTTTTAACCGACTCCTCCGCAACATCTTTTCCCTTCAAAAACTTTTGAATATTAGACATTTGAGCCATGACCTCAGCCAGTTGATTAGATACATGCGTGTTGACTCCTGAAACAACTGCATTCAAGGCTGTTGACAAAGTTGATTCAGTCACAAACGGGGATAAACTCACTACTGGGTCACGGAGACTTCCAGTTGACACAACAGTTGAACTGGTAAACAGAACTTCTGTGTGGCCAGTGCTCAGAGTCGGTATTTGCGTTTCTCTGACTGGACTTCCTCCCTCTTCAAGTGACGGAGCAACAAATGCTTCCGTTACTAAGGGAGTTCCGGTGGGAACACGAAGTTCAGCCACACTTACTTCAACACATGAAGTCGACTCAAGTGTCCTACTGTGTATAGGATCTAGACTTTGTGCATCAAATGAAGTCGTACACACGGGCAACTGTGTACTCAGTTCAATATCCATCAAGTCCAAGTGACTCTCGGATAGATTATGTGATACATCCCTGTGAGCAATTGAAACAGACTCCTGTTGAGAGGAGACTGAGTGGCTAGATGGGTGTGCAGTCGTCAGCGGGATACTGACTTGTTCAATGCTAACTCTCATAGGAGAGCTAACAGTAGATGTGGGTAATTCCCGGCTTTCTGGGCTTATGGGCACCCTCACACTCTCTACATCTATTTGTTCAATCTCAAGCATCATTCCCCCTCCTTCATGATGATCACCACCATCATCACCATCATCATCATCATCATCATCACCCTCACCTTCTTCTTCTTGAATATCCGATAGAGTCCTCTCAGAATCAGATTTTTCATGTTCTTCCTCACCACCCCTCACACTACCTTCACCCTCACTCTCAGAATGGCTAACCTGAACTTCAGCCCCTTGCTGAGGTTCCGCTATCCTTAAAGCTCCTGGGCTAAGAGAACCCGGTTCTTGGGTCTCTATGGGAGCATGATCTATTCTGTATAAGCGCACATTCTCACTTTCTTGATCTGCATACTTTAGCAAATATTCAGGAATTGGCATTATGTTTGCATTTGGAGAGTCTGGTACTTCATGTAGACTCATCATGACATAGTCTGGGCATCGTTGAGAGTTGGCTCGCTTAGGAATATTTTCATTTGCCCTTAAGATCCCTCGAATAAGGATCTGTATAAATCTCTGAAGTGGCACAAATTTCCTTGCTCGATTTGTTGTTTTTGCAAGCACAACCTCCTTCAGATCCTCCCATATGCACAGAGCAAAGTCATAATGTTTATTAAATGCTATCCCATGAAACATTCTTAAGCAGTGAATGCTGCATCTGTCAATCCCTGTATGCTTAGATGTCATACACCTATTGATGATCCCAAATAGTGTATACCATTCGCCATTCAATCCATTTCTGTGAAACTTGGAGCTCTTTGGTAATGGTTTTGAATATCCCAAACAGATCAGGTCATGTACCAGCTCTTCATCAGACACAAAATCTTCAAAGTCTGCCAATTCTGGGAAGTTCACAGTGTCAATACGTCTCGGAAGAAACAAGTTATGACGCAGTCTTGCTAGGGTGATTTTTGTTTTGAACTGGTCAATTGTTACTTTGAAATGGTGATTTCCGTCTGCGGGAACAAATTTGACAGTGTGCCAAAATTGTTGTAAGTATACTTGAGGAATAGACGGTTTGTATTGTAATAGATATCCTAGTGGATGACCTTTCAAAATATCCACTATGATAGGATGGCTGACTTTGATGACTTTGGTATCAAGACGATGATTGTTGTCACGAAACGGAAGGCAATGTTTTGGTTTAACTAGTTGGTTATCAGGAATAATTTGGGCTTGTGAGGAACGGGCTACAGAAGTTGATCGGACTGGGGTAGAAACAAGAGTATGGTTTGATGATGATTGAGCATCAGATGAATTGGAATTCTGGGATTGTACAGGAGATGCCATTTGAATACCTGTAAAAATGAAATTCATGTTAGATTTACCAAGTACACAAAGTACAATCTTCAAAATGTAGAAAAACTTGTAACATTTTATCAGAAATTGCAAAAACTTGTGATTTTCTGTTTAAAGCATCGGGATTCCTGACAATAATTGAAAAATTACTGAGAGAATTCCAAAGTCAATCGTTTAGAGACCAATGTTAGAAAAACACAAATTTATAACAATTTCAAAAAAATGTGACAGTTTTTCTTAAAACTTCAAAATTTTATACTTAGAAAAATTTTCTGATAAATCTCGAATAAACCTATACAATTCTCGAATGTCACTGTAATAATCTCGGGTGTCACATGATACAACTCGAATAATACTACACCCAACTCGAATGATGATACTATCAAACACGACTAAGTCTAAATACAACTCGAATGATATGTGCATGAAACTTGAATAAGACACTATAAAACTCGAATGAAGAGTTAAGGAAACTCGAATCAGTCTAGACATAACTCGAATGAAGTTGGACACAACTCGAATGAAGTTGGACACAACTCGAATGAAGTTGGACACAACTCGAATGAAGTTGGACACAACTCGGATGACTCTTGAAGTTCCTCGAGTGAAGTAACATGAAACTCGATTAGGTCACAACATACATGAAACTCGAATGTAACATGTATGAAACTCGAATGAAAAATGAAATTCAAGACCCAACTCGAATGACTAAGTCATTTTTGTCGATTATAACATAGACTCAACTCGAATAAGCTTGAAACACATGTTCTGTAAAAAATTTTCTAAGTATTACATCCACATGTTTCTCGAATGAAGCATGATGCAACTCGAATTATGCTTAGATAGAACTCGAAAGACAATGCATTACAACTCGAATGAAACTGTTATTCAACTCGAATGATACTTCAAATAAACTCGAATGATACTGTATTCGAGAAATGTCTTTTCATGTTTTTCGACAAGTCTAAAACACACTGAATTTGAGGAATTTAATTTCAAAAACATATTCAGTGTTTTAACACTTGAACCCCCTTCGAAAATGAGTTTTAAACACATTTGTTTTACTGAACTTTGAACAAAAACAACTTTAAAGTTGTTAAAAATTCAAATTTCAGAAAAATCAAAAATGTGAAACTGTTCGATTGAAAAATTACTGATTGTGTGTGTGTGAATTGAAAATGACTTATGAAACTTCAGATTCATAGTCATATTGTCATTGTGGACAACAACACACATTTAATTTCAGTTTCAAGAATCATTCATATGATTCACCATTAACGGCCAAGAACTCAAGATAAAACCGACGAACACATATTTACACTAGAACAAACACTCTGAAGATATGCACAAACAAACTGAAAAAATAAAGAAAAACAAACTTTTACTCACAATTTTGATGCAAGAAAAACGTCGGTGGGTTTTTGAGGTTTCTTCAATGTTAAGAAATCTTGTTGGAGAAGATGAAGTTGAGTTTCCGAAAAAAAATGATTTGAATTTGAAAATTCAAATTTATAGAGAAATTGAGCCGGCCCATTTTTCAATTTTAAACAACCCGGCCCATGTTTAACTTTTCTCAACATTAACATTCGGCCCATCTTCTGATTTAAACCATATTAGCCCACAAACTTATTTTTCAAACAAAAAATTGTGACTACAACAAAAATTTAAAAGAAAAAAAATTAAAAAAAAAATCCATCAGCTAAAAAAAAATCAAAATGAACTTAAAAAAAAATATACTTGAGAAAAAAATTTCACATACACATCATAAAAAAAATTAAAAAAAAATTAAAAACACACACAACAAAAAAGAAAACAAAAAAAAAATTAAAATTATTAACAAAATGCGTTTGCTCCCCCTTGAATTTTTTTTAAAGTTGCTCCCCCTCAACTTATGATTTCAGTTTGCAGCTCTGCTCCCCCTACAAAATAACAGATAATTTTTATCAGATTTATGCAAAATCAGATAAAATAATTTTCTGCTCCCCCTGCACAAGACATTCCTGATCTCGTTAAATTCTCAAGTATGGAAACTTTTGATGAATCTTGAATTTAACATTAGATAAAAATCACTTAAAAAATGAAAATTTTAAAATTAAAATTTTGAAACTACTGAATTATTAAATCTTAACGATTCAACATACCCAATTTGTATACCAAAAAATTAAATCGTTTTTCATCTAACGCTTTGGTAAACAAATCAGCTAGTTGATATTCAGTAGGTACAAAATATAATTCTATATTTCCATTTTCTACGTGATCTTTAATGAAATGATACCGAATGTCGATGTGTTTTGTTTTAGAATGTTGCACCGGGTTTGATGCAATAGCGATTGCACTTTGTGAATCACAGTATATTGGAATCTTCTTTGGTGTAAACCCGTAGTCACGTAGTTGGCTTTTCATCCACAACACTTGTGAACAGCAAGAAGATACAGCCACATATTCTGATTCAGCTGTTGACAATGAAACACAGTGTTGTTTCTTGGATGACCAACATACGGGTTTGTCACCTAAGAATTGTACTGCGCCTGACGTACTTTTTCTGTCCATCTTATCACCCGCGTGATCAGCGTCAGAAAAAGCAGTCAGATGAAATGAAGACTCCCTAGGGTACCACAAACCAAGATTTGGTGTACCTTTGAGATATCTTAAAATTCGTTTTGCAGCAGTTAAGTGTGATTCTTTTGGATTTGCCTGATATCTAGCACAAACACATGTAGAAAACATAATATCTGGTCTACTGGCTGTTAAATACATTAAAGACCCAATTATACCTCGATAATGGGTTACATCTACAGGTTTCCCTGAGATGTCCGCATCGAGTTTTGATTTTGAATCCGGAGCCATGGGGGTTTTCATAGGAGTACTATTGACCATGTTAAATTTCTTTAACATGTCTTGAATATATTTTGACTGATTAATAAAAATACCATCAGTCAATTGTTTTACTTGTAAACCTAAGAAAAAATTTATTTCCCCCATCATGCTCATTTCAAATTTCTGGGACATTAAAAACGCGAATTTCTTACAAAATTCAGGATTTGTAGACCCAAATATTATATCATCTACATATATCTGTATGACTATAATATCTGGCCCCTGACGTTTGATAAACAGGGTTGTGTCAACTGCTCCCTTTGTAAATCCACATTTCAACAGATATGTTGAAAGTGCATCATACCAAGCACGAGGTGCTTGTTTAAGGCCATACAGTGACTTATCTAAAATATATACATGATCAGGTTTCGAAGGATCAGTAAACCCTTCAGGCTGATATGTATATACTTCATCTGTTAGTTCCCCGTTTAAAAACGCAGTTTTGACATCCATTTGATATACTGTGAAATTTTTATGTGCGGCAAAAGCTAAAAACATCCTTATAGCTTCAATGCGTGCAACAGGTGCGAAAGTTTCATCATAATCAATTCCCTCTTGTTGACTGTATCCTTTGGCCACGAGACGTGCTTTATTTCGAATGATGACGCCGTGTTCATCTTTCTTGTTCTTGAAGATCCACTTCGTGCCAATGATAGATTTATCCTTTGGTCGCTCAACAAGTCGCCAGACCTTTAACCGTTCGAACTGGTTGAGTTCTTCTTGCATCGCCACAATCCAATCAGCATCCAGAAGGGCTTCTTTTACATTTTTAGGTTCAATTTTGCTTAAAAAATTTGAAAATAAACATTCATTTAATGTAGCCCTTCTGGTTTGGACTGATGACGATGGATCACCAATGATATTTTCTAGTGGGTGATTTCTTGTCCACTTAACAGTATGTGGAAATGGTTCTATTGGGTCTTGGTTGGGATTGGAATCGAAATATGGTTCGGGGGTTGTTGCAGATGTTGTAGGTGGAACATCTAAGGTCGGAGCTTCTGACTGTTCTGACGTAATAGGGGTTTCAGAAGTATGTGGAGGTTCAATTGGTTGTACAGTCGCAGTAGTTGACTGCACCTTTGTTGTTGAAGCTTCTCCAGTTTCTTCTGAACTTTGTTGTTGAGATAGATCTGAAACTACGACTGGATCTTCAGTGATCCTGTCAGGCACCAAATTGTGAACATTAGATTTGGGAGTTTCAAAATAATCATCATAAAAGTTCTCAAACAACTTATTTAAATCATTTAGATCAGCATTTTGTTTATTGGACTCCAACGAAGTCTGCATGTTATGTCCGGGTTCTGAACTGGTGCGTTCAGAAGCCATGTTACTCACGTCTGAAAGAGTTTAGCTACAGATCATGAACCACATATTACTCACATTGATTTACAAGTTGACGAGAAGCTTCGTATTGTAGAAAAAAGAAAGTGTATTTGGGACACAAAAACTAAGAAACTGAGGAACAAAGAAATAGAATTGATGCTTGTATAATGGAATCATCATAAAGGTTCTCATAAAACTTGGGATTCTAGGTCAGTGATGTAATGATGTAGTCTCTGCATCCACCATTTAAGCAAAACTGATTTCGAGAACAAAGTTAGGTGTGGTGGGTCTCATTCTATAACATTTCTTAAGTTAGATTGTAGGTGACTTGCTATAATAGGTTTATAGGAAGAGAAAATTTGAAGCAAACAGTTGAAGTAGGAACGAACCTTCGAAATAAGAACCATACAACTAATCAAGTGAAACCCATACATTTGAATAAATCAATGACAAATATTTAGGGTTCGTGATGAGGGGGCATTGATTTGAACCCAGTCATTGGCGATGCCTTGAACCAGAAAAAACCAGATCTGTGTTGTTTGGTGGTGACGAGAGAGAGAACGAGATGATAGTGGATGGAGGATGTCGAGACGATGAGGAGGCAACAGCAAACCGAATAGACAGGGGACACAGAACCGATTGTGTTGTTTCAAACATTTTTAAACAAGAAAAAATCATATCTATGTTGATTTGAACTTAGCGTGTGTTGTTTCTTGGTGACGAGAGAGAGAGAGAGAGAGAGAGAGAGAGAGAGAGAGAGAGAGAGAACGAGCCTTTGAATCTAGCTTGACAAAAAAAATCTTTGATAATAAATTGGGGTGTTTAGGCATAAAATGGGGTGTTTGGAAACAAAATTGAGGGTGTTTGGTTACAATGGAGGATGTTTGGTTGTAGGTGACTTGCTATAAATCTATAATAGGTTTATAGGTCAACCGTTGCTGTAAATGGTAAAAAACACAAAAGTTATTGCTATTAATGATAAAAAATAAATAATGTTGCTATAAATGGTAAAAAGTTGTTGCTATTTTCGGCATATAATCCTTTTATTTAAACATTTATTGTAATTTGATAAAAATTATGTATGAAGGGTTAAATATGTCAAATGTTTAAAGTTTAAGTTAAAGGGTTAAAAGTATAAAGACTTCCAACTCAAATACACGTTTCATGAACCCTGGTGATGCATTTTCATCATCTGCAATGCGCTCTCTCTCTCTCTCTCTCTCTCTCTCTCTCTCTCTCTCTCTCTCTCTCTCTCTGTCTCTCTCTCTCTCTTCTCTCTCTCTCTCTCTCTCTCTCTCTCTCTCTCTCTCTCTCTCTCTCTCTCTCTCTCTCTCTCTCTAAGTTCTTTACACTTTCTCTTTCTACAGAAATCATCAAATTTCTTAAAATCATATAAGTATGCTTTTATAAGTGATTCTTAGCAACAAATAAACTTTAATATGAGGTAATTAACACTTACATAGTTACATTGAAGAAATCATGCTTTCTTATGTGTGACAATGTGTTCATGTATACAATGATGATTTTTCTTTAATTTAACTAAATTAACCTTTGTTAACATCAATTGACGTGAGATAAATGTTAACATCAAATGATGCTTACTTTATATACATTTATTATGTAAATAATCTTTAGAGTAAAAGACATTTTTGGTCCTTGTGGTTTGATTGTTTACCCGGATTCAATCCCTTAACCATAATAAGGTCAAATTTCATCCCTATTTTGCTAATTTTGTGCCCTTTTAGTCCCTCGTCCGTTAAACTTAACGACACAACCGTTAAATTTGTAAGAATGACATTTTTACCCTTTTCATTGAGACGCTTTTAGTCCCTATGGTTTTATTATTTACCCATTTATAGTCCAACATTTATTTTATTTTATTTTATCTTTATAATTATATTATTTATAGATATACTTAATTCATTATGAACACACTTATTTTATTTACAAATATAGTTATGTTTTAATATTTTATTTACATTTACTATTGTCCGTATTTTATTAAAAGTTTGACTTTTATTTTAAATTAAATATATATTTCTTTACTAATTTATTTAAAGTTCACCTTCTTTATTAATTTTAATTTTTATAATATTATTGTTGACATTTATATATGTAATTTTGTTAGTTGTGTTTAAGTAAATATAATATCGTCGATATTTTTCCTCTCCAAAGTCACTATTTTTTCAAGTGAGTACTACCTACTACACAGCGCACCCGAAGGTATCACTCGTAAAATTATTTTTTTGAAATTTTTTTTCACAAACATATTTTAATTAACATTACACAGATAATATGTGAATTTCACGCAAATTCGAACACTCTAAGTGCATGAAATCACGCACCACATATATGCAAAATTATGTAAGTGTGCTTTCACATCATTTTTTAGGAGCTAGAAGATGTGAATGTATGTGAAATTTACATATAATCTTCATAATGTTAATTAAAACATGTTTATGAAATAAAAAATTTTTAAAAAAAAGTTTTTTAAAGGTGGTAGCTTCTGGTGCACTGTATAAGTAGTGGTACTCCCTCGAACCATATTCTCTCTCTCTATATATATATATATATATATATATATATATATATATATATATATATATATATATATATATCTGTGTGTGTGTGTGTGTGTGTGTGTGTGTGTGTGTAAAATATTTTCAAGTATCTTCCAATGTCATTGTTTCTTCAAGTATATTGACGTATGTATATAATTTATGTGTCGATAATTGATTAGGTTGGAAGATATTTGAAGAAATAATGACTTTGGTGAGAAAAAATATCGACGATATTATATCTACTTAAACACAACTAACAAAATTACATATATAAATGTCAACAATAATATTATAAAAATTAAAATTAATAACGAAGATTAACTTTAAATAAATTAGTAAAGAAAATATATAATTTTAATTAAAATAAAAGTTAAATTTTAAATAAAATACGAACAATAGTAAATGTAAATAAAATATTAAAACATAACTATATTTATAAATAAAATAAGTGTGTTTATAATAATTAAGTATATCTATAAATAATATAATTATAAAGATAAAATAAAATAAAATAAATGTTGGACTATAAATGGGTAAATAATAAAACCATAGGGACTAAAAGCGTCTTAATGAAAAGGGTAAAAATGTCATTCTTACAAATTTAACGGTTGTGTCGTTAAGTTTAACGGACGAGGGACTAAAATGGCACAAAATTAGCAAAATAGGGATGAAATTTGACCTTATTATGGTTAAGGGACTGAATCCGGGTAAACCATCAAACCACAAGGACCAAAAATGTCCTTTACTCTAATCTTTATAAAATATACGCGTGTAATGTGTGGGTCAGTAAACTAATAATCAATAATAAAATATATAAAATTTCTAAAAAGCATTCTTTTTGGATAATTTGGATATCCGATATATGAAAATTGTAAGATATCACGTTCTAAATTTGAAACTTCACATAGTCAAAAATCTTGATATTATTAAATGGATGTTCGGATTTAAATTTTTTAAAACCACACAAAGAATATATGAATTTAGAAGTATTGTTAAACGAGTTTTCTAATCTATCTCATGAATCATTCTAAAGCCCACTAACCAGACTGCTCTAAGAGGGCTTTTGGTTGGCGGATTTCATGAGATTTTCTAGAATTTGCATTTAAATTCTCATGTTTGGTTTGTGGATTCAAAGAAGGATTTAAAATCCTGAACTTTTTAAATCTCATACTCCTCTCTTGTTTGAAATCATTGGTATCCTTTTACATTTCAAATCTTACATCCCTTTCATTTTTCAAATATCATTATACCTATTTATTATCTTAAAAAAACAATATCTCTATCTACTCTACCCTTCCTTTCCCTACCCTACTTGCACACTCATCTAGTCATCCGCACTCACCTGTCTTACCCTACCTTCCCATCCATCCATCCCTACTCTATCCTATTCCGTCCACCCCATTCCATCCCCATAGATATCCACTCCCACCCTACTTACGTATACTTACCTTACATTTACCCTAGGGATCAGCAAATGTACTATTTTTCCCGAAGCATACCAGTACCGGTACTAAACCAATACAGATTTATGTATTCGGTATAAGATTTGGTTTAATATTCTTTGATTTCAGTTTTCAGGATTTTTGATTCGGTCTAGTATCAATACTAAGGGTGAGCAAATGTATCATTTTTTTCAAACCGGTACCGCATTGATTTGCCTATCGATACGAGATTCGATTTTGGTGTTTTTTATTACAGTTTTTCGGATTTTCGGTTCGGTTCAGGTACCACGCTCACCTCTATTTACCACCAACCACCCATCCATCACATAATCACACACATCCTACCCTATTTTTGCTAACCCCACTGCTACCCTACCTACCTACACACTCTGTTCTATCCTATCTTAAGCAACTTAACCCAAACTATTACATTTCCATCCATCAAACACCCTACACCAACCACCTTTACTTTTCTTACTCTACCTTACTCATCCCTAGACTATCCTATACCCATTCCCAACCCATCCTATTTAACCCAATCTGATCCTACTTACCGACATCTACGTTATCCTTACCTACATCCACCCCAATTTATCAAAATAATAAAAGAATTACAAATAAATAATTGAAGGACAATTCTATTATATATCATATGAACATTTTAAATTCTTTAACTGATATACAACATTTCACAAAATACAAATTCTATAAAATTTTGACAATCAGATACTAACAGATCTTAATATCTTACAAATAGAAAAACTGAACAATACAAATCATTTGACAACTTACAAATCTCATAAATAAAAATACGTAAACCAAACATCGCTTTCATTTGCAAGTTTTCAAAGAAAATAAGCCTACATTATTTTCTAAAAACTTAATATTTAATAAACTAGTTTATGAACCCACATATTACATGGATAGATTTTAAAAAAATAATTGGTTATATAATATTTATGTAAACATAAAAATTAAACCATATAAATATAAATTTTTATTAAAAAAAATACAAAAAATGTACAGTTATTTAAAAATGTTAATATATCTATCTTTCTAAATATACGATAATAGTTATTACAAAAAAATTTTATTTCAAAATTTGTGTTGTGTATGTGTGTGTGTATAATAAATACTAATTTAATTTTAACTTTTTCTGTATTTAATTTAGATTAAAAGGTAAAAAAATTTACAAAATTATACAAATAAAAATATGATTTATCAAATTAGCGTCACACGACAATCTTTATCTTTTTAATTGACATATTTGATATATACTACTTATATATTTTACTAAATAAAAAAACATGTTATCAAATATGTTTTTTATTAATATTATTTTTTTTCTTTTCAAATATAATCTTATTTATTTGGATTTATTATGATAAAAACCAACATGTTTTCACGTTTTTTGCGTTTTCATCTCTGCATGTAAATTTTTTCCACAAGTCCTCAAGTTAATATTTTATATTTAGTTTAGTAAAATTTGGATATTAAAACCCAGTTTTTCAATTTATAAAAACCCGGTTTACAAATTATAATCGGGCTCTAATAGTCAAATTTCACAAAACTAAAAAAAAAAAATCATAACTTGAGGATTTTCTGGAAAAGAATAACATTGAGGGATGAAATCATAAAATCCATGAAAGCATGTTGATTTTTTCCATAATAAACCCTATTTATTTTAATATTTTATTTTATATTTATATATTTTTAATTGATATAGTTTAAAATTTAAACTTTATAAATTTTATTTGAATTTGTGGATAGATTATATAATTTAAGATTTTTTTAATTTTATATATAGATTAACTAAATATTAACAAATGTTAAATAGATAATAATGACAAATAATATTATTGGATAATGTCAAATAATGGATATAGTTAATTATTATTATTTTATATTAAAAATAATATAGTGTATTTATCTTTTCTAGATATTATTTAATAATATTTTATTTTTTTCATTTAAAGTATAATCTTTTTTATTTTAATACTAGATTAATACCCATGTAATAAATGAATTAATGTAAAAGATTTGTTATAAACTAAAAATTAATAAGGAGATGAGATCCCTTAAAAACCTTTAAAAAAATTAAAATTAAAATACGATAAAAACCAATACGATAAAAACCAATAAAAAGATGACATGCATGCAAAATCATTGAGTCAATGATAAAAAATAATGACTCTAAGTCGATGTTTAAGTCAAAGAAGACGACTAAAATGTGATTTAGACTATTTGAATTATTGGTTTAAATATAGTATTTTATGGTTATTACATATGCAATTCAATTCAATTATTATCTTACTATTATTGATTAAAAAAATGTAAAACCTTCATTCTGTTTTATTTGTTGTTGTGTTATCATCAATAATCTTATTGAAATCAACAAAATAATTTTTAAATGGTAATTATATTATATTATTAATTTTTATGAAGTATATTAATTTAAATTGTATAAATTTGTTAGAGATCTTGAAATAAACCATACATAAGTTTTTCTTATTGGAGGTGTTTTAATTAATAATAAATATTTATTGCCTTAGTGATTAAAACTTGATATAACATTTCCAACGTCAACTTAATAAATAATTAATTAAGTAAGATTAGTCGAAATTAAGTTATTTTAAAATATAAATTTTGCAACATTTATTTTTGAAGCTTTAGAAAGTATTAATACAAAATTTTATTTAAGAAAATACATTTGAAATTTGAATGATTATTTTTTTAATGTGTCAAAATTTAATACTTAACATATAAAGATTTGATAACAAAAAGTTTTTAAATTTATTTTAAACTAAAGTATTTAATTATAATTTCATAAAATCATTCGGACATTTAATTTTTTTGATATTTTATTGATCTTTTAAAATTTTTATTATAAAACTAAATTTTTTATTTTGCTGATTTTTTAAATTATTTACTCTTTGGGACATTTAAACATGAAATTTATTATTTTATTGATTTTAGAAAAAAAATTTATTTTAGCTTGTTAATCTTGAAAATTTTTAATGAATATTAATTGTAGTTTGAATTATTTTAGGTAACAAAAAAATAATAAGTTTCAACAATAAAGTTTAAATTAAAGCAATTAAATGATAAGAATGTTACTTAAATTAATGTTCAATATTATTTTTGAAAGAAAAGCAGGAAAATGAAAAAGTGAGGTATTAGAAATGTGACACGTGGCAAAAATTATTATAAATTATTATAATATATAGATTTTATTTGAAGTTTATAGGTAAATTACATTATTTAAGATTTTTTTAGAGTTTAGATTTAGATTAAATAAAAATTAACAAACTTCAAATAGATAAGGTTGGTAAATAATATTATTAGATGATGTCAAATTGAATAGATTTAAATATATATAATCAAACAAATATTGCATTTTTTTTTAATCATACGTATATTTAACACTAATAATAATTATCCCATCAATTTCTCATGTAACAGATTTATCCTTTATTTTTTTATTACTTATCATTTTATTATAATAGATAATGATACAATATTTCCAAATGCAAATTTTTATATTTAATGTAAGATAAGGTTAGATTTCACCATACAACCATAAAAATTTAAATAGCTTTACTTTAGACGATTAGCTTATTTTTTTAAACTTATCTAATCATTCAACTTAATTTGTTTTACCTTTCGTTTCATCAAAATTTAAATTTTAATAAGCATTAAAATATAATTTTTTTTAAAAAATAGATTAATTAAAAAAGGTTAGTCGATTATCTTTATTATTAGATGATAAAATCTAATTTTAATCTATTAAAATATAATAAATTTTAATTATTTAATCTAAAGATATGATTTATACGAAAATAAAGGAAGGCTAATCTCTCAGACTCTCACCTACCAACAAAGGCTTCACTCCGTTCTACTGCCACTGTGGGGGCAGCCGGGCAGGGGCAAATTCGTCATTCCAGATTCTCAGGAAAAACCGGGTAATTTCCGAGGGCAAGTAGGAAACCCCTCCGGCTCTATTTCACCATTGTGTTCGTGTATATATATGTATATGCCTCCGTTGTGGGAGAGAGAAAGAGAGAGCCGTGACTCATCGGATTCTTCTCCGATCCGACCGACCGACGGGAAATCTTTGCAACTCTAAACCTGCATTCTCGATTGATTCATTGTTTACTTACTTCCGTTCGCTACATACAACAGTTTTGATCGATTTGTTTTTTGTTTTGATTCTAAACTACATATTCGTCTTTTGATCGACTTTTCGGCGTAGAATCCGACTAGTTTGAGTTTTATCGGTAGTTATATTTGTTGAGAAAACTCAGGAATTCGAGGTTTCGTTGAAAACCCCTAATTTTAAATGGCTTCAATAAACCTTCAGTCGAAAGACGGCGGCGGCGACGACGGTTCTAGGTCGGCGGCGCTTGTATCACCGTGGGCTAAGATCGTAAGAGGTGAGTTCGGTGACCTGCTTCCACCGGTGGTTTCTGTTACTGCTCCGGCGTCATCGTCGTCGCCTGTTCAGGAGCAAATCGTTAAACCTTCATCTGATTTGTATACGCCGAAGGCTGCTATAGAGACGGAGACCTCTCCGGATGGTTCTGGAACCGAATGTCTGCCTGAGGATTCAGATAACAGTGGTGGCGGGAGTAATGCGGTTAAGAAGCCGGTATGGAGTAAACCATTGAACGGTATTGTTGAGGTCGTCAGTCCAGTTATGGGTGCGGTTTCTTGGCCTGCTCTAGGAGAGTCTACAAAGGCTTCCCCTAAATCGTCTTCATCGGAGTCCTTACAAGCACTTCCCGATGGAACATTGCTGCCTGCATTACCGGTAATTGTACTATTATAATGTTCAGATTTTACAATCATCAACAATTATATGATTGATTTGCACGATAAGCGTAGTTATCTAGGCTTCTCACGTAATAATGTAATTGTACATTAGTTCATATCAATTTCAAACCTACATTTATCTCGTTTCAAATGCTTAGATGCATATGCATATCAAATATCAATCTCATGCATACATGATGTATCAATATATGAGTCTGTAAATTTCAGTTTATAGAGTGCTTAAGAACAAGCTATAAAGGCTGCACTGTGTATTTGTAAGTACAGAACTAGACAACTGTTTTAGTTGTATCTTCTATGGGCAAACTTCAAGGTCATAATATATCATATGAAACAATTCTTATGTTTCAGATTTGGATAGTGCATATGGTAAGCAAAAATGGTCCAATTGTGTAGTTGATAGTTAAAATTGGCTAAATGTTTATGTATGACAAACCGCCGAGACGTTGAAGTAAATAATTGATGTTATTATCTTTTGGTTGTTTATCAGCTTCTTTATTGTATGGTTCCTGGGCTATGGAGTTCACCTTATTTGTGTTTATATATATATATATGTAGGTGACTGGAAATTCATCTCCTTCTCCACTAAAACTGGCAAATGTAAATAATGTGAATTCAACTTCAACTCCAAACCATGTAGCACCTTCTGGACAGAGGTCTATGAGGCGAGGTGGTGGGAGTTCAGGTGCATATACATCATCAAATGGAGGGGTTTCTCAGCGACCACCAGTAAATCAGGATCTGAAAGTCGGAGCTCCACATAATACATCTGGAAACCCTGGTACTGGTTCAATGGAAAATTATCAAAAGGATCACACACACAGGGAGTCACACAGAGGAGGCTTTGGATCACAATCAAACAGTGGTAATGACCATCATCATCAGCAGCGGAACTCGTATAGAAGGGGAAATGGCGGACAACATCCCCGTGGAGATGGTTCTTACCAGGTTCGTGGAAATCAGGAATGGAACCAACATAGAAGTTTTAACAACAGGGATACCAACATGCATCCTCATAGGGGTGGTTTTCGCAGGGGTTACATACGACCCCCTGTACATACTTCAAGTCCGTGGATTCCTCCTCAAATGCCTATGCAAATGCGCCCTTTTGGCAATGTCATGTACCCTGGTGAGGTTTCTAGTGGTACGATTTTTGTGCTTTATTTGTTTATAATACTCTTTTTGCATGATGATTATATGTTCTGGCAGATATGGCACATCCTATGTATTACTTCCAAGGCCCACTTCCATCAGAGTCCCTCAGACCTCTACCGCTTGTTGCACCAATG
The DNA here is from genome assembly GCA_020465985.1 of Centrapalus pauciflorus. Lineage (NCBI taxonomy): Eukaryota > Viridiplantae > Streptophyta > Magnoliopsida > Asterales > Asteraceae > Centrapalus > Centrapalus pauciflorus. Next base: position 146,694 of record JAANYP010001318.1, read on the forward strand.
GCTGCTACTATGTTCTACCCCTTTCAAGATCCAGTTTTGAATGTTAAGATAGTGAACCAGATTGAATACTATTTCAGGTGCTCCATCTCATAGTTTTTTTTAACTTTTGTTGTGGCTTATTGTCATGCTGGCAATTAGAAAGACTTAACAGCTAGCTTTTTTTTTTAATTGCAGTAATGAGAATCTGGTCAAAGATACATACCTCCGACAAAAAATGGACAAAGAGGGCTGGATTCCTGTTGACTTTATAGCGAACTTCAAGAAAGTGAGTACTTAGGGTAAAATTGACTTATGCAGAGTTTTGTTGAGGATTCATTGATTTTTATGTTAGAATCCCCCTTTACTATATCTACTGAATCAGACATGTATGCATGCTAATTGTTAAGAACCCTAACCTCAGCTTTGGAAATGATTTAATATAATGATACTGTAGTAGACATATGTCGGTAGAGGTATTATGACCGTTCCTCCTGACCCCAGGCTGATTATTTGAGTACCAAGAGTCATAGCGATACATGATATTGATATTTGATAACTATGTTATTATTATAAATCTTTTAACCAACTAATTGGAAAGTACTTCTGTTATTTTGGTATCATGGCTATATGATTCCAAGTTAACTCTAAAATTTCAAAGCATGTTGGATCAAGAGTCAAGACTTGATTTTAGTTCACTTTGTTAATTTGAACATTGTATCTAGGTTTCCAATTTCTTGAATCCAAGGAATTCCATGTGACATTTTCATATTGACATGTACAGTATTATCATCTCTCAGTTTTTCGTATGAATAGAAAATTATAACTTGCTCTATTGCAGGTTTTGAGCTTGACCAACAGTATTCCACTAATACTGGACTCCATGCGTGCATCAACTCTTGTTGAAGTTCAGGTGTGTATCATTGTTGTTCAAGTTGATCAATATTTTGCCAATAATTATAGTTATATCATTCTTTAAAAGATGAATACAAGTTGTTGAATTTATGATTTTCTCTACATATTGTAGGGTGAGAAGTTGAGGCGGCGAAATGACTGGAAGAAATGGCTTATGCCTCCAACTGTTCAACACTCGAGTGTGTCAAGCCCCTCATCCACCCCACGGTCTGTTAATCAAGATACACTGGCGTCACAGCTTCATGGTATGGCTTTGGAGGAGGCGACTTCAAAAAGCGAGGTTCATCTGGAAGCGTTTTCTAGTAGGTCGTCTTCCTCAGGCGAATTGAGTAGCCAATTGCATCCAGGTGGTGAGGGGGGCATCCACAGAAGTAGTCCACAAGAAGGGGCAACGGTGGCTTAAGCGATGAAGCCCAGGTAAACACGAGAAGACTCGTTTGTGAGAGAGAATTAACTATAACACAATGTTTTTGAAAAGACTAGACCTCGATGATGATGCGGGCTATCCTGGATTTCTTTTGAGATTCACTGGTAGATGGAAATGATGTTTTGAGAGGCACACTAAACAACACCCAAAAAACCCAAAAAAAAAAAGTGAAAAACCCAAAAAAGCCAAAAAAAAGTAATAAAATAAAAAACATTAAAAAAAAAAGATAGGATAGTTTTTACTTTTCTTTTTTACTTGGATATGGTAGTATTGAATTGTTGGATTTAATGATTAATTTTTTTTTTGTTTGGGACCTTTGTCCCAAAATTTAAATCTGTTTGCATGTTGTGGTTGAATTTTTTTTTTGGTGATACTGTAGGAGAAATCTTGTGTTTCTTACCTCCAAAGTCCTGCAGCTGGTAGTGCAGTTCAAAAAATACTTGAACTCTAGATTTTGATCTGAAAGTTATTCGAAAATATGGATTCGGATTGAATAGAGTTTTTTTTTTGTTATCCGAAAGCTTTTCTTATAAATTGACTTCTTTTTCAGCCCATTAGTTACGTTAAACTTAAACCTAAATTCCCAATAGTCAAAAAAACCCTATCCAGTATTGAAGCTTCATGATTCTCACATCCAATCCCAAGATTTCTTGTGCGTAGTTGTTTGCCCGTCGTTGCTCTTTGCCCGATTTACATCACTTATTGATCAATTGGTGTCTCCCTATTTCCCGCTGCTCGATTTCCATCCCCACTACCAGTACTAGATTGTTAATACCCAGTCCCAACTCAACGATTGCCCTCGAAGTAAACTTTAATTTCTTGATATGCAGTTTAATAGTTTAGACTTGCATTGCAACGTACTCTATGGTGTTTGATTTCTTTATATGCTAATTATCGACTGGTGCTTAATTTTCTCGTACGAATTGCAATGCGAGGAAGACCATGATATGTATATTTTATGTCTCTTTTTTTCGTAATATTAAGGTATGTAGTTCGTTTTCATTTCTTTTATGAATTTGTATTTTCTTTTTATAGTCGAGTCTTTTAACAAGAAATTCAGATAACTCTGGGTCATCAGTATCTGAATCTGAATTTTTGGATATTCATACGGATAACTTTGTTTTAACCATCCAAAACTCGGATTATCCAATTATGAACAGCCTTACCTATATGGACTTTTGGTAATGTCAAAACATCCATCAGGTCTAAGGAGTTATTTGCATAAATATTGTGTTTTCAAATTTTATTTACCAAAAGATAGTAGTTTCAAATTTAATTACTAAAAGATGGTAGTTTTGAATTTAATTACTAAAATATGAGGTTTATCATTTGTTAGTTAATTTTTTTACCCAAAAATAATCTTTTCTTTCTTTCTTACTTTTTTTTTTCTTAACTTTTATAAATAAAACCAACATTCATAAAAAAGTTTAATAACAATATCAATAAATAATAATCATTTATAAAATATTGATTTTATAAAATGAAACGATATAAAATATCATTTTTATAAATTGTTACGAAACTTTATAACTCAAACTCAAATATTATATATTAATAAATAATAAAACAAACGATACAATAAGTTCAAAAACTAAAATTTCCAAATTTCCAACATGGTCATAAACATTTAAAATAAATAATATCCACATAAGTATTTAACAAAATACCGATCACAAGTATAAAAAACATATTCGATCAATCAACTTAAACTAAAAAAACCAAAACATTAAGGGTTAAAGTCATAGAATAGTTGTGTACTTTTTAAAATGTATCGATATGGTACGTGTACTATTTTAATTATTCATATTACACGTGTACTTTCTGAATCGTTTAAATTTGATACGTGTACTACATTTTTTCATACCAATATGATACCTTTGGTAACCGGTTACTGGCTATACCTGTTAAGAGTGAAATTTCTCTTTTTATTAATGTTCAAATATCTATAATTGAAGTATCAAATACACTCTCTCGTCCTTGTGATAACCTAATAGGAGAAATCACATAGCACAACCAACTTCAAACACCTACAGACCTCTGTAGAAATCTCTAACGACGATCTTCACCGTCCAATTCGAAGAACTATGTGTTGCGAAGCTTCTCCTCAAATTTCACGCAGATCCAACGGTGAACAAGTCCGTATCGACGATTCTCTCACAACTGCACAAAGCTAGACGAAATAACCGCTCATAAAAAGTAAAGGTATGATATTAACAATATAAAAAGTACACGTACTATATCGATACACATTAAAAAGTACACTGCTATTGTACGACTTTAGCCCAAACATTAAATGAAACACAAGTCTTCTTCCGGTCAAAATAAATATTCGTCTTCATATTGAATTACATGCAACCTATTATGAAGACAAATATTCATTTTGACCGGGAGAAAACTTGTGTTTTATTTAATATTTTGGTTTTTTTATTTTAAATTGATTGATCGAATATGTTTTTGGTACTTGTGATCGATATTTTGTTAAATACTCATGTGGATATTATTTATCTTAAATGTTCATGACTATGTCGTAAATTAATTTGGAAATTAATTTTTACTTTTTGAACTTATTGTATCGATTGTTTTATTATTTATTAATATATAATATTTGAGTTTGAGTTATAAAGTTTCGTAGCAAATTATAAAAATGATATTTCATATCGTTTCATTTTATCAACATTTTATAAATGATTATTATTTATTGATATTGTTATTAAACTTTTTTTTATGAATGTTGGTTTTATTTATAAAAGTAAAAAAAAAAAAGTAAGAAAGAAGAGATTATTTTTGGGTAAAAAAAATTAACTACCAAATGAAAAACTCATCATATTTTAGTAATTAAATTCAAAACTACCATCTTTTAGTAATTAAATTTGAAACTACTATCTTTTGGTAAATAAAATTTAAAAACACAATGCTTAGGCAAATAACTCGGTCTAAGAAGGTTGACTTTTTGAGATCCGATTTTGGATTGTTTTTAGGACTACTCGATCATGATTTTTGTGGGGTCAATATTATTGGCAAGCTCTTTTTAATTTGACATTTTGATTTATTTAAATAATAAAGTTTTTAAAAATGTTATGATGTGATGGCATAGATGGTGTAACCGGCAAAAGGAGAGTGTGAATAGCAAACCCTTCTTGTTAACATGAACTGTAGAGGTGTTTTATGGTTAGATGAAGTATCGTCTTAAAAAAGTGAAAAGAAAATATTGAGTTTTAAGATTTACCGTGTTGATTAGCATATACTATAAAAGGTTTTTATGAAGTGTGAAACATAAAAGATATTTTTTAAAGGATAATAACAATAATCTATTCTTTTTAATGTTTATACTTGAGTTTATTATGTAAAAAACAATATTTTTTTCATGTTGTTTTGCGTTTTCGTCCTTTAAGATTATTTTTTCTCATAAAAATTCTCAAGTTTTTTTTTTTTTTTTTTGGTTTAGTGAATCTTGAAAATTAGATACCGGTTATAATTAGTAAACGGGGTTTTTAAAAGCTGAAAACCAGAATCTTATGTTCAAATTTTACTAAACTAAAAAGAAAAAAGGAATTAATTGCATAAATGTCATGTAAAACCCCAAATTGCAATTTTGGTTTTTTTTTAAAAAAAGTTGCAATGACAGTATTTTAACTACCAAAAGTTGTAAGGATGGTCTTTTTTAACAGATTTCGTTAAAATGTGGGGTTAAGTCAATGGCAATTTAGTCATTTTAAGGACAACTGACTTTTTTTGCAATTTTTTCTTATTATTTGCATTATTGTTATAATAATAATAATTATTATTACTACTATTATTATTAAACCCTAACATCAAACCAAACCTAATATTCAACATCCCCATTCAACCCAAAGTAGTCACCACGCACACCACATCACACCACCACCGATAACAATCACCACCACGACCTCACTGTTGGTCTCCTTATTTGCTCCGTCGTCGCCTCCCCCTTTCTAATATGCTCCGCCGCTGCCACTTCCCTTATCTGCTCTGTCGCTGCCTCCAGCCACACCTTTCTCCAGCATATGGTGTTCTTCACGAATGACTATAGATCGATTAATGGCCTCATCGATTGAGTGTAATTTCTTTTTCGTCTAAAGCTATGGATGCTCTCTTCATCACCTGCATCTGAAGCCTTATGAAAAAGATATCATATCCTACAAATGATTCATCAAGGGTTTGCTTCGTCGTGTTTTTAGACGAGGTAAACCAAGAAGCTTTGTCCCTTCCGATCTGCTTCTCTCAATCTTTTTTTTTTTTGTGGGTTCCTTCCAAATCTACTTCTCTCCTCGTCGGTGGTTTAGGTTTATAAAGGGTTTGTTCCAGATTACCTTTAGTCCTCATCGTTTAAGGGTTCTTTGACCACCACCACTCTTAAATGCCTCAAAGAAACTAATGTTTGGAACAGTTCCAAAACCATATCTAAGTTTCGATTTTGTCAAGTTAGGGTTTTTCAAGTTTGCAGTTTCGTCTTCAAGATTTGGGTGACGATTGATATTTTAAAACCATATCTAAGTTCCAATTTTGTATTTCATATCTCGGCTTCGGAGTTTGATTTTGATTGAAATCTTTAGTGAGTTTGTATGTTTCAGTTTCTAGATTTATGATGTGAAGTGATTCAAGTTTAAGGTTCGAATTATTATTGTTTATCGATTATGTTTGTGTGTCCAATATCTGGTTTTGTGGTTTGCTTTAGATATGTGTTCAACGATGATTTGATTTCGTTCTTGGCTCAGATGAGAATGTTGAATTTGTTTCCAAAAACTTGAATAATTAGTTTGAATGTTTGATTTTGTTTTGATTCAGTGGTGGTCGGGGTGTCTCTGTTAATGGTTGGCGATGAACTCCGATGAAGAATCTAACTACCTACCATAAACTTTTTGGATAAATAATAATAATATTAATAATAATAATAATAATAATAATAATAACAACAACAACAACAATAATGCAAATAATAAGAAAAAAATACAAAAAAATAGGGGTGTAAATGAGCCGAGCTACTCGTGAGCTACTCAAGCTCGACTTGTTAAAATCTCGAATTAAACGAGCCTGAGCCGAGCTCAAGCCTAAATTCAAGCTCTTTTAATAAACGAGCTCGAGCCCGAGCTTCACATATCGAGCTCGCGAGCCTAAACGAGCTTAAACGAGTCTATATATAAATAAACTTTTAAATTAATAAATATATAATATATAGATTAAATAAATATAAATATATTAAAATAACAAGTTATATATATTATATAAAAAGATTATTTTAAAATTAATTAAAAAATTAAAATATATAATAAACGAGTCGAGCCCGAGCTTGAAAAACTATTCACGAGCCGAGCTCGAGCCTAGTACTTTTAAACGAGCCGAGCTCAAGCTTAAACAGGTTCGGGCTCAGCTCGTTTACACCCCTACAAAAAAAGGTCATTTGTCCTTAAAATTACTAAATTACCCTTTACTTAACCCCACACTTTAACGGAATCTGTTAGAAAGGATCATTCGTGTAACTTTTTGGTAGTTAAAACACTGTCATTGCAACTTTTTTTGAAGAAAAAGACTAAAATTGTAATTTGGGGTTAGTTGAAAGACTATGCAATTAACTCAAGAAAAAAATAACTTTCAATATTTTTATGGAAAAAAATAACATGAAGAATCGAAAACACAAAAAAACGTGAAAACACATTGATTTTTTCATAATAAACCCTAGCTATATACCTTATAGCAAGTTAGCAACTAAACTGGTAATAATAAGTGTAAAACATATAATTACAAAAATGATTTATTTTTAATGTCCATAGCATATTATTGGGAGTTCAATAGAAAACCACCATGCACATGAAAACTTGTGAAAACCGCACTGCACCACCACAAATGCATCAAATTCCCCGCGCAATGCATCAAAATCCCGCGTGATGCATCACCTTATTTACGATCATGCAATCGCGTTTTCATGAAATGCACCAAATCGGACAGTTTGCATAGGTTTCCAGAGTTTTCAGGTGCATAGTGGTTTTCCATTGAACCCACCCCTTATTATTATTATTGTCATTGTTGTTGTTATTATTATTATTAACTTTTTTTAATCATTTCAAATTTTAGATTTGTCCCTCTAACTAAAAAATAGACAATTTTTAGGTGCATTCAGAACATATGTAATTTTTAAGATAAAAAATTTACAACTCTTAATAAGTATTTTTCAAATCCAAGTAAATTAGCTTCTAACATTGATGCATAGAATTATCCTGCATCTTTCATTCGAACATTATCCAATAATAATGATGATATAAAAGAATAGATAATCACTCATAATTATCTTTATTTATCTATATAATCCTTAAAATCATCCAATAATTCAAAGATAATCTTAATTCAAATAAATACATCTTTTTAATAATTATCTAATCTATAAAATAAGAAAATCATTTGGAGTTTCTGGACCATTGGATGGAAAGAAATCAATGGTCCAGATTAACGACAACTCATAATTATTTATGAAATTTCTCTTATACCTATACATATGCCATTTTTTAATCCATTTTCCAAATTTACTACCTTAACTTATTTACATTAACTTTTGATTTTGATTATTTCATTAATGAATTAATATTAAATTAATATTTACCTAAAATAAATATGTGTCATTATTATCCTTAATGATCATAGTTAAAATTCAAATGTAAAAATTTGGATTTAAATGTAGAAATATAGTAAATAAATTTAAAATTTTTTGTTAATTATTTTGCTAACAACATTTAAAATTTAATTGATAAAACTTCAATTGTAAATATGATAAATTTTGATTGTTGATATTCAGATATTCCATTTTTATATTTTATCATTTTCAAAATATACACACATTCACATACTTGAAGCTTTTTGTTTCTTACATTTATATTTCATATTTGAAGTTAATAAAAATTAAAAGAAACATTTTTTGCAAACACATATGATCTGTTTTTAATAATACAACATAATAATATTTTTTTATTTAATATCAAACAACTAAGTATTTTTTTATCTTTAATTAAACTAGCTTTCAATTTTTTTATTTTAATTATATATAAATTTTATAATAATTTATTAAAATATAAAAAAATATGTATTTTCTAAATCAACCCATGTAATACATGGATTGGTTAACCTGTATATTATAATAAAACAAAACAATTAATGTCATATGTCACTTCTACAATACAAGAAAATTTTATTTTTCTACCTCTTTTTCCAAATTTAACACCTTAATTTAATTGCATTAAATTTTGACTTTATTTTTTTCATTAATTAATTAGTAATAAATTAGATTTTGTAACATTTAAAATTAATGTTTACCTAAAATAAATATCTATCAATATTCCAAATGTAACAAAATTTGAATTAGTTGTGGAAATTATTATTATTATTATTATTATTATTATTATTATTATTATTATTATTATTATGTATGATAAAGGAATACATCAAATATCACGTGTCACCTTTACGTTCACCAAAAAGATAATTACAACTTATAAGAATAAAAGAGAAATACAATTTAATATTCTTAAAAAAGATAAATATACTCTATTTTTTAATATGTAAATAATAAAAAATAAACACAATTATTATTTTTTTATGTTTTTATTTTTACTCATATACATTTTATGTAAATAAATTTAATTAAAAATATCTACGTAATATGTGGGTTATAAGCTAGTAACAATTAAAAGACTAAGGTGTTGTTTGATTGCATAATAGGTAAATTGTCTGATGTTTGATTTCACTTCTGATTGATGAGAGCTGGTCTTGATAAGATGCTGAGATCTGATAAGAGAATTCAATAAGTTTATTTGTTTTATAAATTATCTGATAATGTTATTTTTTATTAATTTTACATATTCATTCTCAAAACCAAACAGATTTCATTGATTAAAGTCAAGTATCAAGTAACAATAATATCATTGAATCAAAGTGATTTATGTAAACATTTAAAAACACTCAAATAGCATTAACAAGATTCAAGTAAGAAACCAATTCAAGTTTATAAGTTATAATCAAGTAACATAAATGCATTCAAGAAACACATAACCAACATGCTTTCAAGAATCAAGTAACAATTCAAGTTTATAAGGTTACGTTTATTAACTTCCAAATAACATAAGTTTATAAGTTACATAGATTTTTTATTGAAATATAATAAATTTTATAAAAAATTGTTGGAATATTTCTCGTTATAATAAATATGAGTAAGGGGTAGGGTATGTTGAGGGTGGGGTGGGGTAAAATAGGGTAGGGTAATGGTGTAAGGGTAGAGGGTGGGGTTGGTGGGGTGGGATAAGGATAGGGGTGGGGGTGGGGCTAGGATAGGGTGGGTGGGGTGGGGAGGAGAGACGTGTAGTTTTTTTGGTGTGATAAGTGGTGATAAGATGTATATGATCATGATAAAACATAATAAGAGAATTTTGACTCTTATGTCTATAGCATATTAAACGCACTTATCAGTATTTTCCTATTACCGAATAAGAGGTTTCCTTTTATCAGAGCCTGATAAGTGCTATCAAACACCCCTAAGAGGGTGTTGTTTTTACTATAATAAGTACTTATTTAGCCATTTCACTTATTCGGTAAGTGATTTTAACTAATAAATGCGTTTTTTTCAATAAGTAATAAGTGGTAAATAATCACTTATAATCACTTATTCAATACTTATTCTAAATCAAAAAACAACTATTCTCCCTCTATCCTTAATTGTTAGAATTATTTATACATTTTTATTTTCCAATATATATTTATTTTATAAAATATATTAATTCTTTTTTTTAAAAAATTATACCCACTAGAAAACTTAAAATTATTTATTTTACGTTTTTTTATATATTCAATTTAATTATTAACAAATTATTTATTTTATGTTTTATTTGATAAAATATTTTTACATTTTTATCTTTTATATGTTTTCATCTAACTATTTTATTATGTTAATATACTAAATAATTTTTTTGCTAAAAATAAATAAAAAAATAATGTAAGTTAATAGAAAATACATTGAAATGTTTAGATAATTAAAATATTTATATTTGACTATTCATGAACAAGTTTGATATATAATTTAAAAACTTATGATAAAAATTTTCAATCTGACTACACTCCACCTACGCCCCCGACCATGATAAAGAAAAGTTGAAATCAATGTTTATATGTAATTTTATCCGAAATATTATACTTTCTAATGTTTTTCTAACTGTTTTCTAAAAGGGTATTTTTATCCGAAATATTAAGGTTGCGTTTAGTTAACGAAAACTAGTCATTTTTCAATTTCAGTTTTCAAGTTATACTTTTTAGAAAAAAAAACAGGGGTTTCTATGAAAAGTGAAAACTTGTTTAAATGATGGAGTTTTAGTTTTAAGAAAAATAATATAAGTGATTATAAAATAAGAAAAAATAGGATAGGTGATAGAAAAGTAAGAGAGAGCAAGAGAGTATTATAAAAAATATAGGATAAGTAATAGAAAAGTAAGAGAGAGAATATGAAAAGTGATATTTTTAAAAGTGAAATGAAAAACTATGAAATTGTTAGTTAAGTAAACAAGTTTCCATTTTCATTGAAAAGTTGATGAAAATTTTGAAAATACTTTCTTTCCACTTTTGGAAGAAAAGGTTCTTAAATATGTTTAGAGAATACAAAAGTTTTTCCATCATTCGCTTTCTCTTCCTTTCCATCCATTAATTAGTTTCGAGAACACTACTTAAAATGTCTAAGTACAACGATTCGAACTGCAAACGACTCGTGAACTTCATATTTCAAACTGAAATTTCGAGCAGAAAAAACCATCATTTTACGACGGAAAAATGGTCTCCTTCACCATGGCACTGCAGAACCTGCAATGCATTCAAAACCTGGAATATTAACATGAAACTATGGAAGAAAAAAGACAATTCAAACACAAACTACGGAAATTGAATGACAAATACCCTTATTTCAATCTTGTGTAGACGACTTTAGTTTTATCTTGATGCTATGAGCTCGTGCCATCTTGATGAGTCCTTGTGTCGAGTGAATTAGCATCACCATCACTAGGTGGATCCTCGGTTTCGATGATCTTGCCATCCTTTGGCACAAGACACGGGATCCCGTCTACTATCTGATAAGCATTTGAAAATGAGAAAAAATCATATGTTAATAAAGGGTAACCAAAACAATGTATGCATAAACGGGCTACGGGCATAGTAGATTACTTCCAGCAAAACAATAGCGAGAGTAAGGTACCCCTTACATTGATCCTCATGACTTGTTATAGAAAGAAAAAGAACCACACAAGTAACAATAAAAAGCACAAGTCCAGTTAAATTTTTTTTTTTTTTAAAGGGTCTGAACTTTTGTTATTTTAAGCAGTCCAAACATAAAATCATGTTCAGGATATTCAAGGGGTTCATTACCGAAAGGTTCAAAACGTAGCAATAACCATGAATATGATACAATAGATTCTCCTACTGTAATTGGAAAATCTAAAATCTGTATATCCATTTGAATTTGGAATTAAGTTATATGATGTTTATTTGTATCCACTGGTAGCATAACATGGATACGAATATGGTCATATTCATATCCAAAGATACCAATATCACATAAATATAAAAAAGTGTAACCCACGTTTTAGGGTCTTCACCGACCGATCCCACAACCAGTTTGGAGGAAATGAATTGCATAAACCATAACAAGGGGTGTGTACTAAGATTTGAACCCTAGTATCTTCACCAAGAAAATTCCATCACTAGGTTATCTTTCGTATTACATAATAAATTTCTATTAAGTAGCAATGCTGTCTATTTACTATTAACATGATTCAAGAGTAAGAATAATATTCAGTCATATGTTACATTTTTAACGATTAGCCATTGATTTAAACATGTAAATATCAATATCTGATAAAGATAAAATGCATATATCCTAATCCATAACCCCATCCCCATATAGGCAGAATAGTGAGTTGAACCGAGCTCAATGAGTTAGAATCTTTATATAATCAAACCCAACTTGTTAGATGTTCGAGTTCTTATTCAATGGCCCATATAGACATGTTATTAGTTTAGTTAAATTGAGCAAGATGACTTGGAATCCTTGTCTACTCATACACAAGTTGTTCGACTCTTTGAGCTCTTACTCGTTGCCCACTTGCCCCCCATATAGGCATATAAGTGAGTTAAACTGAGCTTTGACGAGTTAGAATCCTTATATACTCAAACCCAACTTGTTAGGCATTTTGATTTCTAACTCAATGCCCCCATATGGCCATATAGGCATTTAACGAGTCATATTGAGCTCAATGAGTTAGAATCCTTATATACTCAAACCCAACCGGTTAGCTCTTACTCAATGCCCCATATAGGCATGTTAGGACTTCGGGAGTCAAATTGAGCTAGGCAAGTTAGAATCCTTATATACTCAAACCCAACTTGTTAAAGACGTATCAAGCTCTTATTCAATGTCCCCATATAGGCATCACGTATGTGAGTTATAATGAGCTCATCGACTTAAAATCCTTAAATACTCAAACCCAACGTGTTAGACGTTTTGAGCTCTGACTCAATACCCTCACATAGGCATGTTAATTAATCAAATTGAGCTCAACAAGTTAGAATCCTTATATACTCAAACCCAACTTGACGTTTCTTCTATCGAGCAGCATTCATTCAATACCCCGATATAGGCACGTAAGTGAGTTAAAACAGAGATTGACGATTTAGAATCCTTATATACTCAAACACAACTAGTTAGACGTTTCAAGCTCTTATTCAATGTCCCCTCGAGTTACAATGAGCTCGACGAGTTAGAATCCTTGTAGAGTTGTAGCCAGCTTGTTGGACGTTTCTAGGTCTTATTTATGCTCACACTTGATAAAATTCAACTCAAACTCGAATCATCCTATATCTACTAAATAGTCACCGCACAAATGTATGCAGAAATGCATATACTTGCATCAAATCAGTAATTCAGTATCCAATCCAATTACAACCAGGCTTTATAAAATGAACAATAGGCTAATTTTAATTTTACCAATATTTCAACACACACGGATGTTAAGAAACTAAAATGTAATGGAAATGAAAGAACTCACCGGAAAAGAAACACCGATTGCGTCACTTATCAGGGAATTGGACTTCTCACAAACCCTAAAACGATAAACACATTATACGAATCATTATATTACAGTAATCATGATTGAATGGAAAAGATGAGGGAGCACACCTTAAGGGTTGTTTAGAGAGAGGACAGACGAGAATCTCTGATAGAGTTTTGGTCATCGTTTCAAGTACTCTGCTTCCTCTCACCATTTTTTTTTCTCTAACTTTTCCCCAAATCCCCCCCTTTTGCCTCGCTTTGCTTCGCTTCCTAATTCCTATATAGTTTTCCTACCTGTTTAAAACGGTGTCGTATTATTATCTGAAGCACACGACGAGATGGGAGTCATGGAGAATTCCATCAAAGCATTAATGTTGACTTCTAACATTAATTGGGTATCAATTTTGGCACCATCGTTTATATTTGAGAGAATGCAAATGATGGAAAGGAAAAGGGTAGAGAAGAAAGGTTGGTTTCGTTTCTTTTCTTTCAAACCTAGGGTCAACGTCACCAAGAACCAAGTAAATTTTTATCTTTTTTCTTTCCGATAAGTTTTATGGAACACAAATTTTAATAGATTTCGTTCTATTTCCATTTCTTTTCTTTCATAAATGAAGTTCCGGACCACAGCAAGTAAAAAGGTTGAGATGATACTAATTTTGTCAAAAACGTAGTCGTATATGATGCGATCATCATTTGAATTGTTGGTTTTTGTTAATCTAGAATAGTTGGTTTTTGTTAAATTTTAACAAGTTTTTAACTCTTCGATTATTACTATGTATGTGAGAAATCTAGCGTTTATACTTTATATGATACTAGTTTATTTACTCGCGTATTACGCGGATACTTTAATATTTTGTTATTTATATAAAAGATGATAAACTAAAAGGTAAATATAAAAAAAAAATTAAACAAAAGTGTACGATAATTATTTATCATGACCTATTAATTTTTTATATTTCCAAATATAATGGATGGTAATTATTTTTTTAATATTTTTAAAACTTTATTAGAGTCTTAGATTTTATTGGATTTGATTTGATATGAATTTAAAAATAGATTATATTAGATTTGGATAGATACAGTTTAAATATCATTTGTGATTTTTAAAAATTAGAAATAACATCTGTCAATTCATGATGATGACACGTGACTTAACGAGAATTGAGTATCTATCTATACTATAATTAAAAGAGTAACTAAATGCCACATGACATGCTCTCATTTAATTTTCCACATGTCACTCTCTCCTTTTGTCACGTCATTTACTGATTTTATTTTTAAATTTTAAAGCAAATCAAATCTATGTAAATTCAATATGAATTAATTTAATAACTAACTAACTAAAATTAAGCAAACTTTATTATTCATATAATTATTGTATTATACATATACATATATATATATATATATATATATATATATATATATATATATATATATATATCAATTTCTAAAATTAACACATGTAATACATGGGTAATAACCTAGTATACTATTTTAATACTATTTATAAGTCATAAATAAAGATTTAAAATAAAAAGATATTTAAAACTTTTATCATGTAAAATTAATTGAACAATTTATAATATTTTGGTGTTAATCTTAACATAATATTTTTATTTTTTGATTTAAATATTAGATTATTAAGTGCACCACTATTATATCTTTACAATTCATTTTATATTCATATTTTTTAGAATTAATAAAAAAATAATGTTAAATCCGGTTATATTTGGTATTAATAAGTAATAATAATAGAAAGTTTTAAGAAAAAAGTAGATTGTAAAATTAATTAAACTAATTTAAATTTTAAAAACCAATAATTTTGTTGAATATTTATTATTGAAAACATATGACATATATGAATGAAAAAATATATCTAATTTGTCAACATTTTATACTTAATATGATTAATTAAAACATGTTATATTAATAAATAAATACTTGTTTTCAGATATTAATTATACAAAATAAATATAATTATAATATGCATGTTTCAAATTTAAAGACAATATATATGTTATAGACTTTTAATTATTAGTAACCAATTAGTTTAATTGCTTTTAATCTTTTGAATTGAAGTAATTAATTTTAGAAAATAAATTAGGAAGGAAATATAAAAGATTATTTGTATATTTTTTAATAAATTAAATTTATTATACAATGGTTCTAAATATGGAAAAAGAGCGGGAAAATGAAAAAGGATTGTGAAGACCACCCCTCACGGGGCGGTCCTCACGAGTCTAGGTCCCACATCATGCAATACGATATCAATCAAACTAAGATAGAGTAATTAATTGCGAAATTATAAATTACAGTACAAGCATATTAGGATTTAAGTTTAATACAGATTACCGTTTTTAAATTAAACTTATAAAGGGCACCAGTATAATCTAATTCATGTCATCATATAATCAAGATAAATCTACCCAGACCACCATATTATCATCATCCAATTAGTACCAAAAGGGTTTGCTGAGTAGAGGTCTATGAGAACTCTTGTCTTGATCTTGTAAGACCTAAGTACTAGGTCCGGCAGGCGCCTTTCCTTTATCTTTTCCTGTAAAAATGTCATGTAGCAACTGTAAGCAATGCTTAGTGAGTAAATATATTTTCAAATTAACATGCAATGTCAAGCGGATCATCAGTCTAGCGTGATATGTCTTGGCTGCCGCTACAGCCCTCATGATTGAGACATAGAAGTCATAGAGTCGGATGATGTTCAAGCCACGCTCACGCTTAAATCGTGGGGATCAGCCACATACTAGGCTAGCTACGAGTAAATCAACATGGCGGAACATCGGAGGGTCATTACCAAGTTCAATAGAACTGGTGAAATAGCCAGGTCTAGAACAATAGACCGACAAGGCTAATCAAGCTGAATCAATATGTCAATGTATATGCAATGATGAAACATACGTAATCAAAGTCATGATAGCAGTAATCTCAAAGCAATATCCGAAATGAACTGTAAATGCAATATCATGTGAAATGATGATCAAATAGCTATCATGATCTACTGGGCAACACCGAACCATAGTGTGCACAGTTCACAATCCAGCTGATAATATGAGTGTCAAATTAATCTAACATCAACAATATGTCTCAACCGGAAATCTAGCATGTTAAATCTGAATATCTATAACTCACAGATCTGGGGTCTTTATCAAACGGATGTAAAACCTGCCACCTGAGTTATCTCAGGATTTTATCTTTGTCAATCTGTTCTCTGTCAATTCAAATCTTTGACCCGCTTTTAAATCTTTAAATCAATTTTCAGAATTTCACTGAACCTCTCTAGAATCATATCATATCACTCTCATGTCAATATCATCATCTTTTATCTTTAAAATCTTTATTTTATCTGATTCTGATAACTGATCATTCATAAATCTTTCTTTCATTCATATTCTTTGTTTTTTTAAATTCTCAAAAGATCAGTATATATATATATATATATATATATATATATATATATTAATATATATAATCATTTTGCTAATTATCTTGTTAATTTAAGCGTCGTCCATGTGTTTTATTCAATATATTCAAGTTTAGAGAATGGGGTTCGAATTTAAGAATTAAATTCGAATCATAGACATTAAATTCGAATCTCATTTCGAATATAGGGTTAAAGTCGAATCCATTGTTTCGATTATAGGCCAAATTCGAACTCCAAGTCTCGAACTTAAGGGTCAAATTCAAACATATATTCGAATTTAGCTAAAAAATCGAGTTTGTTCCATGCATTTCGAGTTTGTTCTTGGCATCTCGAATTTGTTCATATTTTACAGCTTTAAAACATACATCTCTAAGTCTAAACTCACGAATATGTTAAGTGTTGGTACACCCTGTGTGACGATAGCAGTCTAATCGATCTGCATTATGGTTTAAGTAATATTCTGAGTATTAACAAGTGTTTTGATATATATGTTTATATATGGTTGATATTTATTAGTGTTTGTATGTTTGAACTTGATGTAACGTATTACAAGAAGTTCAAACATAAAGTACAAAGATAAATTCAATCATATGTAATATTGTAAGGTTCAACACTTAGTTGTTTATGTAAAAGGCTAGATTCGAATTATATATGGGTTGACATTCGAATCTGTGATAGATTCGAATGTAACCATAGATTCGAAAATAGGCTAGATTCGAGACTGTCAACATGGACAGATTCGAATGGGCCTTGGGCCAGATTCGAGGTTGGCCCACAACAGACTCGAATCTGGGTGTATAATTAGGGATAGACTCGAATGATTAGAAGACTTTTTGCAGAATTCGTGAGGAATTAAGCAAGAGGCGATCTCGAGTTTATCAGCTAGGTGAGTGCCGTTTCGGAGAGAATTAGTTCGTAGGATCGTTCGTGTGTCGTTCGTTCAGCGTCTAATAGTCTCCGTGTTTCCGTTGGTTGAGAGTTGTCCGTCTAACCGTCAACGAGGATTCCGCACTCGTTCACGGATCCGCGTCTAGATAGATCTTGCAGTAGTAGACCTTACAAGTGGTATCAGAGCCTCCGGAGTGTTCTTGGTGTTCTTCGTGTTCATCAGATACATTCTAGGTTTCTTGACGCTAGTTGGACAGTTTTGCTCTCAAAAACGTGTTTTTGAGCTTAGCAAATTCGTATTCGGGAAACACTTTGTTGTTTTTCACGTTTTTGATCGAAATCATTATTTTTCATTTGAAAAATAGTGGTTTAATCTGTAAAACGTCAAAAAATCAACGTGTTAGCCGTTTTTCGAGTTTGCGGCGCTCGAATCTATAGGGGTAATTAGGGTTTTACTTTATTTTCGAGTCTAACCTAAATACGCTCCTTTCGAGTCAATTTCAGAGAGTTTCGAGTCTACCTTGTTTCGAATCTGTTACTTCATTCGAATTGGATCTCGAGTCTATATTGTTTCGAGTTTGTTTCGAGTTTGTTACTGTTTCGATTCTGTGCTTCGAATCTGCTGTCATTCGACTCTGCTGTGCCTTCGATTCTAAGGGTCTTCGAATCTAAGGGTCCTTCGAATCTGACATAACTTCGAATCTAAGGAATAGTTCGAATCTGACATTATTTCGAATCTAATTGACTTTTAAGACTTAATCGAATTTAATTTCAAAACATTTAATATTAATTAGTTTCGAATCTATCTAGATTCGAATAAGTTAGTCTAAATCAGTTTCGAATTAAATTAATTAAGTTCAAATTCAATTTCTTTCAGAAAAGATGTCAAACCTTCAGAAATTCCTTGAGATGGATCACGAAGTTGGGAAGGCAAATGCACCGCCAAAGCTGATGAAAGTTGAGGATTATTACTGGTGGAAGGACAGATTTACGGATTTTGTACGATTCAACGATATGCGCATGTGGGTGTGCATAGATGAAGGGTACATTCCACCAGTATCTGAAGTTGAAGGCCGTCAAAAGGTCTTGTCATATCAGATGATGAAAGAGGATGACAAGAAACTATTTGAAGCTGAAAACAAAGCTTTCTCCATTATCCGTATGGCTTTACCTCAAGATATCTTGCACACATTTCGGACTCAAAGGACGTCGAAGGAACTTTGGGAGTCTCTCCAGAAAAGGTGTGAAGGTAATCCACGGGTGCGTAGAAAGCGTACAGAGCTGTTGACTCAACAGTTTGCGATTTTCAAGGCTATTAAGGATGAACAGTTGGATGATATTATCACAAGGTTCTATCATCTGATAACTGAACTTGAAAGTCATGGAATTGAGTATTCGGACACTGACAAGAACAACAAGCTTCTTGATGCCCTACCAGCCAAATGGGCTATGTACGTGGCAATGATTAAGCTTAATGAGGACAAATATTATGCTCAATCACTTGATGATATTGTGGGAACGTTGAGGGCATATCACTTTGAGATGATTAAGGCTGAGACTGATTACGAGCAAGTCCAGAATCCGGCAATGTATTTTGGAAAGACATCTAAATCATCAGTGACAGCTGAACCGAAGAGTGCTACAGCGTTTTTCACCGGAGAAATGTCATCGCCACCAGAGTCCGAAGACTCACTGAATCGCGCGTTCTTAGGGTTAGGAAGAACGGAAGAACCGCAACCTCAAGTCCATCAGGCACCGACAAGTCAGAGCTATTCAAAGATGCTGATGAGCACAAAGTCCGCAGAAGAACATTTGAATCTGCTTGCTTCCTTTGTGGCAGCTTATGGAAATTGTGTTCAAGGGAAGATCAATGATCCGGCTCTTTGGGATGAAGATTACGATCAGGTCGACCCTGATGACTTAGAGGAAATGGATCTTAAATGGCAACTGGCCATGGTGACCCAGAGGGTTAAAAGATTCATTAAGAGAACTGGAAGGAATTTGCAGATGAACAACAAAGGGATAGGATTTGATAAGTCTAAGGTCAAATGCTACAACTGTCAGGGATTGGGACACTTCGCCAGGGAGTGTCAAAGACCGAAGGTAGAATCATACCAAGGACAGAGTCAGCATCAAGGACAGTACCAAAATCAGTCCCAACAGAGATACCTTTCGAGTTCTTCATCTGGTCAAGCCAATCTAGCGGGTCTAATATCCAATGTCACTTCTGACAGACAGCTAGATGGTACCTATGACTGGAGTTCACATCCTGAGTTCAATGCTAGAGCCTTCATGGCTGAAGTTACGGAGAATGGTTGTGAAGAAGACGAGCAGACCACACGGGACAGCAGTCCGATGTGGGTAGAGAAAGCGAATGATCAGACCGTGCTAGAGTTTGCTGCTCAGATGGCCAACGTGGAATCTGATAACTCTAAGGTTAGTCTTTCTTATTCTCTATTTCGTGAATTATGTGCTTTATGTGTTAGTTCTAACGATAGGTTAAATCTAGTTTTAGACTCACATAATACCATAGCTGCTCAAAATGAAAATTTAAAAATTGAAAACGCTAGCCTAAATGATATAAAACAAGATTTAAAAGAAAAGCTTAAGGCTGATGCTCAAGACGTAATCGTTCTAAAAGACAAACTGAGTGAGCAGTGTGTTAGGATAGAGCTTATGTATGAGCACGTAGAGGCCTTGACCAAAAGTCTGAAGGACAAGGACATAGAGCTAGCTGAGACCAAGGTTAAGGTAGCAGAGGCAAATAGCAAGCTGGAAAAGTTTAGGAATTCGAGCCTAAACCTAGGAAAAGTCTTAGATGCCCAAAGACAGTCTAAGAAGCCTGTAGGTCTAGGTTTTCACGAAATTCCTCCACCTTTCAATGCTAATTATGTGCCTCAGCCTCAGGAGAAAACTGACAAGTCAGTAGACTTAGAGGACCTCCCTGAACCGACACCTGAGCCTACAGTTGATAATACACCTAAGGTGGCTGACTCAACCGTCAAGGTTAAGAAAGTGAAATTTGTGTCTTCCTCCAGTGAAATACCTGCAGGAAAACAGAAAATTTCATGGGCTGACCAGGTCGAAGAGACAGACACTGTAGATGTACCAAAGGAAGTAGACACTAGTGAGACACCTAGATCTAAGGGACCAACCAAAAAGTCCATGGATAAGATGTCTTGCTTTAGATGTCACGAGAAAGGGCATGTTACTTCTCACTGTCCAAATAGGAAAGCAGATGTTACCCCTAAGACAGTGAACCCAACACCTGTTAAGCCCTCGACAAGTGTGGCGAGCACGAGTAGTTCTCAGAGTACCGAGAAAACTGTGCAGGCCGCACCAAAACCTGTTGTGAAACAAACACCGGTTAAGGTTGGACCAAAAGAAGTGGTTAGGACAAATTCACCAAATCGTGTCATTAATCAATCTAGGTCAGCACCTCAACAAGTCTATAGGAGCACAACACCTAGCAGGTCACACACTCCAGTTAGGTCACATACTCCCGTTAGACATTATGTTCCGGTAAAAGCTCAGGTATCACAGTCTGAAATGCAGTATAATAAGACTTATTCTAGAGCACCACAACAAATGCCTACTCAAAGGCAAAGAGTGAATCTAAATCACTCGGCCACCACAACAGAATGTCAGTTCAAAGGATGCCCAAGTCACCTGAAAGGCGAGATGGGTACTTGGAAAAGATTTCAGTATGTGGACGCAGAATGTAATTACCAAGTCAGTCATGGCTTGGGTCCCCGTGATAACAACCTGATTTTCTTTCTATGGTGCAGGAGATAACTACCGGTCTCAAACAAACAAGATGGTCCGTCGACAGTGGTTGCTCCAGGCACATGACGGGGGAAAGAAGTCTTCGACAGACTTCAAGGGGGGTAATAGGGGATTCGTATCATTCGCAGGTGGTAAACAAGGGTGAATATTCACTGAAACTGGGAGAAGTCACTTTAATGGGCGATTACTTGGATCAATATCACGTTGGATAAACTGGTTCACTAATCTCAATTAGTGTCTCTCAATCTGTATAAGTAAGAACTCGTGTTATTTACTGACCACTGAGGCGTTGTGCTAAAGCCTGGATTCAAGATACCTGAAGATTGGATATTGATGCGGGCTCCAAGGAAGAATGACTTGTACATGCTCGATATGAACAAGCCAGATAATTCGATGGGTCCGATCTGCTTACTATCAAAAGCTTCGGAGACGAAATCGGTTTTGTGGCACAGACGAATGGCTCACTTGCACCTAAGGAAAATGAACTACATAACGAAGAATGGTCTGGTGCAAGGTGTGCCTCTGAAGAGCTTTCAGTTTGAGGATAAGTGTCTACCGTGCATGAAGGGCAAGCAACATAAAAAGACACACAAGTCCAAGAAGCTGAACTCCATAACCTCAACATTCGATTTGTTGGCATATGGACCTTTTCGGCCTATCAACAAAAAGGAGTATAGGAGGTAGTTGGTTTTGCTTAGTTATCACTGACGATTACTCACGGTTTTCTTGGGTTTTCTTTTTTAGGTACGAAGGTCGAGACGGCTGCCAAAAGCTCATCGGGTTTTAGACCAAGTGGAGAACTCCTACGGAACAAGGGTTTAAACATATTCGTAGTGATAATGGGACTGAATTTAAAAACTCTGTAATTGGTGTATATTGCCTATCAAAGGGCATCGTGCATCAATTCAGTGCACCATATGAACCACAACAGAATGGGGTGGCCGAACGTAAAAACAGAACATTGATTGAGGCTGCAAGGACTATGCTTTCGGATTGAAAGCTTCCAACCATGTTTTGGGGGGAGGCAGTGAATACCGCGTGCCACATTTTAAACCGAGTCCTTACAGTCAAATCATTGAACAAAACATGTTATGAAATTTTGAATAAACGGCCACCTAACTTAACTGGATTCGAACCGTTTGGAGTACCATGCACACTTTTAAGAACTAAACATCAACCGAAGTTTGGTGAAAGGGCTGACGAAGGATACTTCCTAGGTTATGTGCCAAACTCACCAAACAAACGGGTGTTTAACAAAACAACTGGTACAGTGGAGATTGTGTATAACATTGAAGTCACAAGTTATACACATGAACCCCAAACTGGTCCGGAATGGATATTTGACTATGATAAGTTATTTGAGTCATTTAACATTCCTCTGGATGATAATGCAGGTACAATAGAGAAGGACATGGCGACGTTGCATCTGAATGACGATGGCCAACTCTTTCCAAGGACCACGTTCGAATCTACGTCCGAGCCTACTGCGACTGTAGATAGTTCTCCAGAAGTTGCTGATCAAGAGGCACCTAACACTGAGAATCAGACTCAAGCATCAAGTTCTGCCTCTGAGGAAAACGTCCGTGAGGAAGAAAATATGGAAGCTGAGCCTGTTCCCCCTTTAGGTGAAATAGGATCCAACTTAGGAGATAATCTAAGAGTTGATGAAATAGAGACCTCTAGGATTAACAAGAACCATCCAATAGATAACATCATAGGAAATCCTAACGAGGGTGTGAGGACTCGAAGTAGTGTAAATAACAACACCGTGTTGTTGTCGATGATAAACGACTCCAAGGCATATCACACGTGTCTATATTCATGTTTCATATCGCAAGTAGAGCCCAAAAATGTGCAAATGGCACTTAAGGACAACTCCTGGGTTGAAGCGATGCAGGAAAAACTTTCACAATTTAGGAAACTAGAAGTGTGGGAGTTAGTTCCGTTACCTCGAGGGGAGATTGCAATAGGAACCAAATGGGTTTTTAAGTGCAAAAGAGACGATCGGGGTATAGTCACGCGCAACAAGGCGAGATTAGTTGTAAAGGGTTTCAACCAAGAGGAGGGAATCGATTACAACGAAGTTTTTGCACCTGTAGCAAGGTTAGAAGTAATTAGGTTGTTTTTAGCGTTTGCCTCCTTCAAAGGCTTTAAGGTATATCAACTGGATGTTAAGAGTGCTTTCCTGTATGGGAAAGTGAAGGAGTTGGTGTATGTAGAACAACCGCCCGGATTTACAGATCCTAAATACCCTGATAGAGTATATCGCTTAGATAAGGCTCTTTATGGATTACATCAGGCACCTAGGGCATGGTATGAGACTCTATCCAACCATCTGTTAGAAAATGGATTTGAGAGGGGTAGGATAGATAGTACTCTATTTGTGAAGAGAAAGGGAGATCACTTTATCTTGGTACAAGTGTACGTCGATGATATCATTTTTGGATCATCAGACGAACAAATGTGCAAAGATTTTGAAAAGGTGATGAAGTCTAAGTTCGAGATGAGTGCTATGGGAGAGTTGAATTTCTTTTTAGGGTTACAAGTTGACCGCAAAGAAGGAAGGGATGTTTATTCCATCAAACTAAATAGTCTACGACATATATAACGTTTGGATGGAAGGGAACTAAGTTGACTGCCCAATTTCAGCACCCGATTCAAGTGAATCACAAATCCCGCGGGCCGGGTACTGAAGTGGATTCCGGTGTGGATCCGACTTTATATTCGGGCATGATGGGGTTCACTATGTAATTTAACTGCCACGCTTCAAGACCTGACATAATGTTTGCGTTGTGTATTTGTTGGATAGGTTCAATCGCGAATCACGAAGGAGAATGATGCCATATGAAAGCGGATGATGATAGCGGATATCATACGATACCTCAAGCGAAAGCGAAACCGAGCTGGGACTTTGGTATCACGCGGAGGGAGATCTAGAGTTGGAAGGCGTCGCAGAGTCGTACTACGGAGGATGCAGCTTGAAAACGCGCAAATCAAAGACTGGAGGTTGTCAGTTCCTAGGAAGGGAGATTGGGGGTCCTGCAATGCAAAGAAAACAAACAATCGGTAAAAGCCGTGTCAACTGCGAGGCCGAGTATGTAGCTGCTGGTATTGCTGTTCACAGGTTCGTGGATACAACAACATGCGGGATTAGTTTGGCTTACACGCAAACATCCTATTAGGTAGACAATCAATCTAAATTGCGAATACTAATAATCGCAGTTAAAAACAGGAAAACAAAGCACATAGACAGAGGCAAGCATGTTATTCGTAGATTGTGCTGAAAAGAACGTAATCAACTGGTAAAGGGGGCAACAGAGATTAAATATGCAAAGAGTTTATGTACCAAAGCGTTTTGATAAGTCACACGGTTTGGAAGTATTTAATTCAACTGAATGGAATGCAGCCCCAGAGTAAAATTTGACCTTAGTAGTAAATTTTTATTTCCTTTGTTAACTGAGTAGGAGTATTTACGTTTCTATTTTAATAGTAAGTCTGCTAATTTCGGAACGGTTTTCTATTTTTAGTAGGAGTAGATTAGCTTAGTTTACTGGCTTTTTGGCTCTGAAAACAAAGAAAAAAAGAGCAGAAAAAATTAACCAGAAAGACAAAAAAAGAGAATATCAGAAGGAGTTAAGTCGTAGATTCATAGGTTCAAAGTGGACGAAATTGGCAACCGTCGTTACACACAGACTCTAAGTATTTAGGCTTTCCCACATAAGGCAACTAAAAATCCCCCCCCCTAAGTGTTATACTTTATTAGTTCGATGTGTTGGTAGGCATAATACATATAGGGAATCTCAAGGCTAATAAAATATTCTAGAAAAAGTCAAGCGTGTCACTAACCTAGATGTATGACCAATCGGTCTTAATTTTTATGTACAAGACATACAAACTTTAAGTCTAAATGAGGTATGCGAACTTTCTGGGGATGTATGGCAACATCAAATACATCTGAAAATGGAAAGAATAGAAATATCATGTAAAACTGAGAGTCGAAAACATGCAACTCTGTTGTACGTAAGTACAGACCTGTTGTCTCTGTTTAGATTCGGGTTAGCAGACATGTCGCTTTGTTGTACGTCAGTACAGACCTGTCACCGCTATCTGCTAACTTTAAAAATAAACCTTAAGTCGAACTAAGACACTTTGTTGTATGAAAATACAGACCTGTGTCCGATGTTTGTCTTTTAAAGAAAGTTTGCAAATACCAACAAGTTAGAATTTTTGTCTGTGTGCCTTGATCATAAAAGTATGTCTATGTCTGAGTCACGTAAGATAATTTCCTGATAAATAAAAAGGCCAAGGGATATTCCGAAATGTAGAATGTTTAACAGGGTAAAATACCAACAATCGGCTAAATGGGTATGTCACGACAAACAATCAAAGGAATTCAAAAAAAAAAAAATTCCTAAGTGTGAAAGTTTAAGTACTGAAAGTTAGTATCGGACATCGCTATCTGATTGAACCTTTCTTAGACTATACTCATCAAAAAGATTTTGTTTAGTATTTAGCTTAGCTTGTAAATTTTTTCTTAAGTCTAGATTAAATTTTTGGTCAAAATTTTATTTTACTTTATTTTATTTGATTTTATTTTTACCTTAGTTTATTTTATTTTATTTTAGTTTAGTTTAATTTTTACTTAGGTAAAAGGTCAAAAAGTTACTGAGGGTGCATTCAAAGTTGGATAAAATAAACATTGCGTGAAATACTTGTGCTTAGGGTAAAAGAATTGGCATAGTTTATCTGGTTACACAATACCGTAGAAAAAAGTTGAAAAAGTTGAACTTATTTCAAAATTTTCGAAATTTTTCTAAGTGTTGGAGGTTTCGAATCTAAGACAGACTCGAATAAGGAGTACTTCGAATCTGTCAGTAGATTCGAATCTATGCTTAGACTCGAGGGTTGGTGGTATAAATAGGTTAACAGTAGGTCATTAATACTATCTGTTTTCGAATCTATACTATCGAATCTATTCAGGCGATTTCGAATCTATTTTCTCGAGTCTACCGTATCTCCCCTAAACGACATTTTGTCGAGTTTCAAGCTAGTGTGTTCGATTCTACTACTGTATCTAGGTATAATCAACTTGATTGTACAAGTTTCATGTAGTTTTATACACAATTTAAGGCCAAATCATCGATTTTTGAAGTTTTATAGGTTGAAATAGGGTTTTTGCTAAATTACCAAAATTGGACCTATAAAAGATCAAATTAAAGACATAAATCAACGATTAGAACCTAGTTGAACTAATGTATGTGATTTACCAAGTTCAAAATGGTTAAAATCTTGGGTTTTTGTTGAAAATTCATTAGTCGGGGCTTCGAATCTGTTCTAGGACTCTCGAATCTGTTCATGGGTTTCTCGAATCTATCATTAGATTCGAGATGACCATGATATTCGAATCTGTCCATTAGATTCGAAAAGGGACACTTCGAATCTGTTCCCTTCGAATCTGTACTTTATTTATTTTGTTTAATTTAAACTTTATTAAACTTGTGGAAATTTAATTGTGTTAGATTTTGTATTTAATCAAGTACAAAATAAAACAAATTTTGAATTTAAACAAGTTTATTGATTTTTAATAAGTCTAACAGTTTTATTTATTGTGCAGATATGGCAGTTCGTGCTTTTGTCCCGAAACATAATATGGTCCTTAATCCAGAAAATAATATCCCTGAGGCGCAGGGATATCGACAAGTTTTGGATTTCCTAGCTGAATCTAGGATTAGCTTTGCTCTATACCATAACATTCCAATTGTTATTTCATATGTGAGGCAGTTTTACGACCATTTACAAGTTGATTGCACTGTCACCCCGACAGTTTTAAGAACGAGAATCGCTGGACAGCCATTAGTCTTCTCAGCAGATATGTTGCGCCAAGTGCTACAGTTGGGTTCACAGGAACAAGAAGACGGGCCTATAGACTTTCCATTGAGTATTAGGCAAGCCGCGTTTCTGAGAATGGGCTATAGTCTGGACGTTACGAAATCATCTTATATGAAAAGTGGATTGATAGGGCAGTGGCGATTTCTGGTCCACGTGTTCATGGTTTGTTTTGCGCCAAAGAAGGCTGGTTTTGATTACATCGTCTCAAAGATCCAATCAGGGGTGATTGCGATGGTGTATAATAGGAAGTTCAGCTTCTCGCAGTTGTTTTTCTCGGAATTCATCCATCAGATTACAGCTCCTGAAAGAGAAAGATTCCTTCTGTATCCAAGATTTGTGATGATGTTGATAAGGCACTTCTTGCCAAATTTGCCACAATCAGATGACACTTTGAGCGTCAATGTTATGGATAAACGCATATTTGCTGATTGTTCCTCACATCGAGGAAGGTTAGCGGTTCCGGTGGCGCGTCCATTATTTGGAGCAATTATAGACAGGGAATTTCAAGCCCCAGGTGATGCCAACTGGGCAGGGGTAGTTGATATTCAACAACAGCAACAGCAATAGCAACAGCAACCGCAACGCCAACAACAGCCGCGTGCTAGGCCGCGTGATCCACGACGCCAACAGCAACAACCTGCTAGTCAAATTCAGGCATCCAGGCCATC
Source organism: Centrapalus pauciflorus (assembly GCA_020465985.1). NCBI lineage: Eukaryota > Viridiplantae > Streptophyta > Magnoliopsida > Asterales > Asteraceae > Centrapalus > Centrapalus pauciflorus. The sequence continues at coordinate 174,776 of JAANYP010001318.1, forward strand.
AACAAGTGAACAACCACAGGCACAAGAAGCAGGGACTTCAGGTGCAGTCCCCGAATCTGAGCAGCTTGCTCAGACTTTGGAGGAAATATGGTCTTCTGGTCCTAATGCAAATGAAGATGTGGCAGCAGCATTAGTAGGTGAGCTGCTTAGTCCGCCTGGAGATGAAGATGACATATTTCGTGATGTTGAGGAATATGTGCCAGAGCAGGCTGATAACGTTTTGTCATCATCTGCAACCGAATCAGAAGAGATGGAGGAGTTAGAGGTTGAAGCTCCTGAGTCAGTATCGACTGAACCACCTGTTCAAATTGGAACTTATGGTTCGCGATTGATTATAAATGAGGGTGGTTCTAGGAGACGAGTGGACAGGGAATTGGAGGAGTCTGATTTCGAAGAAGAAGAAGTTTCTCATCTAGTGACAAGGCAACGGGCCAAACGTCACAGGTTCATGCAAGGATCCTCTTCAGCTTCAGCAGAACAACCTGAAATTCCTCAACCTCAGGACCCTCAAACCACCATTCCACCATCACCACCTCATGATGAACCATACATCCCATCGCCGATCATTCCAACTCCAATTCAATCCATCCCATCAACCTCATCCTCATACGCCGACAATCAAAGGTTTCTGCAGCTAAAATCTCGAGTTGACTTCCAAAATATCCAGATCTTAGGCCTAACAAAGGCAATCGGTGAGATTCAGGCTCATAATGCAAATCTTGATAAGGAGAATGCCGATCTAAAGAAGATTGTGGAAAAAGTTCAGGAAGAGAACTTAGAGCTAAAAACCTTTGTTTGTGATCAGTCTGCTGAGATAAGGTCGATGCGCTCCCTAATTGAGCAGCTAATGAAAAATTTACAGGCTCAGGGGGAGACATCGTGCCGAGATCGGGAAGTACAGCGTGAAGATGATGATAATGAAGGCAATGATCCCGGTGCGAATAAATAGATTGAGTCTGTAGATTTTCCTGCAGCTCAAGTTACACAAATTCAGGGGGAGCCAAGTACCGAAGGAGGAGAGGGAGGATCTGGAAAAGAAGCAGGTTCCTCAAGGGTTTTGGACAGTGACATTATAGATGCACTGAAAGACATAGAGGAAGAGCTTATGGACTTTGATGATGAAGAAGAAGAATTGGAGGAAGGTGAGTTTATTCCAGAGGAGGTCGTCGACTGGAAATCAGACGATGAAGTGTTGGATGATGAAGACGATCAAGTCAATGAGGTTATTGTCAATTCACAACCTATCACGGAGCTATATGAAGGACAAAATCATAATGTGATTGACATTGACTATATCAAGGTAGCCTCAGTCGAGGACAAAGAACTTGAAGAGGCCGAGAAGGAGCCATCTAGAACTGACTTGATAAATCTTTGGTTCAAGAAAGAGGAAAAGAAAGAGCGTTTGAAGATGAAGAAGAAAATGAGAGTTCCAGGTGCTGGAAACTTCTCAGGAGGCATTATAAGCTGGTTCTTTGACAAAGAACTGCAGCTATTTATCTTGAAAAGAAGAGATGGACTACAATACTTGAGGCGAACACTAAAAGCATTTAACTCATTGCCCAAGATTGAAGTAAAGGAGCTTGCTTGGAAAGAATTAATTAATATAGGTAATGACCAGTACGCTGAGGTTGTGGCAAGAATCATAAGGAAAGAAGGAAGATCTGGGAAGTTTGAGCGACTCAAGCCAAGGACCGGAAAGAGGGTCGAGGATCAGTCGAGAATAGATCCTCATACAGGTAGGCCATGGGCCAGGATGGAATACAAACCTGTGAGGTGTCTAAAGAAAGTCCCAATGAAACCAATGCCACAGAACGTTTTGAGCAACATGAAGTGGTGGTACCTAGAGATTGACACTGCTGAAGCCATCATGGAGGATCAAGACGAGCAGGTCATTTTGAAGGTATATGATCCACTGCATTTGATAAACCTATCAAAGGACGACCTGAAGAAGCTTCATGATCAGCCTATCTTCTTTACTGAACCATGGAGATCTGAAGCCAGGAAGTTCCAAAAGGTAGTTAAAGTTTGTATAGATGCTGGATTATATGCTGGTAGTAGTATATATAGCTCTAGTACTTAAATTTGATGTAATGTAAATAATTAGAAGCTATCGTCAAGGGGGAGTCTGTTGGTACACCCTGTGTGACGATAGCAGTCTAATCGATCTGCATTATGGTTTAAGTAATATTCTGAGTATTAACAAGTGTTTTGATATATATGTTTATATATGGTTGATATTTATTAGTGTTTGTATGTTTGAACTTGATGTAACGTATTACAAGAAGTTCAAACATAAAGTACAAAGATAAATTCAATCATATGTAATATTGTAAGGTTCAACACTTAGTTGTTTATGTAAAAGGCTAGATTCGAATTATATATGGGTTGACATTCGAATCTGTGATAGATTCGAATGTAACCATAGATTCGAAAATAGGCTAGATTCGAGACTGTCAACATGGACAGATTCGAATGGGCCTTGGGCCAGATTCAAGGTTGGCCCACAACAGACTCGAATCTGGGTCTATAATTAGGGATAGACTCGAATGATTAGAAGACTTTTTGCAGAATTCGTGAGGAATTAAGCAAGAGGCGATCTCGAGTTTATCAGCTAGGTGAGTGCCGTTTCAGAGAGAATTAGTTCGTAGGATCGTTCGTGTGTCGTTCGTTCAGCGTCTAATAGTCTCCGTGTTTCCGTTGGTTGAGAGTTGTCCGTCTAACCGTCAACGAGGATTCCGCACTCGTTAATGGATCCGCGTCTAGATAGATCTTGCAGTTGTAGACCTTACATTAAGTAATAAGCCTAGTTTTGATTCTATCATACATATTCTAACTAAAAGTCACACATGCAATACATAAATTTCATGTTTCAATCTTTGGTTTCGGTTTAACACAAAACCGAATCAAACACACCTATATTTCGAATTTAAAGTAGTTATTACCTCAAATTCGTTGTAGATTGTTGTTGATTATCACTTCTTGTAACTCCTTCTTGATAAAACTCCAACTTGATTGCAAATTTATGGTGATTTTTGATGAAATTGTGAGATATTTAGAGAGAGAGTAGAGAGAGAGAGTCAATTATGTGTTAATGATCCTTTATTAGGTTTATATACGTCATCTAGTTATATTTGCAACTTAACCTGTAACATCCTCGGATTTATTTTATTGTATTTTGGTTAATTAAGTGGAAAAATATATATTTAAGTTGAAATTTGAGCAATTATTATGTATTTTGGATATTTAGAAAGTTTGTTGCTATTTTCAGAAAATTTGAACTCGGAATCATTGTTATGGAGTATTATGAATTTAAAAGTTATTAATGATAATTTTAAGAATATATCAGTATTTTATGGAACCGGTTAAGTCGAAGGGTGAAATGTGCAAAATGGTGAAAATGGGAATAAAATGGTCAAAACCTCTCCTTTTCTATAGTTTCACTCTCTCTCTAGAAATTTGCTCTCTACATCTCTCTAAGATAAACCGACCGGCCGATTATCGAGATTTATACGTCAACGGAAAGATCTCGAGGAGTACTACAACAATCTGCAGTTGAATTCCGAATGTCGTACGAATTGAGGTAAGAATCGACCCTTTTAAGTTTGTTGTTTCGGTTTTGAAGAAACTAGAATTTCGAATCTGTCATTTTATGTAAATTGGAGCTTGTTTTGCTTGAAAAATTACAAGAATATGATCATATATGCATAATAGAATCGAAACTAGGCATCATACATGATATATCGGTGATTTTAGGCTTAGAAATGTATATTTTAAAGTTGCAAGATGAACAAACTCGAAAATACCAAGAACACAGTCGAAATGCATGAACAAACTCGAAATTGGTACTAGATTCGAGTATATATTCGAGTTTAACACATGGAATTCGAGTTTAATCACCTAAATTCGAATTTTATTCGAATTTAACCCCTAAACTCGAATGGGGTTCGAGTTTAGCCCCTAAAGTCGAAATGGTTCGAGTTTAATAGGAACTCGGCGAGTTCTAACAGATTTTGGGCAAATTCGAATGGGTTTTAAAGGAATCGAATCTATGGACTAATAATTACACTTTTGGGATATTTTTGGTAGTATATTAAGGCATATAATGAAAGGTTATTTGGAAATAATAACACACCAATTGATGGTTTATATCGTGAGTTTCGGATGAAGGTTCCGAATGTCGTATTACTTTTATTTGCATAAATTAATGCTAAGTTGTTAAAGACCATGTAATGATAATATGTTTATCATATGGAAATGAAACAGGTCCCTTGTGGTGTTGTTTACCCCAGGGTGGGGTACTTGGTGGATCTGGTTGAAAGCCCGAGGAGAAATAATATCGGTTAAAGTTTAAATTACGCACCCACTGTGAGTACAGTAAATTTCGCATGTTTATATCTGTTTTATGTTAAGCTTTGCCTGCTGAGACCTGTTGCTTCATGATTTGTTTGGAATTCTACTAACTTGCGTAGATTTAGATGCACATTCTTACTTGTTGCATGTCCGTTCGATTGTTGTGCATCTAGTGATGGACCGGTGGGTCGCATCGTTTACTCTGATGTTACTGTGCTATATGACCTGGAGCTGATCCCTCCTAGGCCCGGTAGGCAGTATGTCATCTCCGATCGTACGTATGTCTCAGATGGTATGTCTAAATGCCGAGCTGTGGGCTCGAAGGGGCTGCGGCTCTGGTCCGTACTTTGTGTACGAAGAGGATATCCGATGTTGGTCATCTGTGTTATCCTTGGGCTTCATAAAAATTTATAAAATGCGTAATCTTTGTATTCACTAAGCCTTTACTTATACCTCAGTTGTTGTATTTTTACAGGAAAGGGAAAGTCTACTGCCGGACCTTCTAGTTAGGTCATTTGGGAAGATTTGGAAGAACTTGGTACTATTTAATCGGTAATTTATGTTATGAGACAATGTTGTAATATATTCTGGATGATTGTAATAATTGTAATGGGCGTGTAGACTTAGACTTGGTACCTTATAGCACCGTAGGGTGTTTAACACTATTGCACTACTTTAATTATGTAATTTAATGCTTCCACACTTAAATTAGGTTATCAGATCATTATTGTAATTGTGTGTGATGATTAATCCTGGGTGTTATGTAAATGGTGGTTGTTGTAGCAAGGGTGTTACATAACCCACTATTACTTTTGTATCTTACATCTTTTTATTTTAATCATCAAATATTTTATAACTTAATTATGGTTTAAATATTTATATAATTTAATTAAATATCTCATAAATTAATTAAATTTCAATTCAAATAATGTAATAAAATTACATTATTGGTTCAAAATACTGAAATTATGACTGCATCAAAAGTTAGGTTGTTACAAGGATCACATTGATAGAATGACATGTGGCATTGCAATGTTCTCTTTTATTATAATATATATAGATATATAGATTATAAAGTTTGGTTTGTAAAGAAAATTAAAAAAAAATGTATGTTCGTCGTTAACTAATCTATATCTATATCTATCTATACTATTAAAAGAGTAACTATACTCATTTCTAGTGAAGCCACGTGTCGTCACCATGAATCGACACGTGACATTTATAGATTTTAAAAATAATAAAGAAATTTAAATCAAATCTATCCGAATCTAATATAATCCACTTTTAAATTCAAATCAAATCAAATCAAACAAAATCTAATACTTTACTAACTTATTAATTAAATATATCCAAATCTAATATAATCCACTTTTAAATTCAAATCAAACAAAATCTAATAATCTACTAACTTATTAATTATAAGATAATATAATAAAAGTTTAAAAAATATATAAGAAAATACTCTTCATATATTTTTAAAAAATATACAAAATTAATAAGATGATCATCATCTTATAGACTTTTGTTTAAAAAATAATATTTATATCTTTATCTTTTTATTTATTATATTTTATATATATTAAAAATATCCGCGTAATACGCGGGTAATAAACTAGTATTATAATAAAGCAAAACAGTTTATGTCGCGTGTCGCTTCCGCAATGCACGAAATTTGATTTTCCCTACTCTTTTTCCTAATTTAATACATTAACTTAATTACATTAAATTTTGATTTTAATTTTTTCTCATTAATGAATTAATATTGGATTAGATTTGCAACATATTAAATTAATGCTTACCTAGAATAAATATGTGTAACACCCTCGAACTAATCAACAATGCCACATAATTACCACGTCAGCAACGATATAATATAATAATCCCTACGCTATTCCCAAGATACATACACGAGAACCCGATAATTTTAAACTTTAATTATACAGTAACAGTCACGGAAATCTCTGAATTAACACAACCTATCCGAAGTATATAAACAGTCCACAAAATATAACTACCTCCACAAAAGGTAGCTAACTCCTCGATCAAGGATAATGTAAACCTACTTTGGTGCAGCAGGCCTACTAGCAGTCCGGTCACCTGGGATGCACACAACACAAACACACGGGTCAGCTAAAGCTGGTGAGAATGCAAGGGTTAGCGTACGATTATAAAGCTCAATAAATAAATAACTCGATAACAAAACGTTCAGCGTTCTCTACTGAACAATAATATGAGATCCCACAAAGTAGCTCAATAGGTACTCAACTCGTGTGGATGAATCCACGTACCCAAATCCCTAGACCGCACAAAGCAGTCGTCAGGACTCAAAAAGGGAATTGGGAGCGACCCAACCCCTGCCCAGCCGTACGGTTTAGTATCTCGATAGCTCGTGTGTCTCAAATCTCATATAATAAAACTCAGTTCACAATAAACACAATATACATGCATGACAGTATCTCAGTAATAAAACTCGTAAGAAACTCATAATAATCTCATAAAGAAAGCTCAGTAAAAGGTCATGCAAGTGTAAATAAATAATCGTACAATTATCTTAGAAAAGCATGCAAACTCACCTGACCCTGAAATCTCTTTCCTTAAGTCTCGGTTCCCTGCCCGTATCCCGACCCTATTAACTCGAGACCCTAGAAACATAAAGGAACAACCCAATATCACTAATTCATCCCTAAATAAACGCTTAAAATATGCTTATTTTCTGAATTCTCACGCGGCCGTGTAAGATTTCTTACGCGGTGGCGTAGCAGTCTCCTTACGCGGTGGTGTAGAATTTTTACAAGATGGTGTGACTGCAACCCACGCGGCCGCGTAGCAAAACCCACGCGGGCGCGTAGCAAAACCCCACGCGGCCGCGTAACAGAACCCACGCGGGCGCGTAGCTCCATCTTTACACCACCCTGTAGCCTTTTACACAGGCTTGTAAACAAATACCTACGCTGCCGCGTAGCAAACCCTACGCGGCCGCGTAAGCTGACTGTCAGCCATGAATGTTCTGTTTTTTGACAGCAACGATTTCACACCTCAAAACCCGATTTTTGCTCGATTTTAGCTCACGAATTTGACCAAAAACTCAATAAAACACATATATAAACTTACTTTAATCACTTGATAACAACTAACACATAAATCCCACAAATTTGGAGCTTAATACTCACTTTGAGCTTTGGTAGCAAACTTGAAGAAGAAGGAGATGAAGATGATGATCAAGAGCTCAAATCACAGCTGTAGCTTCAATCCTTTGCTGCTGGAATTCAATTTCACACACACAAACACACTTTTAGCTCTGATTTTGGAAGTGAAGAATGAAAGCAAGCATCCAAAGAGGTGGCACATATATACGTTTTAGACTAAACCCGGTCCGGTACCCAAAATCCGATCCCGATACCCCAAAATACAAATTTATATTCCCGGGTCCCAATTTAAATAATTAATCCAATGACATAATTCCACGTACCTATCTCAAAACCGGGATGTTACAATATGTATCATTATTATCCTTAATGACATTATTATCCTTAATGATCATAGTTAAATTCAAATGTAAAAATTTGGATTTAAATGTAGAAGTGTAGTATACAAAGTAAAACGTTGTGTTAATTATTTTGCTAACAAAATTTGAATTTAACTTAGATAACAAAAGTTAATTAGATTTACATGATGAAACTTCAATTGTGAATATGATAAATTTTGATTAATGATTTTTAGATATTTCATTTTTATATAGTATCATTTTCAAAATATATATACAAATTCACGTAATGGAAGCTTTTCATTTTTTATATTGATACACATTTGAAGTTAATAAAAATTAAAAGAAAAACTATTTTGCAAACACACATTATCTGTTTTTAATGATATAATATAATAAAGTTTTTTATGTAATATCAATCAACTAAGTATTTTTTATCTATAATTTAACTGGCTTTCAATATTTTATTTTAATTATATGTAAATTTTATAATAATTTATTAAGATATTAAAAATTTATGTATTTTCTACATCAACACATGTAATACACTAATACATGGGTCTTAAACCTATATTACAATAAAGCAAAACAATTCATGTCATATGTCACTTACATAATGAAAGAAAAAATTATTTTCCCACATTGTTTTTCAAATTTAACACCTTAACATAATTAAATTAAAATTTGATTTTATTTTTTTCATTGATTAATTAGTAATAAATTAGATTTTGTAGCATATTAAATTAACGTTTACCTAAAATAAATATCTCTCATTATTATTCATAATAATCATAATAAGATCCAAATGTATAAATTTGAATTAGTTGTGGAAATTATTATTATTAAATATAATAAAGAAAAACATCAAATGTCACGTGTCACCTCTACGTTTCACCAAAAAAGATAATTATAATTTATTATTATAAAAAAATAAAAGATAAATACAATTTATTATTGTAAAAAAAGATAAATATACCCTATTTTTAATCTATAAATAATAAAAGATAAACACAATTATTATATTTGTATGTTTTAATTTTTACTTACATACATTTTATATAAATAAATTTAAATAAAAATTCCTAAAATTTTCATCTCACTTTTCAATTAAATGAAAACTTGTTTACTTAACAACAATTTTCATAAATTTTCATTTCACTTTTTAAAATACCACTTTTCATATTCTCTCTCTTACTTTTCTAACACCTACCCTATATTTTTTATAATACTCTCTTTCTCTTTCTTATTTTCCAATCATCTATCCTATTTTTTTTATTTTATAATCACTAATCTTATTTTTCTTAAAACTAAACTTCATCATCTAAACAAGTTTTCACTTTTCATAGAAACCCTTGTTTTTTTTCTAAAAACTATAACTTGAAAACTGAAATTGAAAAATGACTAGTTTTCGTTAACTAAACGCAACCTAATATTCGGCAACCGCGAGTTGTAACTTCTTGGGATTGTTTAAAGAAAATGTTTACTACTATGATATTATGAATTCTAAAAAAGATATTGAATTTCTGGAAAAGGTTTACTATCATGAAATGTCAAACGATTAAGCTTGTTTCGGAATCCAATAAAAAGAAAGGTATTGAATATCAATGACCAAAAGTTTTGAGTTATATATATGAATTTCTGAAATTAAGGCTCCATTTAGCTCACAAAAGTAACTTGAAGGAATAGATTGCATTATATTTTTATTGGTTAAAATATGAAATGATATTTAAGTTTAGTTAGGATAATGATTGTGAAATGTTAGTATTCTAAATTCTATTACAAATAGTTTGGAATAACAAATTCCCTCAACCATGGAGTCTGATTGAATTTAAAAAGAAGTTTATGCGTTTCCTTTTTATATTCAAAAATCTAAGCATGCTGAATTTCAATTCCTTCGATATTATCCTGAAAAAAAACGAGTTTTCATGAAAGAATGCAATTTTAAATGCAAGGTTGGAAGTTGCAACCCTTCAAATGATTGTTTATAAACTTTCCATAAATTCCATTTTAATTATTTAGAGAAAAATATAACTATTGTTAGTAACATTAACTTTTCTTGACTTTCTGTGAGTTTTTTTAAGGGATAATTGCGCAAAAAAACCCTAAAGTTGGACCATTTTTGTGATTAAAACCGCTAACCATTTTTCGTTGCACAAAAAACCTCTAACCGGTAAAATCTTTTGAAATTAGGACATTACCGGTTATAATAGGTTGATATGCTTACATGGCACACACGTGGCGTCCACATGGCAAATCCGACTTACGTGGCGCCTACGTGGCACTACATATATAATTCTTAAAGTGAATTTTTGCATAAAAAACCCCGAAATTGGTGACTTTTTCGATTAAAACCCTTAACTATTTTTTTTCACCTCTAACCAACAATAATATTTACCTTTTCTCTTCTTCTCTACCTCCCGCAACTCCGATTACTCTATCCCCTCTTTAGGTTCAGTGTTGTTTATTTTATGTATGTATGTTCGATTAACTTTTGCCGTTTAATTTTGAATTTTAACTTCAATTGTGCCGATTGAATCAATTTCATTTCGTGTTTACGAGTTGCATTTTTAGCTTCAACTTTATGTTCAATTTCATTTATTTATGTTCCATTTTAGCTTTTGAATATGATCAGACAGAGCAGTGAGGTTCGCTAGCCTAGAGGGTGGAGGTTTCATTGGGAAACGAATTTTATGTTTAATAAATAAAATTTTAATAAATATTCATGTCATTAAAATACAATCAGTGAAGACTCAATTTTAATTATCTTTATTGGTTGGAGGGTTTTTATCAAATGAAAATTGATTTGGGGTTTTAATTGAAAAAACTAAACAAGTTTGAGGTTTTTTACGCAAAAATCTATTTAAAATTTGTACACGTCATCAAGTTGCAACCGGTTGCAAGTCAGAATTTTTGGAAAAAACCCAAATTTACAAAGTTTTAACCGGTTGGGGGTTTTTTGTGCAATGAAAAATGGTTGGGGGTTTTAATCGCAAAAATGATCCAACTTAGAGGTTTTTTGCGCAATTTCCCCTTTTTTTAACAAACCAACACAGCCTTTCGTTACATAAGCTTATGGTTTGCATAACTATAATGAACTGTCTCTTAGTTTAAAAAAAATTAGTTATTTTACCAAACGAACATGAGCCTTTGTTAAAAAGAATTAACAAGCGGACACAGGGGCGGATCCATGATTTTTTGTTATCGGTGTCACTTTTTTAGAGTAAGTTTAATAGTTGGATTTTCAAAATATTTTTTAAGATGAATCGGGTTACCGAAACGGTTGTCAACACAAAATTAACAAATAACAAGATTTTTTATAATTACAAGTGTACATAGTACAATATCATCTCTCAATTGTCACAGTTGCGACCGACAAAACCAAAGGATACGAAAGATGTTTCATTGTTTCCACCATTAATTTAGCAAGCTCGCGGATTCTATTTAAGTTAGAAAATATTGTATTATCTTTCACATTCTCAATATAGATTTCAAGTTGATGCACAAGATTAACATTCCCATCATAGTTAAAATCATTCGGATACATCTACGCCAACTTTAATATCTTTGATGCATCAAAGTCCCGAAAAAAATCACACACTTAGGGGTTTTTCAACATATTTAAGCAACTCCATAATCGATGAAGCGATGATATCGGTTAGAGGTTTTTCAACCAATTGCATCGGTCTTCAACAAGGTTTGGGCTAGTTTTTTTTAATCTTTTGGACTGGTTCTTGAAATTTGTCTATTATCCTTTTCATTTCATTGGGCTTCTATTTTTCTTTTATGTTTTTATGATTAAAGTCAGTAATATTTTAATAAGTTTGGGTAACGAAATCAACCAATATAAATCAAATATGTATATAATAATTTTATAAATTTTTTGTAGGTGTCACTTAAAAAAAATCTTAGGTGTCACTCGAGTTTTTGATACATACGTAACTCAGTATTTTAAAATTTTATCGGTGCCGAGTGACACCCATATTTAAACACTACATCCGCCCCTGAGCGGACATGACTTAACCGTGCAATTTCTTTGAGACAACTTCGATCTCAATCTTCACTTTCTTCTTGGAGTTTTCTAAATAAATACAGATGAACGTCTTCATTAGTTATGTTGGTATTGTTTGAAATTTCAAACCTGGTGTAAGTTTTCATGATCGTGGCAAAGAAACAAAGGTGATGTTTGGTTCACAGAATAAAATTTGAAAGAAATTTAAATTTAACTTGTTCTAAACTTTTACAACAAAAGTGAAGAGCTAAATTTTAGTTATTTGTCATTCAATTCTTTGTTTATAGAATTATAGGAATTTCACATTTCTAACAACTCATACATGAATTACATTCGAACCCATACATGAATTAGATTCCAACATCCATCGTTAACCAACAACATATAATAACTACAATTTAAATTTTACTTCCTTCGCATTTAATTCCACGAACCAAACACCACCACGAAGAATTTAAGGAAGAAAATATTTATCATTGCTTCAAAAAACATGTCCAAGCAGGGATGGCAATTTGGGCCCGTTCAAGCAAACGGGTCAAACGGGTTGACGACCAAAAGTCATAAATTTTATATTATTTTGAAATTTTTTCCAAAGAATAATTTGTTTAATACACCATTTTATAAATTTTCATTTTAAAAAAAAAAAATTATGTTCTATCTTAGTTTTTTACAATAAGTCAATTTAATTGTCCAACCCGTTTGGCCCGTTGGGTCAAGATTGCCACCGAGTCCAAGTAATGAAAATTTTAAAATAGAATCTGATTTTTGTGAACTAGCGATTTGTTGTTAAATTGGAAGAGACATCCTTGCGGTTTCTGATGGCAAAGAGAAACTTGAATAATGGACAGAACATATATGCAGGAAGAACACAAGACTGTTTGGTTTGACTCCCACAATGTTATCCAATTATTACATTGTCGATTCTTCGTAATCCATTCCAAACCCAAACATTCAAATTCCAAGCTATTTACATGAATGATTAGGAAATAAGTAAATAACAAAGAGAAGACACAGAGTTTGCAATTAGAGTTTTGTGTTTTGTTAATTTCAAACAATTGAGTATTATTTATCAACATGACATTCTTTTAACAGTTTCAAGCATACAAAATTAAAGATCAAAATACACATAGTCAATGCCTATAAGATGTTTAAGGGATTACTGATTAGAGACTACTTTTTTAGTCAATATGCATTGCATTGGAAAACTAAAGAAAATGTGCATTACTAATTGCAAGTTTTTGTAAAAGCTGTTAATCACATGCTGCTACTACTCACCTTTGCTTCTAACATTCTTTTATGTCCTTTCTAATCGATTGTACGAGTGGTTTCTGGGAGAATGGGTGCCTCTTCTTCAGGAGTGAACTCATTTTCTTTGTGGGATGTCTCTTGTACTTTCTCTGTAGTCTCGCTGTTTATCATTTCTGCAACTTTATCACAAGTTATCTCCAGCAGGCTCTTCACACCCAGACAATTAGCAGCCTTCAATTCAGATTTTAAAAAAGAGAGAGAAAACATATCAGAAGTATGGAATAAGAATCTTCATCAACAGAACCAAATTAACTTGTTTGTCTTTTTTATATGATCGATAGGAATCAACATTCACATAACTAACAAAAGAGATGCACAGAATCCCCCTCTTTTTCGTTTTTCAGGAGTTGGAAAACACCAAACGAGCAACAATAAGATGAAAGACAGCTAAACTCAGGCATGCTGACAAAACAAAAGATGCATGATGTTAACCAGAATTCAGTAGCAAACAAGAGATGATCGAGCATTAAATGGAGGGATATAAGAGTCAAGTAAAAGTTCCCAATAAATATGCTAATGGATATCTAATCATTTTGGTTATCTTTTGTACGAACCACGATTCATAATAGTCTGAATTCTGAAGTTCTAAGCATATGAGAAACTACAATTCTTGTGATTCTCATAATGGTGTGGAGACAGTGGAGCTCTCCTTGGATTCATACTTCATAGTGCATACTGATCTTCCATCTGGGAGATGATTTATAAGAATATATACACAACCAATGGATATTTCTTGACAAATTAACCTTATTCAAGAATTTCTAGACAACTTTTTCTTGTCTTTAGAACACATCAAATTTATCAGTATATATGAAATACATATACAAATATTAGAACTATTGAGTTTCACCAACCAAACTTATGTATGGTTATACATGATCTCATCCACGAATCAAAGAAAGTCATTAGACCTTGGATGTGTAACATTAGTGTAACATCACCATGAATCCACATACATACAGAGTAGACATGACTTATCGAATCTTGACAGGATTACTTGATCAATCTTAAAAGTTAAAACGCCTATGATGATGGTAGTATTAGTAATCATAATAAGCTAATCCATCACTAAAGTTTATCACCCACAAATCCGTCATGCGAAATCATAAATTACACTTGAATTTACGTTTATATATATATGCATAAACTGCACGCACATGCCACATATAGAGAACCTAGAATACGGAATCGATTGGCCAAGTTAAAAGTACAAAAAAGTTTTACGTATCGCTGATGTGTGTATACAAATACATCACAATTCACAAATGCATGAAACGAGAACTTCAAGATGTTGTTAGCCATTGATGTCGATAGAAAACTACGTTTAACCAAAGAACCGATCAATTTAGGGTAACAGTTCCTAAGAAACCGACATTAACACACACATTCGTACATATGTATAGAGATAGTTTGCTTTGTATACCATAAGTAGGTCAAACAGAGAGGTTTGATCAACTTTCATGAACTCAGCGTCCCAGTTCTTGAGCTCGTTAACATCAGCGTCACCGTCGCCGGCCTTCGATGACGTTCCGTTGTGCTTCTTACAGTACTCAATCACTTTAGACAAGATCTTGCCATCAATATTTGGGAGAGGAATAACGCCATCGATACTATTATCTTCCTTCAAATGGTTGACTATCTGAAACTGATCCGCCACATCTTGATCGACTTCAAAGAAGTCACCGTCGGAGCTCAGGATTGCTATCTTCTTCTCCGACATTGTTGCAAATGCCAGATGAATGATGCCTTAATCTGAGAGTGACCTTTCTGTGAGAAATTGGAAATGATTTGGCCTGGAGGGAGGAGGAGGAGGGGTTCCTATTTATATAGAGTTTGACGGCTTCATGGCTTAAAAGAGCAAATATAATTCGGCGCGTGGACTGTGTGTGAAGTCTAAATTCTGATCGCCCCAATCTATTTATTACGGATGAGAATTCCATATATGCCCCTTAAAAACATCATAATATTATATATATCTACTTTAAAATTTTAATATCATATATATATTCTTCCTAAACATCATAATCAGTGGCGGATCTAGAAAAAATTATCGCTGGTGGCACCAAAAGTATGACCAATATATATACTACATATAAATTAAATAAAAATTACGATTTCATTAAAAATTATCATTTTCACTTGAAGGTTTTGTTACCGAATTATAACTTTCTTTCAAAAATTTATCCATTGAAGTACAATTATCAATTAAAACTATACAAAACATTTAAAAATACAATGCCACAAAATAAATATGGGCTCGGTGCACCAATATAATGGGCTGATAGGGAGCTATGGGGTCACTAATAAATATGGGCTGGGTGCACTAAAAGGAAAATCAAAATTTTTTTTGCATGTGTGGGCTAATCGACTGGTGGCCTGGGCCACCACCACTCTCTACTTACATCCGCCAGTGATCATAATATCATATATACCCAATTTTAATTACTAATATCACGTATATTCCTTTTAAACTTCAAATAATATCATATATACCCAAATTAATTAATTAAATTATTTTTAGAACATTTAAAGCTCATATTTAATATTGATTATTAATTAAACTCTTAATTATTTCTTCTTTCAGCTAAACCTTCAAAATATCATATTTATCCAACTTAAATTAAAATATCATATTCATTTAAATAATTTTATATAATTTATTTTTTTAACTTTACTATGTAAATTTTTCATAGTAAAACAATTTTACATTAACAATAAAAAATAGTATTATATTTTTACCCGTTTGTAATCAAATCGTATCGTTTTATTATATTTTCTTATTTGTTTTTTTTCCTGCAATTTTCTATATACAATTAACTGATTATATATTATGTTTATTCTTTTCTTTTTTTTCGAATTTATAGTTGTATTGCATTTTTTAATTTAGTATATATCTTTTATTTTCTATAGACATCAGTTTCTACTTTTTTCAAGCTTGATTTCTTTTTATAATTATTGTTTTTACTAGTCTACTTTTTTTAATTTTTATATTTAATCTAGTATTTAAATTATAACTTGTTATCCAACATTATTAGTTGTGTATTTTTGTGTTAACAATAAGATAATATATATTTTATCCTGCATATTTAGATTCCAGTTTTATAAAATTTGTTTGATAATTAGTAACGAGAAAATATTTTAATATTAAAATTACCGGATGAAATTTGTATATTGTTAGTAAATTAATTTTTTTAATTATAATTATAGTGTTATTTTCATTAGTAAAGAGTCAGTTTTTTTAAACAAACCAAAGTTTCGCAATAATTATATTGTTAATATTAATTTATTTTAAGAGCAAAAATTTATATGGTAAAGGTTTTACAAAATAAATTATATATAATGTAACATCCCAATTTCGAGATAATTGTGTGTAATTATTTTAGTGGACATTTAAATAATTATTATCATGTTGGACCAATGAGATCCCGAGTAGTGGATTATACGTGTCAGGTTTGCGAGTTACGTGTCACCGGGTAATTAATTTAGTGGATTAATTATATATTTGGGTTCGTGGAGTTAAATGGGTTAAAAGGGCATTAATTGTGAAAATGTGATATTGGGTCCGGGTTAATGGGTTCGGGACCGGCCTAAAATAGAAGCGTACATATATGTTTATCCTTTCCTTCTCCCTTATCCATTTGATTGAGAGCCAAAAAGTGTGTGTGTGTGTTGTGGGAAGCTCCAGCAGCAGAAATTAATCTCCAAGCTCCAGATTGATTGTGGAAAACCTTGGAGTAATCTTCATCATCTTCTTCATATTTGAGTTCTTGAGCATCAAAGGTAAGGAAGTTTTCCTCTAGTGGCTTAAATTTGGATTATATATGTGTAAAGTGTTAGGGGTTTATAAGGAGCTGTTATGTAGTGAATATGGTGTTTAATTGGAGCTGCAATTCGTGTATTTGAGGAGTATTACTCCTGGGCAGAGCTGAAAATCGCAGGTCAGGGTTCAGGGTTTCGCTTCGTCGCGGCGCGACCTACAGAGGGCTAGCGGCGCGACTGGTAGCCTGCAGTGAAAATCCGAGTTGAGTCTCATTAGAGAGTTTTGGGTCGAATTGGTATTGTGTTCCTTCAGGATTATCGGGCTGAGTTTTGTAAGGGTATTAAGGTTGCTTTGGGTCGGGATTGGTTTGGGTTTCGGGTTTCGATCGGGTTTTGTCTGGGCTTCGGGGTTTCGGTCGGGATTATTATTGGGTCCGGTTATGTTAAAGTGTTGTGTTCGGATTTGCTTTCCGCTATGTTGAGAATCGTGTTAACAGTTGAGATCTGTGTAATTTCAGGGGCGAGTCAGCGAGCTGAGCCGAGTCAGAGACTGCGGGATTAACGGATTGACCAGGTGAGTACCCGAGTTCTTTTCTAAACCACGGGACAGTTTTCCGAGTCGTGGTTGAGTAGCTAGTTTCGTGTATGTGTATATGTGTATATTGTGTATTGTGAATGAGACAGGGACGCGAGCACAGGTATGATTCCATTTCCCACATAGGTGTTATATGTGCATGAGATGAGATCCGGTCTGGGGTCCGTGATGAGTTCCATACGGACGGAGATTCGCGATGAGTGATCGCGCGGGTTGACTGTCCCTAACAGTCCTTGGGGCGTGTATACACGGCAGGGCCTGTAGCCGGTTCGCGCCCGTGCTACAGGGTTGTGGCTAACCACCGGTGCACACGGTCGTTAGCTGGGGAAGGGTCCCCCCAGTGATTCTGTGTGTAGGGCTTCGGATCTCATGTTGTGTGTTCATACCTGCTTTATATTGTTGATTACCAGGGACAGAGATAGAGCTTGTGCGTGTGTATGTGCTATGTGTTCGCCTGTTATGTGTTTATTGTGCAGAGTCTAACCCTCGCGTACTCACGAGCTTCCGAGCTTACGTATTCGAGTCTACCATGTTCAGGGTATCAGAGAAGAGATTGGTAGCAGTGCTTGTTGATCTGGGACTGGGGAGTAGCTGAGAAGTCTTATGCTGGTTTTGTGTAATGATGTGATTAGTTTGCTTATGTAATTTAGCGGATAATATGTGTTAATGATATTATTGTGAAAGTTTAAATTAATAGTGATCAGTGTTACCTCTTGACATATGCGTTATAGAGATTATTGCGATATTGCCACCTGGGTATTGTAATTGACGTGGCATTTCCGGGTTAAGGGAGGGTGTTACATATAATTTCTATGTGGGATATAATATTAAGAATTAATTTAATTGGGTAAATAAATTATATATAATTACTATGTGGGATATAATATAGACTCTAAATATATAGGATAAAATATATATATAATCTTATTGTTAACACAAAATATACACAACTAATAATATTGGATAACAAGTTATAATTCAAATACTTGATTAAATATAAAAAGTAAAAAAAGTAAACTAGTATAAACAATAATTATAAAACGAAAACAAATTTGAAAGAAAGATAGAAACTAATGTATATAGAAAACAAAAGATATATATACTAAATTAAAGAATGCAATACAACTATAACTTCAAAAAAAAAAAAAGAACATAATATATAATTAGTTAATTATATATAGAAAACTGCAAGAAAAAAACAAATAAGAAAAATATAATATGACGACATGGTTTGATTACAAACGAGCAAAAATATAATACAATTTTTTTTTTGTTAATGTTAATTATTTTACTATGAAGAATTTACATAGTAAAGTTTACAAAAATAAATTATATAAAATTATTTAAAGGGATGTGATATTTAATTTAATTTGGATAAATATGATATTTTGAAGGTTTAGTGGAAAGAAGAAAAAGTAAGGGTATAATGATCAGAAATTAATAATCAATATCAAATATGAGTTTTAAATGTTCTATAATAATAAAATTAATGAATTTGGGTATATATGATATTAATAAAGTTTAAAAGGGATATATGTGATATTAATTATTAAAATTGGGTATATATAATATTAGGATGTTTAGGAGTGATATATATGATATTAAAATTTTAAGTTGGGTATATATGATATTATGAAGTTTTGTAGGGCAGTAGGGGTATATATGAAATTCTCCTTTTATTATATTATTAGTCATGTATTAGATGGGTTAATTTTAAAATTGATGTTTATATATATGTATAATATAATAATTATATAAATAATAAAGTTTACTTAATTTTAGTTAGTTAGGTATTAAATTAAGTCATGTCAGATTTACATAGATTTGATTTGCTTTAAAATTTAAAAATAAATCAGTAAATGACGTGGCAAAAGGAGAGCAACATGTGACAAATTAAATGAGAGCATGTCATGTGTCATTTAGTTACTCTTTTAATAGTATAGATAGATATACTTATTAACTGTGTGGGTTAGAATAAAAAAATTAAGAATAAATATTTATAAACTCACATGAAATAATTATAGAAAAATTGAATTTATTATATTTTAGTTAATTATCGTAACACCCTCCCCGATCCCGGAAATGTCACGTCAATACAATACACAGGTGGGGATATCTCAACAACTCTATCATGCACATGTCATAGGTTAAACTAAAATCACTGATAATTAAAACTTTACAACGTCTCAAGGCTACAATTATTGCTAACACTAACATGTCCAAAAGCAAAAGCAAACACAAGGGTCTTCACTAACAGCAAGCTCCTAATCCACGAACCCAGCTACCGATCCTTTTTCTGATACCCTGAACATAGTAGACTCGAATACGTAAGCTCGGAAGCCCGTAAGCACGCGAGGGTTAGACTCTGCACAACAAACACATAACACGCATACACATAGCACGTACACACATCACAGTCCCTATCTCTGGCAATCAACAGCATAATGCAGGTATGAACACATAGCATGAGATCTGGAGCCCTGCACACAGAATCACTGAGGGCACATTTCCCCGGCAAACGACCGTGCGCACCGGTGGTTAGCAAAAACACTGTAGCACGGTCGCAAACCGGCTACAGGCCCTGCCGTGTATACACGCCCCAAGGATTGTTAGGGACAGTCAATCTGCGCGATCACTCATCGCGAATCACCGTTCGTATGGAACTCATCACGGACCCCGGACTGGATCTCATATCATGCACACTTAACACTTATATGGGATTAAAATTATACCTGCCACTCGCGTCCATGTCTCATCCACAATACACATACACGATGCTAACTACACAGTTATGACCCGAAAAACGACCCCGCGGTTTAGAAAAGAACTCGGGCACTCACCTGATCAATCCGCTAATCTCGCAATCTCTGACTCGGCTCCGCTCGTTGTTGACTCGTCCCTGAAAGTACACAGATCCCAAACTGTTATTTCTCATTTCAACCAACAAACATGACCGAATCACAATAAACCCAACTAACTCGGACTCGAAACACTCTCAACAGAACCCCGAAGCCCCGACAAAAACCCGAGTCGGAAGCAATCCCAACGGAACCCAAAACCCAACCTAATATCCGGCCCAACAGCACCCGGCCCAAACCTCCCGACCTCGCCCGCGACCCGCCCCCAGCGCGACCGCACTCAGCCCTGCCGCGTCACGACCACGACCGCGACTGCGGTGGTCTCCTTCTTCCCTGTGCGCCGTGTGCGCCGATCAGCTTCTGTCCAGGGGTGTCAAACCCCTCCCACTCGGTTTCCAGACAACAAAACTCAAAGAACAGATACATAATCTCCCCATAACCACTCAACAACAACTTCCCAAACTTGGGGTAACACATAACTCGATTTTCACAATAAAAGGGCAAGAATTCTTACCTCAACACTCAAGAACACAAGTTGGAGGTCAAATCCGAATTTCCACACTCAACTTCTTGAATTTACCAAGCTTTTGCTGCTGGAATGGTCCCAAACACACACATAATACACACTTTAGGTTTCCAAAATGAAGAAGGAAGAAAAAGGAGAGTACGCACATATCCTTTCTAATTTTAGAAGCCCCGGACCCGATAACCCGAACCCAGTATCACATTTTCAATATTGATACTCATTTTAACCCATTTAATGTAACAACCCAGCTTTTATATAATCTTAATTTTCGTATTTGATCCAAATAATGTAAATTTTTATTTACATTATTACTTATGTAATTTAATTAAGTTTTAGATTTATTTAATTAAATTATATATGTTATAAAATATTAAAGATAATTAAGTTAAAAGATATGTAAAATACAAAAGTTTAGTGGGTTAAATAGCAAATATAACCAAAGTTAATATATAAACCTTAAAATGATCATTTAAGATCATTAAACACAATTAACTCTCTCTCTATACTCTCTCACTAAAACAATCGGCAACATCACAAAGATTTCCAAGAAATTCAAGACTTGTGTACTAATTAATACAAGGAGGAGTTACAACAATTATCAAACATCATCAAATAGCAAGATTTAAAGGTAATTATTTCTTAAAATCTCAAAATTTATGTGTTTGGTTCGGTTTTGATAAAAACCGAAACCAAGAATTATATATGTGAAAAATGTTATTGCATGTTCAAGATTTTAGTAGATTATGATGAATTTAAGTTAATAGATGTTAAAGAAACAAAATTTTATGGTTAGATCATCCAAATTGTGTACAAATCGGAATTTCTAATAAATATAGTGTTCTTGACAAAATATCAATATTTTGGATGATCTTGACCAATTGATGATGTTATTGATAGGGAAAAATGTATAAAAACACTCCAATAATGATATTACATCAATATATAACATTGCATGTTACTAAAAAGTGTTTTCGAGAATTATTATGAAAAATCCGAATGTATAATACTCAAGAACATGAAGAACAATTTCTGGGAAATTATGAAGTTTAGGATCCGAATTCGGTTGAACCCAAATTCGGATGAGTGGTCTATTTCGGATGCTCAATTCGGATCCCATCATGATTCGGATGTAGCAATTCGGATTCTGAATGATCCGAATTCAATGCCCATTTCGATTTTAATCCTAATTCGGACTTATGCACAATTCGGATGACACCAATTTCGGTCCTATATCCGAATTCGGATGATGGTTTGGTCCGGATCTGGATGATCCGAATCCGGGTCCCCAATCCGGGTGAATCCGAAATTGAGTGATCCGAAACCAATTTTGTGTATTTTGATATTTCAATTGAATAAATGATTATATGCATACGCTTTTACTTATATATATATGTGATATATATATATATATATATATATATATATATATATATATATATATATATATATATATATATATATATATATATATATATATATATATATATATATATATATATATATATATATATGTATATATATAGAAAGCTTTTGAGAAATTATGAAACAAAGAATATAAATAAATGAAAGATTGATAAGATTATCAGTTATCAGAATCAGATAAAATTCAAGAATTTAAAGACTAAAATGATGATGATAAAGATGATGAAATTGATATGATATTATCATGATAATTCTGGACAGGTTCAGTGAAATTCTGAACATAGAGATTTAAAGACTTAAAAGCGGGTCAAAGACTTGATTTGACAGAGAACAGAATTGACAAAGATAAAATCCTGAGATAACTCAGGTGGCAGATTTTTATATCTGTTTGATAAAGACCCAGATCAGTGAGTTATAGATATTCAGATTGAACATGTTTAAATTCCGGTTGAGATATATTGTTGATGTTAGATTTATTGACATTCATTGTATCAGCTGGATTGAGACCTGTGCACACCATGGTTCGGTGTTGCCCAGTGGATCATGATAACTATTTGATTATCATTTCATATTGCATTTAAGACTTCTTCAGATATTGCTTATTGATTCATTGCTATCATGACTTCTATGACTTAAGCTTTCACTTTCGATCAGACATTTGACATATATATTGATTGATTCAGCTTGACTAGCCTTGATGGTCTATTGTTCTAGACCTGGCTATTTCACCAGTTCTTATGGACTTGGTAATGACCTCCGATGTTCCGCCATATTGACTTACTGGTAGCTAGCCCAGTATGTGGCTGATCCCCACGATTTAAGCGTGAGTGTGGCCTGAACATCATCCAATTCTATGATTCTATATCTCAATCATGAGGGCTGTAGCGGCAGCCAAGACATATCACGCTAGACTGATGATCCGCTTGACACGCATGTTAATATTGAAAATCTATAAACTCACTAAGCATTGCTTACTGTTGCTACATTATAATTTTACAGGAAAAAGCAAAGGAAAGTCACCTGCTGGACCTAGCTCATAGGTATATTAACGATCAAGACAGAAGTATCATAGACCACTACACAACAAAACCCTTTCGGCACTGATTGGAAGACACCAATTGTTGTGGATTTTGGGTAGATTTAATATGATTCTATGATGAAATGACTAGATTAGATGTTACCCTTTTATAACTTTATTTTGAAATATGTAATCTGTATCCTAATCTGTAATGTACATGTAATCATTAATTCCGCAATTGATTACCCTATCTTAGTATGATTAATATCGTATTGCATGATGTGGGACCTAGACTCTGAGGACTGCCCCGTAAGGGAAGGTCTTCACAGGATGGTATCAGAGACCATAGTTTGAGTGAATCAAGTATTACGTGAGTATACTTGGTCTCAAACTGAAGCAATACATACGTATCAATCATTTAGGTGGATTGAACTGAGATAGGATGTACAGACTATTAGGATGGGAAAAAGGGTACTTAGATCTAAGTCTATAAACTGATAGTTAAATGCTTTTAATTTTTCAGAAAAGATGTCAGGATCAGGTGACATACCAAACAACATGACCCCACAACAAATGTTCGAAATGATGCAACACCTTTTAGCCCAACACTCAGAACAACAAAATAAGACAATGCAAGAACAGTTTCAGGCCAGAGATGAGGCCGAAGCTAAAAGACGTGAAGATAAAAAGAATAAAAGAAAAGAAAAGCAAGTTCAGACTAATGAATCTGATTCTGATAACTCAAATCCTGAAACCCAGATTGCTCAGCCAAAAGGCTGTAAGTTTAAAGATTTCAAAGCTAGCGGTGCTTTGAATTTTGAAGGAACAGTTAATCCGATTCAGGCGATGGATTGGATTAGCCACACTGAAGAAATCTTCAGGATTTCTGACTGCCTAGATTCAAAGAAGGTAAGTTATGCGTCTGCGTTATTTGTTGGAGCTGCTCGTGCATGGTGGAAGACTCAGAGAAGCATATACGGGGAAGAAGTCATCCAAACTCTTGATTGGGAGCAATTTCTGGATATGTTCAACGCAAAATACTGTCCAGTCGATCAGCGAGACAAAATGGAAGTTCTACTAATGCAGCTGACTCAGGGAACCAAGACAGTTGACGAATACGAACACGAATTCTCACGATTATGCGGTTATTCCTCGTATCAGGTAGCTACAGAAGAGAGAAAGATGAATAGATTTCTCGTAGGACTCAATCCTAGATATCGACATCCGATGAGCGCGATCAAATTCAAATCTTACTTGGAAATGGTAGAAGCGGCTAGACAAATTGAGCGTGGGTATTTAGAATATGGCCATCAGCTTTACGCTCCATCAGCGAATCCGACATGTCCGTCTCCTCCGAAGAAACAAAGATTTGGTAGATTTTTCAAGCCAAATAAGTCACAATCTCAGCAATTCCATCAGCAAAGTTCATAACCGAAAGCTCAAGTTTATTCCCTTACGAACGAGCCACGATTCTGCAAGCGATGCAGAAAGTCACACATGAGGTTGTGCAATCCAGAGGATGTTACTTGTTTCGCGTGTAACATGATCGGTCACAGCAGTGAAGAATGCCCACATCAGGGACGTGGATGTGCAAAGTGCGGGAAAAGAGGGCATTTTATGTACCAGTGTCGAAGCGGGCAACGTTATCAGTCACAGTCGTCGGCTGGAGGGTCTACAGTAAAGAGTTCTGCTGCAACACCAACCGCAAGGACACGTGCGTTTCAGATAACGGCCGATGAAGCGAGAGAAACACCTGACGTAGTTACTGGTACGTTTCTGTTAAATACGATACCTGCTCGAGTATTATTCGATTCCGGCGCGAGTCGTTCTTTCATATCGTTTTCTTTTGCATCAAGATTATCTAAGTCCCCATCGAAGCTTTCCGTAGTACTTGACATTGAGACAGCCAGTAACAGCTATGTTATGGCTGATTCTGTATATCGAAACTGCACTCTACTCGTAGATAATATTGTATTCAACCTCGATCTTATACCGATTCCGCTAAAAGAGTTTGACGTTATCATCGGCATGGACTGGTTAACAAATAACGAGGCTACAATCATCTGCAATCGACGAATCATCAGAATCAAGTCTTCAGACGGCCGAGTATTAGAGATCAAGGGTGAGAAGCATAAAGGTGCTCACTGTTTTATTTCTATAGAGAAAGCTCATAAGTATGTATCTAAGGGCGCGAATCCTATCTGTGCTATGCTCTATCTGAATCCAACTCTGAAAAGAAATCTCTGTCTGATATTCCGATTGTCTGTGAGTTCCCAGACGTATTCCCTGACGATATTTCTGGAGTGCCACCGGAACGTCAAGTTGAGTTCAGTATTGACTTGGTTCCTGGTGCAGCTCCTATTGCAAAAGCTCCTTACAGACTTGCACCTGCAGAAATGCAAGAAATGTCAAAACAATTACAAGAGCTGTTGGAAAAGGGGTTTATCCGACCAAGTTTATCTCCGTGGGGTGCACCTGTCTTATTCGTTAAGAAGAAAGACGGAACTTTCCGTATGTGCATCGACTACCATGAGTTGAACAAGGTTACAATAAAGTATAAATATCCTCTGCCCAGAATCGATGATCTATTTGATCAGCTACAAGGAGCCAGCTACTTCTCGAAAATAGATCTTCGTTCTGGATATCATTAGTTGAAAGTTAGAGATGAGGATATTCCGAAGACAGCCTTCCGAACAAGATACGGTCATTACGAATTTCTCGTGATGTCGTTCGGTTTAACGAATGCACCAGCGGCGTTCATGGATCTCATGAATCGTGTGTGCAGACCTATGTTGGATAAATCAGTTATCGTGTTCATAGACGATATTCTGATTTACTCCAAAACGGAGGCTAATCATTCTATTCATCTGCGGCAATTGCTAGAGTTATTAAGAAAAGAAAGACTCTACGCAAAATTCTCTAAGTGCGAATTTTGGCTCAGACAGGTATAATCTCTATTATATATGTCTTGAGCTATTTCCTAAGTATTCTTTGATTTACATTAGAACTTGAATTTCTACTTTGATTCTTATAGATTCAATTCCTTGGCCATGTTGTTTCTGGCGAAGGTATTTCCGTTGATCCGCCTAAAGTCGAGGCCGTTCAAAAATGGCAAAGGCCTCGCAATGCCTCCGAAATAAGAAGTTTCCTTGGATTGGCCGGTTATTATCGGCGATTCATAAAGGGCTTCTCGAAGATTGATGTACCTCTAACGATGCTAACACGAAAGAATACTCCTTTCGTTTGGTCCGATAAACAGCAAGAGGCATTTGACATTTTGAAACAGAAGCTTATTCAAGCGCCGATCCTAGATTTACCAGAAGGCAATGATGATTTCGTTGTCTATAGTGATGCATCTGGTACTGGCTTAGGATGTGTTCTTATGCAAAGGGGAAAAGTAATTGCCTACGCTTCAAGGCAATTAAAAGACTACGAGAAAAGTGCACCAACTCATGATCTTGAGTTGGCTGCCGTTACCTTTGCTTTGAAAATCTGACGTCACTATCTCTATGGGACTCGGTGTCAGCTTTACACCGATCACAAAAGTCTCAAACATCTTTTCACTCAGAATAATCTGAATATGAAACAGCGACGGTCCTTGGAGCTTATTAAGGACTATGATTGCGAGATCCTATATCATCCCGGCAAAGCTAATGTTGTCCCGGATGCTTTGAGTAGGAAAGTCTATCCAGAAAAGTGCTGCTATGCCCTGACTCCTGTAATATTCTCTTCGGATCTTATTGAAGACATCCGAGTTGCTCAAGCTGAAGCATTGAAAGAAGAGAATATTGAATCTGAAAATCTTAAAGGGCAATTACAATTTCTAACTCTGAATCATTTGGGACTTCACTGTCTCAAGGGAAACCGAATCTGGATCCCTAAGTATGGTTCAATCCGCAGCACTCTTCTCTCGGAAGCTCACAAGTCCAAATTATCTGTTCATCCTGGCAGCTCAAAGATGTATTTTGATCTGAAAGCCGATTATTGGTGGCCAGGAATGAAGAAAGACATCGAAAAATGTGTTGAAAGCTGCAGAGTATGTTAGATGGTTAAGGCAGAACACCAGAAACCCTTTGGGGATATGCAACCACTGCCAGTTCCTGAGTGGAAGTGGGAGCATATAACTATGGATTTCATCACTAAGTTGCCTAAAACCAAAAGACAACACGACTTTAGGGGTGAGCTCGGTACCGTACCGAACCGAACCGGTACCGATACCGAAACCGAATTATTAGTTTTGGAAGAACCGAATACCGAACCGTATAATTTTATATGGTGCCGGTTCGGTCCCGAATACCGAATTTTAGCTAATTACCGAACTGAATACCGAACCGAAAGTACCGAATACCGAATTTTAGCTAATTTAAAAACCGAATACCGAACCGAATATATTAATTCGGTACCAGTCGGTACCGGTACCGGTTCGGGTTCGGGAAATGGTACCCGTCACTCACCCCTACACGACTCCATCTGGGTAGTCGTGGACCGATTAACGAAGTCAGCTCACTTCATACCGATGAAAGAAACATATTCCCTCGATAGATTGGCACAACTATACATTACTGAAATAATTTCTCGTCACGGTGTGCCAAAGTCTATCGTATCTGATCGCGATAGTCGTTTCACATCCAGATTCTGGCAAGCTCTACAAGATGGGATGGGTACTCGGATCTCTATGAGTACTGCTTATCATCCTAACGCAGATGGCCAGACTGAGCGTACTATCCTAACTCTAGAAGATTTGCTTCGTGCCTGCATTCTTGATCTAGGTGGTAACTGGGATGACCACTTGCCGTTGGTCGAATTCTCATATAATAACAGTTATCATTCAACAATCAAGATGGCTCCTTTTGAAGCTATGTACAGAAGAAAGTGCAGAACTCCCACCTGTTGGCCCGAAACAGGTGAATCGCCAATAGCAGGACCTGCCCTTCTACAGTTGACTCATGAA
Organism: Centrapalus pauciflorus; assembly: GCA_020465985.1. Taxonomy (NCBI): domain Eukaryota; kingdom Viridiplantae; phylum Streptophyta; class Magnoliopsida; order Asterales; family Asteraceae; genus Centrapalus; species Centrapalus pauciflorus. Next base: position 203,056 of record JAANYP010001318.1, read on the forward strand.
AAGATTCAGCTGGTTAGAAGAAACATTCTTGAAGCTCAGAGCAGGCAGAAGTCATATTATGACAATCGACACAGATCAATCAGTTTTGCGGTTAACGATTGGGTGATGTTGAAAGTATCCCCAATGAAGAATGTGGTGCGGTTCATTAAAAGAAACAAGCTAGCTCCAAGATTTATCGGTCCGTTCAAGATTGTGGAAAAGATTGGGAATCAATCTTATCGACTTGAACTGCCAGCGGACTTATCTGGAATACATCCTGTATTTCATGTTAGTCACTTGAGAAAAAGTCTAGCCGATGAGAGAGAAGTTCAGATACCACATGTTAACTTGCAAATTGATGAGAAGCTTAGGGTGGTTGGAGAGCCAGAACGTATTCTGGACTCGAAGACTAAGAAGCTTAGAAATAAAGAGATACAGATGGTGCTCGTCCAGTGGAAACACCACAAAGGTTCGCATCAGTCTTGGGAATCCAGAGATGTCATGAAAGCTACTTATCCCAGTCTGTTCGAACAATAGCTAACTTCGGGGACGAAGTTTGTGCGTGGTGGAGCCCATTCTATAACAACCCAGCTTTTATATAATCTTAATTTTCGTATTTGATCCAAATAATGTAAATTTTTATTTACATTATTAGTTATGTAATTTAATTAAGTTTTAGATTTATTTAATTAAATTATATATGTTATAAAATATTAAAGATAATTAAGTTAAAAGATATGTAAAATACAAAAGTTTAGTGGGTTAAATAGCAAATATAACCAAAGTTAATATATAAACCTTAAAAATGATCATTTAAGATCATTAAACACAATTAACTCTCTCTCTCTACTCTCTCACTAAAACAATCGGCAACATCACAAAGATTTCCAAGAAATTCAAGACTTGTGTACTAATTAATACAAGGAGGAGTTACAACAATTATCAAACATCATCAAATAGCAAGATTTAAAGGTAATTATTTCTTAAAATCTCGAAATTTATGTGTTTGGTTCGGTTTTGATAAAAACCGAAACCAAGAATTATATATGTGAAAAATGTTGTTGCATGTTCAAGATTTTAGTAGATTATGATGAATTTAAGTTAATAGATGTTAAAGAAATAAAATTTTATGGTTAGATCATCCAAATTGTGTACAAATCGGAATTTCTAATAAATATAGTGTTCTTGACAAAATATCAATATTTTGGATGATCTTGACCAATTGATGATGTTATTGATAGGGAAAAATGTATAAAAACACTCCAATAATGATATTACATCAATATATAACATTGCATGTTACTAAAAAGTGTTTTTGGGAATTATTATGAAAAATCCGAATGTATAATACTCAAGAACAAGAAGAACAATTTCTGGAAAATTATGAAGTTTAGGATTCGAATTCGGTTGAACCCGAATTCGGATGAGTGGTCTATTTCGGATGCTCAATTCGGATCCCATCATGATTCGGATGTAGCAATTCGGATTCTGAATGATCCGAATTCAGTGCCCATTTCGATTTTAATCCTAATTCGGACTTATGCACAATTCGGATGACACCAATTTCGGTCCTATATCCGAATTCGGATGATGGTTTGGTCCGGATCCGGATGATCCGAATCCGGGTCCCCAATCCGGGTGAATCCGAAATTGAGTGATCCGAAACCAATTTTGTGTATTTTGATATTTCAATTAAATAAATGATTATATGCATACGCTTTTAGTTATATATATATATGTGATATATATATATATATATATATATAAAGCTTTTGAGGATTTAATGGAACAGAGAATATAAATAAATGAAAGATTGAGAAGATTATCAGTTATCAGAATCAGATAGAATTAAAGATTTTAATGACCAAAAGATGATGAAATTCCATGATAAATGATGATGATATTGACATGAGATTGATGTAATATGACTCTGGACAGGTTCAATTAATATCTGAACATTGATTTAAAGACTTAAATACTTAAAGCGGGTCAAAGACTTGGTTTGACAGAGAACAAGAATTGACAAAGATAAAATCCTGAGATAACTCAGGTGGCAGATTTTAAATCTGTTTGATAAAGACCCAGAACTGTGAGTTATAGATATTCAGATTGAACATGTTTAAATTCCGGTTGAGATATATTGTTGATGTTAGATTTATTGACATTCATTTTATCAGCTGGATTGAGACCTGTGCACACCATGGTTGGGTGTTGCCCAGTGGATCATGATAGCTATTTGATTATCATTTCATATTGCATTTAAGACTTCTTCAGATATTGCTTATTGATTCATTGCTATCATGACTTCTATGACTTAAGCTTTCACTTTTGATCAGACATTTGACATATATATTGATTCAGCTTGACTAGCCTTGATGGTCTATTGTTCTAGACCTGGCTAATTCACCAGTTCTTATGGACTTGGTAATGACCTCCGATGTTCCGCCATATTGACTTACTGGTAGCTAGCCCAGTATGTGGCTGATCCCCACGATTTAAGCGTGAGTGTGGCCTGAACATCATCCAATTCTATGATTCTATATCTCAATCATGAGGGTTGTAGCGGCAGCCAAGACATATCACGCTAGACTGATGATCCGCTTGACACGCATGTTAATATTGAAAATCTATAAACTCACTAAGCATTGCTTACAGTTGCTACATTATAAATTTACAGGAAAAAGCAAAGGAAAGTCACCTGCTGGACCTAGCTCATAGGTCTATTAACGATCAAGACAGAAGTATCATAGACCACTACACAACAAAACCCTTTCGGCACTGATTGGAAGACAGCAATTGTTGTGGATTTTGGGTAGATTTAATATGATTCTATGATGAAATGACTAGATTAGATGTTACCCTTTTATAACTTTATTTTGAAATATGTAATCTGTATCCTAATCTGTAATGTACATGTAATCATTAATTCCGCAATTGATTACCCTATCTTAGTATGATTGATATCGTATTGCATGATGTGGGACCTAGACTCTGAGGACTGCCCCGTAAGGGAAGGTCTTCACAGGATGGTATCAGAGACCATAGTTTGAGTGAATCAAGTATTACGTGAGTATACTTGGTCTCAAACTGAAGCAATACATACATATCAATCATTTAGGTGGATTGAACTGAGATAGGATGTACAGACTATTAGGATGGGAAAAAGGGTACTTAGATCTAAGTCTATAAAATGATAGTTAAATGCTTTTAATTTTTCAGAAAAGATGTCAGGATCAGGTGACATACCAAACAACATGACCCCACAACAAATGTTTGAAATGATGCAACAACTTTTAGCCCAACACTCAGAACAACAAAATAAGACAATGCAAGAACAGTTTCAGGCCAGAGATGAGGCCGAAGCTAAAAGACGTGAAGATAAAAAGAATAAAAGAAAAGAAAAGCAAGTTCAGACTAATGAATCTGATTCTGATAACTCAAATCCTGAAACCCAGATTGCTCAGCCAAAAGGCTGTAAGTTTAAAGATTTCAAAGCTAGCGGTGCTTTGAATTTTGAAGGAACAGTTAATCTGATTCAGGCGATGGATTGGATTAGCCACACTGAAGAAATCTTCAGGATTTCTGACTGCCTAGATTCAAAGAAGGTAAGTTATGCGTCTGCGTTATTTGTTGGAGCTGCTCGTGCATGGTGGAAGACTCAGAGAAGCATATACGGGGAAGAAGTCATCCAAACTCTTGATTGGGAGCAATTTCTGGATATGTTCAACGCAAAATACTGTCCAGTCGATCAGTGAGACAAAATGGAAGTTCAACTAATGCAGCTGACTCAGGGAACCAAGACAGTTGACGAATACGAACACGAATTCTCACGATTATGCGGTTATTCCTCGTATCAGGTAGCTACAGAAGAGAGAAAGATGAATAGATTTCGCGTAGGACTCAATCCTAGATATCGACATCCGATGAGCGCGATCAAATACAAATCTTACTTGGAAATGGTAGAAGCGGCTAGACAAATTGAGCGTGGGTATTTAGAATATGGCGATCAACTTTACGCTCCATCAGCGAATCCGACATGTCCGTCTCCTCCGAAGAAACAAAGATTTGGTAGATTTTTCAAGCCAAATAAGTCACAATCTCAGCAATTCCATCAGCAAAGTTCACAGCCGAAAGCTCAAGTTTATTCCCTTACGAACGAGCCACGATTCTGCAAGCGATGTAGAAAGTCACACATGGGGTTGTGCAATCCAGAGGATGTTACTTGTTTCGCGTGTAACATGATCGGTCACAGCAGTGAAGAATGCCCACATCAGGGACGTGGATGTGCAAAGTGCGGGAAAAGAGGGCATTTTATGTACCAGTGTCGAAGCGGGCAACGTTATCAGTCACAGTCGTCGGCTGGAGGGTCTACAGTAAAGAGTTCTGCTGCAACACCAACCGCAAGGACACGTGCGTTTCAGATAACGGCCGATGAAGCGAGAGAAACACCTGACGTAGTTACTGGTACGTTTCTGTTAAATACGATACCTGCTCGAGTATTATTCGATTCCGGCGCGAGTCGTTCTTTCATATCGACTTCTTTTGCATCAAGATTATCTAAGTCCCCATCGAAGCTTTCCGTAGTACTTGACATTGAGATAGCCAGTAACAGCTATGTTATGGCTGATTCTGTATATCGAAACTGCACTCTACTCGTAGATAATATTGTATTCAACCTCGATCTTATACCGATTCCGCTAAAAGAGTTTGACGTTATCATCGGCATGGACTGGTTAACAAATAACGAGGCTACAATCATCTGCAATCGACGAATCATCAGAATCAAGTCTTCAGACGGCCGAGTATTAGAGATCAAGGGTGAGAAGCGTAAAGGTGCTCACTGTTTTATTTCTATAGAGAAAGCTCATAAGTATGTATCTAAGGGTCGCGAATCCTATCTGTGCTATGCTCTATCTGAATCCAACTCTGAAAAGAAATCTCTGTCTGATATTCCGATTGTCTGTGAGTTCCCAGACGTATTCCCTGACGATATTTCTGGAGTGCCACCGGAACGTCAAGTTGAGTTCAGTATTGACTTGGTTCCTGGTGCAGCTCCTATTGCAAAAGCTCCTTACAGACTTGCACCTGCAGAAATGCAAGAAATGTCAAAACAATTACAAGAGCTGTTGGAAAAGGGGTTTATCCGACCAAGTTCATCTTCGTGGGGTGCACCTGTCTTATTCGTTTAGAAGAAAGACGGAACTTTTCGTATGTGCATCGACTACCGCGAGTTGAACAAGGTTACAATAAAGAATAAATATCCTCTGCCCAGAATCGATGATCTATTTGATCAGCTACAAGGAGCCAGCTACTTCTCGAAAATAGATCTTCGTTCTAGATATCATCAGTTGAAAGTTAGAGATGAGGATATTCCGAAGAAAGCCTTCCGAACAAGATACGGTCATTACGAATTTATTTACCACAAACTATTATTTTATAGTCTTTTATCTATATATATATATATATATATATATATATATATATATATATATATATATATATATATATATATATATATAGACACACACACATACATGCATATAGATACATACATACATACATATAAACACAGACACACACACAATTATTTTTATTTTTATTATCTTTATAAATCCTGGTAGTTAAGTCCCCCGAGGGGATGTTATAAGCTGCTACGATAATTGCAGATAATTTTTTATTATATTATAATTGCTATCACATTAACCATATATTACATGCGTTGATTCAAAAATATAATCTTTAAAATATTGTTATACTTCTAATATAGTCAATAATAATTATTTTTACTTATTATGTTATAATAAACAGTCATAATAATTAATGTTATAAATTTTGGTTTGAAGTTAAACGAACATGTATTCAAATTTTTAACAAATAAACTTAGAGATTATTTTAAATGATGTTTTATCTCAATATAATATTCAATATATAAATGTTGGTTTACAATATTTGTCAAATAAGAAAAACATATATACTATTTATATAAAGATTCATTTAAAATAATTACTACAAATATAATTTTAAAAATGAAAATTTTAAAATTGAAAATGTATTACATATGTCAATTAAATATTTTGGCAAGTGGCATCCTAATTACAACATAACACGTGTCATCTATTTATTTCAATTTAAAAAGAAATTGTAAAAAAAAAAAAAAATTAAACATGTTTTTTTTTATATTTTTACATTTTAGTTAATAAAATTTTTAATTCATTTTTTAATAGACTTATAGAATTTATTTTTTTAAAAAGAATATTCAGTTTGGTGATTTTTCTGAAAAAAATTTTAAAAATATATTGATTTTTTTAAAAAAAATTATATTTTTCCGAAAACTAGAACCAAGGAAAACAATAATCTGATGAATTTTTTTTAAAGAAATAACATGAAGAGATGAAATCAAACATATTGGTTTTTTTAATAATAAACGATTTAAAGAACCAAATTCATTATCTCTAAATTTCTTATTTTAATGATTAATGCAAAGGAAACTTTAAAATAAAAATCTAACTTTCATGAAAAATCAAAAGATTATTTTAAATTTTATAGGTTCTATAAATTTAAACATCTACTAATTTCTATGTAAAAAAAATTTTTTGTTAATACATAAAATACGAAATATTATTTATGCATAAATATTCCTAAATCAAAAACCTTTAAGTTACAATGATCACTTACATAAATACTGAACCCTTAGATCGAAGGTCTTTGTCAACAATTATAAAGCTCAGTTTATATACAAAAGGTTTGTACATGAAAACGTAGTTTATGTATAAATAAAAAAAACTTACGATTTATGTATCAACACAAAATGTTTTATAAGAGATACCAATAAGTTATAGATCAATTGAAAATAAAAAAACTTTTAATGAAAAAAATCAAATCTTAAAGTGGTTTTTCGTTTTCTTCATTCACAAATGTAACACCCTCACTTTTTGCATAAAGGTAATATTACAATATCATAAGTGTCAATAACGCATAAAATCCATGTTACACGTGTCAGATGATAGTACAAATCACTGATAATTTTAATCTTTCGTACAAACAGGTTAACAGTGTAAATCACGAGTTAATACAGATAATCAAGTTCCCAGTAACTAATATAACACTAGTTACAAAATCACAATTTCCCAAAAGATGTAATCATCATGCAGTAGTAGATACAAGGATTCCCAAATAACAGTAGCTCCTACTTCGGCTGTTGTTCCTCTCTCTGACTACCTGAACATGTTAGACTCGAAAACGTAAGTTGTGAAGCTCGTAAGTACGCAAGGGTTAGACTCTGCAGAATAAAACACATATACACATACACATAACACACAGGCACAACTCTAGCTCGATCTTTGGCAATCAACCACACATCTTAGGTATAATCATGGAAGAACATGAGATCCCAGACCCTGAAAACACAATCTCTGGGGGGACACTTTACCGGCTAACAAACCGCACGCAGCAGTGGTTAGCAAAACCCTGTAGCTCAGGAGAACACGCTCCTAAGACTGGTTAGGGACAGTCAGCCTGCGCGATCACTCATCGCGAATCACCGTCCGTATAGAACTCATCACGGACACCCTGGAATGGATCCCATCTCGTGCACATATAACACGTATAATAAGAATAGAATCATACCTTAGGTTCACGTCACTGTCTCATACACAACACATATAATAACAATAGCTTCACAGCTAAAACTCGTAAAATGATCCCGGGTTTGGAAAAGAACTCGAGTACTCACCTGATCAACTGATTCTGCGATCCCTGATTCTGCTCGGCTCGCGTCGGCTCATCCCTGTAAACACACGGATCCCAGACTGTTAAATGAAATCCAAACTCAACAGATATACATAACCGACTTATACACTGATCCCACAACAGAATCGGACCCTAACAGTAGCCCTAATACAGACATTAAGCCCAAAATAGCTGATCGCGGCCCGCACTCATCACATCGCGGTCGTGTTCGGGATCGCGGTCGCGCTCAGGTCATCGCGGCCGAGCTGACCATCTTGGCCCGCGTCTACTGATTCCGACCGTACTCGACTCGCACCGCCACATGACTCAATGCAGCCACGCTCAGAGGATCACGACCGCGCTCCTAGGCAAGCAGGTCTTCCCCTGTTCGCTGTCATGGTTGTCCATGGTGAATTTTACCCCTTAAACTCGATACTCAGATTACACAAACTCAATAGAAACACATATATGACTATCCTACAGGCTTAGAAGCCATTTCCCACGAATTTCAGCCACATAGCTCGAATTTAAGCTACCAAAATCAAGCTTTCTTACCTTAACACTTCAAGAACACTAAATGAAGATTGAAGATCAATTTCCAACAATATATTTGAGTCTTGTCTCCCTTTTCTGCCCAGCAAAGTCTTCATGCGCACACACACTTTTTAGCTTCCCAAATGAAGCAAGGGAAAAAAGAAATTTCAAAAGGAAGCCACATATATACTATTTCCATATTTAGTAAACCCGAACCCAATAATCCAAACCCACTATCATATTTTCACCATTAATATCATTTCAACACATTTAATCCCGTGATTTCAAAGATATAATTAATCTGTTAAAATTATAAATCGGTGCTATATATATCCCAATCCGACACGTATAAATCCACTAATCAGGAACTAATTGGACCAACGCAACATTAATAAAATAATAATAATCCACTAAAATAATTCCACGTACCATTTCAGAAAATGGGATGTTACAAAAAATTAGTGTTATGAAACTCTTCCTTATATACAAATATAATGTAGAGTAAATTACACGAATGGTCCCTGTGGTTTGGAGATTTTTGCGATTTTCGTCCCTCAAAGTTTTTTTTTACACCATTGGTCCAAAACATGCAAACCTTTCACACAAATGGTCCATGCCGTTAATTTTAGCCGTTAGGTCAGTTAAGTGACAAGGGCATTCTGTCATTATTCATCTGAGGGACCATTTTCAAAAAAAAAATTTATAGATTATCTTTTTTTTTTTTTTCTATCTTATTATCCTTTCTTTTTCTTTGTTATATTTTCTGAATATTTTGTTAACTAAATTGTATTTATGATTAAGCTGTTAATTAACTGAGATTTATCATGGTTAAAGTGAATGTTTATATATTTTAAGTTCATATGTAATTCAAGTTTTTGAATGTTTTTCATCCTTAAGCTATCACCATCTCCGGCCATATCCACAGATTCAAACGGAAAACATGGAATAGAATAGTTAGGAAGTTTAGATTCAAGAACATAAAAGTACATATGAAATCCAAATGAATCCAGATTCAAGACACAGATTCATCGATTGGCTACCGCCTGCAGCAACACCGACAACCGAAACCCTAAACAAAATCGAGAATAAAATCGTAAAACACAAATGAACCAAACACAAATTTGAAGCCAAACGAAATAGAGAAGATAACCCTAAATCACGAAACATGTCTGAAATCTAAAACCCAAACAATATGAATCTGAGACAAAAAAATACGAATCTTGAAACCAAACCTGAAAAACATCAAAACCAAACCCTTGTAAAGCTGAGATATGGAAGGAGCCCTTGAGAAATCAAACAAAAATCATTGAAGAACACAAATAGATCTAGAGAATCGAACAGATTAAGGAATCGATTCATAAAACCCTAACCTTGAGAGAGTGAGTGTGTGTGTGTGTGTGTGTGGGGGGGGGGGGGGGGGGGGGAGACTGGGTTTTATAGAAAGAAATCAAACATGTGATGAAGAACCACCACTTCAATATGAAAAAAGATAATCTATAAAAAAAATTACGCAAATGGTCACTGAGATTGAAAATGACAGATTTGCCGCCGTTGGTTAACTGGCCTAACAACTAAAATTAACAACAATGACCAGTTGTGTGAAATGTTTGCATTTTTTGGACCAATGGTGTAAAAAAAACTTTGAGGGATGAAAACCGTAAATACCCCCAAACCACAGGGACCATTCGTGTAATTTACTCTATAATGTATTTAGAGTTGATTTTTATTTTAAATAATAAACTCTATCGAAAGGTAATATAGTAATATGTCATGTCGCTTCAATGCTTCATCATAAATGATAGATATAATTTATTATTTTAAAAATAAAAGAGAAATAAAACTTATAATAATTAATATTTAAAATAAAATAAAATTTTAATCTATCCCAAATATCATAAAATCTAATAAATCTTATATATATATATATATTGATTCAAGATCAATTGGGTACCATGTTAGACTGGGGTACTGGGGGACCATTTATAGTCAATCATTTATCATTAAAATCAGTAAAATATAATATAAATTTTACTTAAAATTCTTTCCCACATTAATTAATGTTGGGGGTAAAAATGGTATTAAAATTTTTTTAATTGAAAAATCAAAGATTCTGTGTATCCCATAAAAATCTCTATTTTAGTTAATATCATTTATTACACTCATACTGAACATGTGCAATAATGACGTCCCATAAACCACGATTGAACATGTTCACTACCATCAATATTGGTTTATCACCATAACGTTTAACATCGACAAAAAAAAAAAAAAAAACTCCAACTGCACATGTTCAATAACGTGTAAATGAAATTGAATCTTCACGAACGGTTTGAAGAAAATAATAAATATATTTATTTGACACATCCGGTTGAACATGATCACTAAAACTCATTGTCGAATCCAATTGAACATGTGCACTAAAACCTATTGTCGAATCCTATTGAACATGTTCACTAATACCCATTGTCGAATTCAGTTGATTAAAACTCATTTTGAAATTTATTATAGATATATTATGGAAGTAAATCTTTATAATTAATGGTACTATTATACTATTAGTTGTCATCTATTATTTAATATAAATCTAATTGACTATATTACCTTTTTAAACTTATAACCAAACATGGGTGGACTCCGGTTCTTCAGTCTAACATGATACCCCATTGATCCCGACTCTATATATATATATATATATATATATATATATATATATATATATATATATATATATATATATATACACACATATATATATATATATATATATATATATATATATATATATATATATATATATAATATAACACTAGGGATAAGATGGTAATTATGCAATTAACATTGAATTAATAGTAGCCTACCAAGTTTGACTGTCCACTTTGACCATTTTTGACTCTTTTAATATCCAATGTACATGTAGTGTTGCATATATGATATATTGTATTACTTCGACGTTGAATATGTGATATAAACTGTAATTCGACATTGAATGATCTCAATATAATATAATGAATGGTCATCTGGGTAAAAAAAAATTTTTACAAAAAATAAAAACGTAATATTTTTTCGAAAAAAATATATTATGACCGTTCTCGTTAAATTCACCAACTTTGACTACTAATTTTTACCATTATTTTGGCTTTGTTAATATTGAATGTACATGCAATGTTGCATATATGATATATAGTATTACATTCGATGTTGAATATACGATATAAAGTGTTCATTCGACATTGAATGATAACGGCATGCTATATTGTATCGTGGTCTGGGTAATTTTATTTAACGAAAAATAAGCACGTAAAATTTTTTCGAAAAATATATATCATTAGCGGTCTCGTTTTAAAGAGTATAAAATTCTCGTTTTTATGGTATAATTTTTTTGCTTTAAAAAGTATTCATATTAATGTTATTTGAATTTAAAGAAAAAAGATATTTATTTTGCTAATGACAATTTTTTTGTTATTTCCAATCTTTTCCATCTTTACCCAGAATTAAATTATCACTAATACCAATCTTTTTTTTTCACTAATTTCAAACTTGATGGTTTTAATCAAGACCATTAGGTTAATTTAATCTATGAACGATATTGGTTCTACATTTTTACACTAAATTTAGGTTCTGCAATGATCTCATCTCTATATGTGTGTGTGTATATAATTAAGAAACTAATTTTATCAAATCTAACATAAATATATAATTATTTTTATTAAAATCTAAGCTTATCAAAATATCTAAAAAATACATCTTATACAAAAACATAAAATCTTTGAAAAGTAAAGATAATTAGTAAAAACATATTTTATAATATTTTTATTTCTTGTAATAAAATATATAAATATTATGTTATACATATAACTAAAATATCGAATTATATTGATTTACATATGTACATTTACAAATATAAAATAGTATTTATTAATATTTACTTGTAAAACTAGAAAACTAATAGTTTTGACAAATAATATTAGTATATTTTTTATAATTAATATTTTTATGTTTTAATTTTTAATTTATATTTATTAAAAAATGGGATAATTGCGTAAAAAACCTTAAAGTTGGATCATTTTTGTGATTAAAACCCTTAATCATTTTTTGTTGCACAAAAACCTCTAACCGGTAAAATCTTTTGAAATTAAGACTTGACCGGTTATAATAGGTTGCTATGCTTACATGGCACACACTTGGCGTCCACATGGCAAACCCGACTTACGTGGCGCCTACGTGGCACTACATGTATAATTTTTAAACTAAATTTTTGCATAAAAACCCCAAAATTGGTGACTTTTTCGATTAAAATCCTTAACTATATTTTTCTCACCTCTAACCAACAATAATATTTACCTTATCTTTTCTTCTCTACCTCCGGCAACTCCGATTACTCTATCCCCCTCTTTATGTTCAGTGCTGTTTATTTTATGTATGTATGTTCGATTAACTTTTGCCTTTTAATCTTGAATTTTAACTTCAATTGTGCCGATGGAATCGATTTCATTTTATGTTCACGAGTTGCATTTTTAGGTTCAACTTTATGTTCAATTTCGTTTATTTATGTTCCATTTTAGATCTGAATATGATCAGCCAGAGCAATAAGGTTCGCTAGCCTAGAGAGTGGATGTTTCGGGGAAATGAAAGATATTTTGTTCTACCACAGAAAATTATTGGATTCTTGCCTTGGGAAACAAATTCTTTGTTTGATAAATAAAATTTTAATAAATATCCATGTTATCAAAATGCAATTAGTGAAGACTCAATTGTAATTATCTTTATTGGTTGGAGGTTTTTTATCAAATGAAAAATGATTTGGGGTTTTAATTGAAAAAACTAAACAAGTTGGAGGTTTTTTACGCAAAAATCAATTTAAAAATTTTACACGTCATCAAGTTGCAACCGGCTAAACCGGTTGCAAGTCAGATTTTTTGAAAAAAACCCAAATTTACAAAGTTTTAACCGGTTGGAGGTTTTTTGTGCAATGAAAAATGGTTGGGGTTTTAATCGCAAAAATGATCCAACTTAGAGGTTTTTTGCGCAATTTCCCCTTAAAAAATATCCATTGTATATGTCAATAAACTAGTATTGCATTATAAACTAAACTAATGATCTTTAAATTTGTTTACCAATCAATATATTTTAATCAACATATATTATATAATAATATTTTTGGAAAAAGTAAAATTTTCTTTTGAACGGTGGAAAAAGTAAGGCCTTGTTTGATTTAATGTCTAATATCTTAATTGTCTCTAATCTTTAATTTGGTTAATAGAAATTTAACATCATCTCTTTATTAAACAGATGTAATAAGACATCAGACGTCTAATCACTTAAAAAACAAACGAGCCCTAATTTTTTTAACGAACTAGACTTTGAGCCCAAGCCCAAAAGAGCTAGAAAAAATTAACGAGCCGAGCTCTAGATTTCCAAGCCTTATGTATATACATATGAAGTTGAGTTTTTATCAAAGCAATCCCAGCTTTTTCAAGTATCGAGATTTAAATTTATAGAGTTCGAGCTCAAACTATCACCAAAAAAGTAATACAAAATGGTTCATAGATATCTTCAAACTTCTCAAGCCGAGCTCGAGCCTAATTAAGCATTTCTCGAGCCAACATTTTGAAAGTTCGTCAAGCTACCGAACCCCAACCCACCCTAAGATATTTAAGCCGGCACCCTGTCAAGCTCGAGCTTGGCTCGACTCGTTTGCAACTCTGTATATATGTTTATTGGTCTGTTTTGTATAGAAAGATAACAAATGAAATTGTGAAAAATTACAATCAAACATGGAAAGGTCCTCTCCATTTAAATTTAGTAAACTTTATGCAAATGTAAATACACAAGTAAAAGAATATATTCAATGCATTATTTGAGTGAATTCTAATGTGATGCAGACATGTTACTGAAATATGTTTTTCCTTTCTAAATTTGATATAACATTTAACTGATTATTCCCAAAAAAAAAAAAAAAAAAAAAAAAGGGTAAAAGCATGGTTTGTTACTTGGTTATACAACCATACAAGTGGGAAAATGACAACAGATTTTTTTTTTTTAAGGATGGATATAATGTATTAAAAACACTATTATAAATAAAGAGAACAGTGCAATATATGGTTGGTTATACAATCTCTATCAAGACAACTTTACAGAAAATGTTAAACCACCAGACCAGAGGTATTAACAATGGCAACGCAGCTTATATTAACTATTTTTACTCTCTTCAAACATCATTTCATTTCATTTATACCGCTGACCCTTTACGACTCCATCCATTGAGAGGTTGGAGGGCTTGTTTTCGTCTTCTCAGGACCTGCACGTTTCACGTTTATCCCACATCAATCCACACATGATTTACAAGCTCAAAGCGCCTCATGATCATTTCAACCACATTTTTGCAAACTTTCAAGCTAAAACGTAGTTAACACGTAACATATTAATGCTAAAAGCTTTCCTTATTGAAAGGCATTCAAACACCTTTACATCATCCACCTACTAATTAAACCCAATGTGTGAGTTTTGACTTCTCCAATTTTCCAATGTAAGCGACGTTTTTATTGATTTTCCAAACAAAAAGGTCTTCCCGTAAAAGGAAATATTGATATTCCCAAAAGACACGAATTGTGCAAAACCCATGGGACAGGGTAAGGATAACTGTAACAATCCACCAACACAAATAAAATAGTAGATGGTTTGTGTTGTAGGCTACCAATAAACTGACATCATAGTTTTTGGGCAAGAGAATAAGTAAAAATATATGATATTCCAGAATAACTTTGAAAGAGGTATATAGCTTTTTATATGGTTCAGTTCAATGGTGGAAAGATGGTAAAACTTGAGCTAAAAAAGTTAGAGCAATGGCACATACCATGAATTCCTCGTATCTCAACTTCCCGCAGTTCTTGGACAAGAGCGCAGCAGCAGCACATGACGTGTGAGAGAAAGTCGTCACACCACCCACCCTGTGGAAATAACAACAAATCATCTAATGGACTGAATATAGAGTAAACATCTGAACTTAAAAGAAAGACAAAGATTCCAACTTCTGAGCTACATTTTCTCCGAGAATGGAGAATATAAACCACGTTTCACATGAAGCAATATTTTATTGAGAGTGTACCGTAATATTCAGTGTCTTCCGAAGCTTCCGTCTGACGCAGCAAGTATAGCAACAGCATGATAATATTAGGGAATAAGCCATCAGGTCATTGCAGGCCTCTCCAGAAGCTGTCCAATACAAACACCAACAATTACATGCAAGTCTTAAATACATCATACAAAGATACAAAATATTCAATCAGAAGAAAGGTAAAGTAAATTTATAGACGAAAAAAGTAACCAGAAACATAAGTACTTGAATACACGTACAATTTAGTCAAAACGTGTCCCAAATTATTCGTACATCAAATGTTTCAAAAGGTGCACTACTCGATAGAGAAAGCAAAGTTTTCCATGCTAGATCGGGATCAATGAAAGTTGCTTTTTAACTTCAATGGGTTTAATTGGGCAGCCTTTATTAATTAAACAGGTAGGAATGGCTTTAAAAAAATAGGGATTGTGGGTTGAAATGAGTTCAAGAAACAAACAGGCAGCCGAAATAAAATCAGTTCATATCTTTGTTCCCCTTGATCGATCATCGATCTCCCTCTCATCCGTTTTTCGTTAAGTGACAGGTCTACTCAATCCATGATATATTGTCAATTTTTCATCCATACTATCACTCTATTAGCATCATAAACTCATAAATCAAGTGAGTAAAAGATTGAAATGAATAAACAATCTTACTCATGTGCCTGTTTCTTGCCACAGTTGCAATCTTTGAAAATGTGCCACAAGGAAAGAAGAAGGTCTTTACACCTGCACAAATAGGTACAATTAACTTGCAAGAACTATATCTTTCAAAGACTTTTTTTTTGTGAAATGACAGAAGAAAAAGATGAGCATACACAAATTCTCATGATCTCATTTACTAACAACAGCATGCAAGATACACACATGACACATCCGGTGCTCTTCATAATACTTCAAATCATCACCCATGAGGTTAAATTGTTAGATGTCTCATTTAAGTAACAGTGTACAAGACACACCCTTTTGACTACAAAATCCTGTTAGAATCAAGCACCAAATAACACACACACAACAAAAAAGAAAAGAAAGAAAAAGAGGAAGGATGAAAGAGAGAAAAGGCATGCAGCTTTGACTGTCATGTAGATGAAAACAAGGTGATGATGTTATAGTGCAGAACATACACAGCTTAGGCTCTGAACAACAGCCAAGTAGATCTGAATGCCATTCTTCCTGCCCGTAAGATCCTCTAGTAGAGGGAAAATCATTTCCATACGAAACCGAAGATGTGCTTCTGGAATATTTAGCACCAGTAATAATTGTTACTTTGTTCAACAAAAGGATTTCAAGTCAAAGTGCAAAACAAGATGCTGACCTTGAAGTTGAGTGTGGCTTCTTATTTGTATCGCTCTCATCTTGCACTTCTTTATTGCTGCTGACATCCGGATGGTGAGAGCCTGACTTCTTGAAATTCTTCTTTGGTGAATCTTGCTCATGTTGAGATTTTGAAGCA
Source organism: Centrapalus pauciflorus (assembly GCA_020465985.1). NCBI lineage: Eukaryota > Viridiplantae > Streptophyta > Magnoliopsida > Asterales > Asteraceae > Centrapalus > Centrapalus pauciflorus. The sequence continues at coordinate 219,863 of JAANYP010001318.1, forward strand.
ACAACTTCAGTGACCTCTATCAGATGTTGAATTACTTCACATTGACCTACATCTAAATTAGCTTGTGAACGTTGTAGTTCTAGATGAAGCTTTTCGTTTTCTTTTTTAATAACCTCCTTGAAAGGTAAGTTTGGGTAGCTACACGAAAGTGTTTTCTTCAACACAACAGTATCAGTATGTGACGGGTCAGGCTTCATGATCACATCCTGCACCTTTCTGTCTTCATCATCCAATGTGTATTCGTGCTGGTCCCTTTCAATATATTCCAATCTTTCCTGAAAGAAATTTTTTTATTTCAAAAAAAAAAAGATGAATAAGAAAATATACAAAGTAGGAAAATTGTAGTAATTTATTTGATCGGTTTAGTAATAAAACTTTTTACAGATAATTGCAACATCAACACAAGGAATTGGTCTAGCATATGAGGATAGTTGCCGAAAATAAACCTATGACTAGCTTAAGGTTCATACCAACAAAGACAAAGGCTTTTATCGACTGATCCAGAAATACCATGGAAGCCTTCCACACTTGACATGGGTAGCTAGGAAATCGATAGTAATGAATGTGAATCATAAAAAAGCAAACATATAACACAAAAAAAGTGACTACAATCAAGAGCTCATAATCATGATTTCATCTCCATCACTCAATATGTACATTCTGATTTCCGAAGTCACATTAGAAAAGCGCAGGATGTGCACAAGATAAGAGTAACATAAATGCTTATGATGGGGGGATGTCTGGCCACACAAGAATGTATATGATTAGAAATGAAAACATATGATAATTGACAACTTGAGTTGAAACCTAATTAATACCACTTGCAGGAGGTCAGTTGTCTTGGTGACAATTTGCAAACATACGTGTGAGAAGAGAGCTATACCATGAGGGGATGAGGCAGTGGAGATAGAATGAGTGACTGGAGCATAATGATGGAGTTTGGATTAGGTTTATTCTTATAATTATTTATTATTTCAACTTTATTTGCTTATGCTAATTAAAGCAGAAGCAAATTCACCAGCATGAAGTCAGCACTATTAAACAATAACTCTGGACCGATGCACAGGTACTTGATTCAAGATCAGCATAATATCAGATTTACCGCTGTATAAAAGATACTACTGGAATTAAGTTTGTACCCTGACTCGAGCATTGTCCACGAGAGTGATGAGTGGGATAATCTTCAAGTACCGATCAATCTCATTTTGCGCCCTCCTAAATTGGTAAACAATGTTCCACCCCATGGCAAGCAAGTATAAGTAGCTCCGGTCTTGACAACTGTTGACCAAAATGTAGGACCTCCTCAGTGCCTCTTCAAGTTGCTCCAAAGGTTCACGTGTCTCTGGATATCTTTTTAGCTCACTAATCTTAAGCTGCTGTAAAAGATTTCCAATCAACTTCAAATGCATTGCAAATTGCTTGCAGTTCTTCTTGTGCATACGGGCTGTGCTTGCTGCTTGCACGATCATCCCTATCAGCTTCACTGCATCCAAACCTGTTAGCTGGGCCACATTTGCAATATCTCCAAAATGGTCCCATGCTGCCGCCATTTTTCACCCTCTTCGAACTAATCCCTAAACTCTATATTTCTTCACTTGTAATCTTTGTAGAATTTGTAAAATCCATCTCAAATGCACCTATTGTGCTGCCAATTGACTCATTTCATGTAACAGATTAAACCACTCCTACTTCAAGTATTATTCTCCAGAGTCTCAAACAATTAAATAGTTCCCTTGCGGCAATTATTTCTTATATAAAAGCTTTCAAAGGATCTTCAAAAGATGGAGCTGAATTCAAAGATTCTCAACTGCAGATTCTGATAAAGAAACTATAATTAATCATTGTTTAGTTGCAAAAATAAAGAAAATAAATGACACGAGATCTCAGAGATTCTCTGTTACGCTTTCACTTATATTTATCTGATAAAGCGAAAGATTTACCAGAGACACAGATTAAAAAACTACGGATGTCATATATTGTTGACTCAAGTCTTCTAGTAGAAGAATTTCTCGAACAAAAAGCAATAGAAAAAAAAAAGGCAAACAAGTAGATCAAAAATTAAAATAAACATAACAACTGATGATAAAACACATCATGATAATTTGTAGAAAAAATTATTCAGATTCACTTGATGTTGACCTTGGAATTAACCGCAAACACTTGTACTCTAGAAGAACAATATACATGCAAATCGGACCGAAAACACCGACAAACACAAACAATAATGAGAATGCAATCAAAACAAAGTAGAAAACGTAAACGGAGAATGCTCAGAAGAAATCTGTAGCTTTACCTTTGGCGGTTCAGGTTTCTAGGGTTTCCATGAGGAACTTGCTAGCTTTATGTGCTGGATATAATGCGTGTAGTTGTACGGTGAACATTGAAGCATATACAACAGCCATGCATTTGGATTGATTGATCAAAACATAGAGGAATTTCGTTTTCTTCAATCTGATGATAGATATTAGAGGATTTTTGGAGGAAACTGGAGCACTTTCTCTCTCTAAAACACTCGTGGAGTTCGGTTCGGTGTCATTTGTCTGTGCTCTGGGGAGAGAGTGTATGAGAGAGAGAGTGTGTGTGTGTGAAGAAACAATGCCAGAGAAGCAAAAGTAATGGGATGAGGCAAAATTGCAGTTGATGCCCCTGTTAATTTGATATAATTGCAATTGAGTACCAATTGAATTAAAATAGACAAAATCAGCCCCTAAGTTTTTTTTTTTTAATTTGGTTGTGTTTTTTAACTTGATGTTACCTCAACACACTCAATTTAATTAAACGTCATATGTATGAGATTATTTTTTCAGTTTTTTATTTTTTTTAAGAATTTCATATATATCCTTCTAAATTTTAAATATTACGTATATATCCTTGCAAACTTCATTATAACATATAGGGGCTGTCTGGTAGAGAGATTTGAGGGGGAAGAATTGAGTTTTCTCTTGTTTGGTAGAAATGCTCTCAATATTTGGGCGGAGAATTGAATTCTCTGAGAATTGTTTGAAGACTAAATATGATAAAATGCAATTCTTTCCATTTGGTGGAGAACTAGTGAGAATTGATTGTTTTGTGCATGAGCCACCATTTCTCCTCTTTATTTCTCTGTTGATACCAAATAATATACATAATTTCAATTCTCCACTCATTTTCATTTCTTTCCAATTCCATTTCTCCCCCAATTTCAATTCCATTTCTCCTCATTTGTTTTCTATATACCAAACATACACATATACATTCTAAACCTTTAAATCACACACACACACACACACACACACACACACACACACATATATATATATATATATATATATATATATATATATATATATCCAAATGACTATTTCAAATTTAATTACATCATTTAAAATTATAAAAAATATCATTTCTTAATTAATTTATTATTAAATTAAATTAAATATTTTTTAATTTATTTTTGTTGGGATTTAAGATGATAGTTGGTATTTAATTTTTTTTTTAAATGATAAAATAAATTTAAAATAGTCATTTGAATATATATGTGAAATTTAAAGGTTTAGAAGGTTATATATATATATATATATATATATATATATATATATATATATATATATATATATATTCAAGATCAATGGGGTATCATGTTAGAGTGTTAGACTGGGGTACCGGGGAACCATTTATAGTCAATCATTTATCATTAAGATCATTAAAATATAATATAAATATTACTTAAAATTATTTCCCACATTATTTAATGTTGGGGGTAAAATGGTATTTAAAAAAAATTAGAATCAAAGGTTCTGTGTATCCCATGAAAATCTCTATTTTAGTTAATATCATTTATTACACCCATACTGAACATGTGCAATGATTACACTCCATAAACCACGATTGAACATGTTCAATAACTTCAATATTGGTTTTTCACCAAAACGGTTTACAGCGACAAAAAAAAAACCTCCAACTGCACATGTTCAATAAGGTATAAATGAAATTGAACCTTCACGAACGGTTTGAAGAAAATAATAAATACCTTTATTTGACACATCCGGTGGAACATGTTCACTAAAACCCATTGTCGAATCCAATTGAACATGTGCACTAAAACCCGTTGTCGAATCCGATTGAACATGTTCACTAATACTCATTGTCGAATCCAATTGAACATTTTCATTAAAACTCATTTTGAAATTTATTATAGATATGTTATGGAAGTAAATCTCTAATTAAGGGAACTATTATATTATTAGTTATCTATTATTTAATATAAATCTAATTGACTATATTACCCTTTTAAACTTATAACCAAACATGGGTGGACTCCGGTTCCCCAGTCTAACATGGTACCCCATTGATCCCGACCCTATATATATATATATATATATATATATATATATATATATATATATATATATATATATATATATATATATATATATATATATATATATATATATATATATATATAGATTGATGTTCAGTTGAAAACTTTTATGCACCGAGGCACCTCTAGGAACTTTTGTGCACCAAAGAATCAAACAAGGGTGCACTAAGGGTATTCTTGGAATATTGAATATATAAAATTAAATATATGGAATTAATTATAATAGGTAAATTAGAAATAAATAAGGAATAAATATTCAAAAAAAAGTAATCACCTCCTCATATCTCTCTCTTTCTTTATCTCTCTCTCTCTCTCTCTCTTTCTCTCTCCCCACCATATCCACCACACCACCACCACCACCACCATCACCTTTGTTGTAACCACCTCTTCACCGTATATATATATATATATATATATATATATATATATATATATATATATATATATATATATATATATATATATATATATATATATACACATACATATATATATCTCCACTGTATGCATCGAGGAACCCCGTCAACTACCGCCGCCGCCGCCACCGCGATGATGATGAACATGATGAACAAGAGATGCAACCGATGATGAACAATACGAAGAAACACGATGAACACGAAGAACACGAAAAACGAAGATGATGATGATGAACACGTTGATGCATCCATTGGAACAATGATGTTGATGATTAACAACGATGCACCATGATGAACGCTATGCATAGATGAACGATGATGATAAACGATGAATACGAAGATGATGAACGATGATGATAACGATGAATACGAAGATGATGAACGATGATGATAAACGATGAATATGAAGATGATGATTAACAGTGATGCATCACGAATTGTATAGATTTTGTATAGATAAATCGATATGCATCACGAATTGAACGATTAATATGAAATGCATCAATATCTCCATCATTCTTTTTGAATTTGTGTGACTTTTGTTATATATGGAAGTGATCAATTGAATTTATTTTAACATTTATTATTTAGTTATTTGTTAAAATGTTAAATTTAATGAGGTATGCACAATACCCAAAATGCCCTTCCTTGTTTTTTTGTAATGCACAAGATGCATAAAATTGTCCAATTATTTACCCTTTTGCCATTTAATTTAATCCATACAATTCTTTGATCTAATGGATGATATAGGTACTTTTATACCTCGATGCACAAAAGTTCTCAATTGAACCTCCCTATATATATATATATATATATATATATATATATATATATATATATATATATATATATATATATATATATATATATATATATATATATATATATATATATATAATAAAGAAATTTAAATCAAATCTATCTAAATCTAATATAATCCACTTTTAAATTCAAATCAAATCAAATCAAACAAAATCTAATACTCTACTGACTTATTAATTAAATCTAATATAATCCACTTTTAAAATCAAATCAAACAAAATCTAATAATCTACTAACTTATTAATTATAAGATAATATAATAAAAGTTTAAAATATATATATAAGAAAATAATTACCCTTCATATATATTTAGAAATATACAAAATTAATAAGTCATAATAAATAATAATATCATCTTATATACTTTTGTTTAAAAAATAATAATTTTATCTTTATCTTTTTATTTATTATATTTTATATATATTAAAAATATCCGCATAATACGCGGGAAACTAGTATATATAATAAGGAAGTTTGCAAGGATATATGTGTAATATTTAATGTTTACAAGGATATATATATATATATATATATATATATATATATATATATATATATATATATATATATATATATATATATATATATGAAGGTCTCCCTTTTTTTTGAAAGGCAAAAATATTTGTATTGCATAAACTAGGGACAAGCAAAAAACTCGTTTTACCGAATCAAACTGGAATCGAACTGAATCATTCTATTATCGGGTCGGTTCTCGGTTCCTATAATTCTTATAATTCGGTTTTCGGTTCCATCGGGTTCGGTCCGGTCCGGTTTTTTTCCTTCGAAAAAGTCAGGAAATGATCGAACCTGACCGGTTCTCTATTCTTATTTTACACGTTTTTTCGGGTAATTCGGTTTCGGCCCGGTTCCGGAACCGAGCTTATCCCTAGCATAAACTATCAAGAATCTAGTAATGCAATACACCACAAATAACCTTAAAAAATCACATCATAACACGATCACCCTAGAAAAAAACCCAAACTAATAAAACAAAACCTAAAACTAGATTAAACGACAACTGCAAAATCCAACACCTACATTCACCAAACAACCAAAGTAAAAAACACCTAATCAAAACAAAATGTCGTAAATCCACCTTGACGAACTCAAGTAACTTAAAAACCTAAATAAGATCTCTCAAACGTTCACAAACTTAATATAGAATCGGATTCTAAAATTGGCCAGTCAACATCATCAATATCAGAACTGCTAAAAATTTGTATCTCTTACACCACTTTAATCGATCTCCATGATAATTACATTTCTTAGACTTTTTTAATGTAATTTATTGAACCAGGTTTTTTTTTTCTTCTTTTCAAATGATCAAAGTAATCAAATCGAGACCTTGATTTAGCTTTCAATATAAGTAAACTATATATTAGAGTGTAAACAGATGTATTATCTTAGTTGTATAGATGGTCTTGGGTCCATTAGAGTTCTAGTGTAACATCTCGTACTCTATAAACATTTCTGATTTTAATGCATTATAACTTATGGGGTTTTCATTATTTTACTTGGTATCAGACACTTAGGGTTTCATGCCTTTTTCCTTCTCACCCCTCTCATGTCGCACATCGCTGAATCACCATTGTGTTGTTGTCGCCTACTTCCTCATCATATCCCTTGAGTAATGATTTTCTATCTTTTCTTACCACTATCGTCCTACCTCAAGGATGTAAAAAATAAATTTAGATTTATTTTAGTTTTTTTACTCAAGCCTTTGTCACGATGCCACACCTATGGTTGTCTTTGTCGTTCCACCACCACTAAGGATGGCAATGGGGCGGGACGGGGATCTCAGTTCCCATCCCCATCCCCGCTTCATGATTCTCTTCCCCATCCCCGGCCCCATCTCCGGCGGGGAATAAGTTTCTATTCTCATCCCCGTCCCAATCGGGGATCGCGGATCCCCGTCGGGGAATCGGGTTTTTCAAGTTTCTAAAGATTATTTAAGTTTAAACTATATATAGTAATTTATTAGAAAATATATGTAAATAAACTTTAAGAAAAATTAATTCAAACATATTTGAGGTGTTTACATATATAATGTATAATTTATAATAAAACTAAAACAAAGAAATGGAAGCAAAACATTTATAAAATCAATAAAATAAATATAAATATAGTATTTTAAACTATAGAAAAGTCATATACAATTATATTTAATATATTATATAAAATGTAATGAATAATTTACATTGTAAAGTTAATATATGTAATAATTATATTAAAACATAATTTATAATCGGGGTCGGAGATTAAAGTGTCTCCCATTCCCGGCCCATCCCCATTATTTTAAAACGGGGATTCCCCATCCCCGGTCAACTCGAGGATTCCCCGGTCAAATTGGGGTCGAGTTACGGGTTCCCCATCGGGGATGAGTTTTTTTGCCAAGCCTAACCACCACAGTCGTCACCAATCAGTCACTGTCATTGATGAGCCTCCATTTGCCTCCAAGGCTATTATCTTGCACTGTTGTGCTCGTTACAAATCAATCACATTTTTTTATTTTATTACTTTATATATGTTTTATGCATCCATTATGATGGCTATTTTACTCCTTTATGCTCAAGTTTGAGCTTCTGATGTCCTCATGCTCCAATTGCGATGATGTCCTCCTGCTCCAATTGCGATGGAGTATTCAATATAAGAGGTTTTAAATAGCTGACTTGACTCAATTGTATAGATGTGTTGTAACATCCTCGAATTTATTTTAATGTATTTTGGTTAATTAAGTGGAAAAATATATATTTAAGTTGAAATTTGAGCAATTATTATGTATTTGGGATATTTAGAAAGTTTGTTGCTATTTTAAGAAAATTTGAACTCTGAATCATTGTTATGGAGTATTATGAATGTAAAAGTTATTAATGATAATTTTAAGAATAAATCAGTATTTTATGGAACCGGTTAAGTTGAGGGGTGAAATGTGCAAAAATGATGAAAGTTGAATAAAAAGGGCTAAAACCATTCATTTCCATAAGTTCTCTCTCTCTCTAGTTTCTCTCTCTAAGTATTTTCTCTCTACATCTCTCTAAGATATCTCACAAACCGACCGTCCGATTATCGAAAATTATACGTCATCGGAAAGATCTCGAGGAGTACCACAACAATCTGCAATTGGATTTCTGATTTCGTACGAATTGAGGTAAGAATCGACTCTTTTAAGTTTATAGTTTCGGCTTTGAAGAAACTAGAATTTCGAATCTGTTGTTTTGTGTGAATTGGAGCTTGTTTTGCTTGAAATATTGCTAGAATGTGATAGTATATGCATAATAGGATCGAATCTAGGCATGATACTTGACATATTCATGATTTTTGACTTAGAAATGAAGGATTTAAGCTGAAATGATGAACAAACTTGAAAATGCTAAGAACAGAGTCGAAATGCAAGAACAAACTCGAGTTTGGTACTAGATTCGAGTGTGTTTTCGAGTGTAACACCATATTCGAAGGTGGGGGTTCGAATCTATCCCCAGATTCGAAGCATAGGTTCGAATCTACCTATGGGGGTTCGAATCTGTCATTAGATTCTAAGGTGGTTCGAATCTAACCCCTTAAATTCGAGTGTAATGCCTAAAATTGAGAATCCTACTCTCTAAACTCAAGTATTATGAATGAAACTCATAACCAACACATAAAATGACATGAGTTATACAAAGGACAAGATGTAATCTTGAAATTGGTTCAACTTAATTGTATTATGAATTTGGACAATAGACCAAGATGGGGAAAAATATTGCAAAACTTACAAAACAGGGTCTTATGAATTTAAACGGTTTTTGACTCGTGATATTGTTGTAATTAATATAACAGGTCCCTTGTGGTGTTGTTTAACCCACAGTGGGGTACTTGGTGGATCCGGTTGAAAGCCCGTGGAGAAATAATATTGGTTAACATTTAATTACGCACCCACTGTGAGTACATATGATTTCGCATGTTTATATCTGCTTTATGATTGCTATTGCCCGCTGAGACATGTTGCTTCATTTTTCGTTTGGAATTCTACTAACTTGCGTAGATTAGATGCACATTCTTATTTGATGCATGTCCGTTCGTTTGTTGGGCATCTAACGATGGACCGGTGGGTCGCATCTGTTACTCTGATGTTACTGCTCTATATGACGCTGGAGCTGATCCCTCCAGGTCCGGTAGGCAGTATGTCATCCCCGATGTTATGTCTGTCTCAGATGGTTGGATTTTTCATACCGAGCATGGGGCTCATAGGAGCGACAATCATGTGTGTCGTACTTTGTGTACGTGGAGAGTGCACGACGTGTGTCGTCGGTGCTACTCTTGTGGGCATCATAAGGATTTATAAAATGTGTAAATCTGTGTATTCACTAAGCATTCGCTTACCCCTCAGTTGATTTTATTTTACAGGAAAGGGAAAGTCTACTGCCGGACCTTCTAGTTAGGTCATTTTGGGATGATTCGGAAGACTTGGCACCATTTAATCGGTAATTATGTTATGAGACAATGCTATAATATATTCTGGATAATTGTAATAATTGTAATGGGTGTGTAGACTTAGACTTGGTACCTTATAGCACTGTAGGGTGTTTGACACTGTTGCACTACGTTATTTATGTTATTAATGTTTCCGCACTTAATTTAGGTTATCAGATCATTATGTTATTGCATGTTGATGATAAATCCTGGGTGTTATGTAATTGGTGGTTGTTGTGGCAAGGGTGTCACACGAGATGGTATCAGAGCAGTAGTTTGAGATTCAAGTGTCCGTGAGGTCTTGATCTCAAACATTAGGTAATGATATGTAGTGGTTTAAGTAATGATCTGAACTAAGATAGGTTATGATCTAGTAATTATAAGAGATTGACTATCATACGGGACAAATGAGTGGTGTCTTTAAACTGATGACATGTTACTAAACAAGTTATATGTTTATATTTTTAGAACATGTCTGGAGGAATGACACCTGAAGAAGCAAGAGAAATGATGCTAGCCTTGATGGCTCAACAGAACAAAATGATTCAGGATCAGTTTCGGGCTCGAGACGAGGCCGATGCTAAGAGAAGAGAAGATAAAAGAAAGAACAAAGAAAAAGAAAGGGAAGGAAATAATGAGGAACAAGATGACAACACTGGGTCATCTAATAAGCCCAGGGGTTGTCGGTTTAAGGATTTTAAAGGAAACGGGGCGGTGGAGTTTAATGGTTTAGGGGATGCTGTTGCCGCACTTGAATGGATAACAGCTACTGAAAGAACATTCCGAATCAGCGATTGTGCTGAGAAGGATATGGTTCGATATGCTACAGCAATGTTCACAAACGATGCGATTATGTGGTGGAATTCCATGGTTAATGCTTTAACCTTGGAAAAAGTAAGTGTAATGACTTGGGCTGAGTTCACGGACCTATTCACTCAGCAATACTGTCCGACAGATGAGCGCCGAAGATTGGAGGCAAAGTTTATGGCGCTGGTACAGGGGACTAAGACTGTGTCCCAATATGCTGTAGAATTCACGAGGCTGAGCCTGTTTGCGCCTCATCAGGTGGACACTGAAGAAAGAAAAGTGACCAGATTCGAGGCTGGTCTAGATATTGAAATAAGGATGGTTATGAGCAACGTCCGCTACCCTACATTTGCTGGCTTACTTGAGGCTGCCAGAAATGTAGAGCAGATTCTGATCATGTCGGGTTATTCGATTGGGTCTGCTGCTGCTTCCACCAACCCAACACAGCCGTCACCGCCGAAGCGCCAACGGGAAGGAGGATACTCGGGATCTTCCCTGTCTTCACAGTACTCATCTCAGCAGTCGTATCGCCGACCGTCTGGTGCATCTGATCGTGGTCGTGCTCGTGCATACTCTATCAACACCGAGCCGCGATATTGTAATAGGTGTCACTTGGAACACTTCGGCAAGTGCACCAATGGACGAGCTTGTTTTTGTTGTGGTGAGTTGGGCCATTTTCAGAGTGAGTGCCCAAGGAAGGGAGATGATTGCCATAAGTTTGGTGTATGGGGACACTACAGTAGGAATTGCAGAAAGAACGACTCAGCTGCTGCTCCATCTACAACACGATCTTCAGGAGGTTCAAGCGGTGGTTCAGTTAACCGAGGCCGGGGTCAGTCTCAATGGGCACCTGCTCGTGCTTTTCAGATAACTGCAGAGGAGGCAAGGGAAAATCCGGAGGTCGTTATGGGTACGTTCATAGTTAATTCTATGCCAGCACGAGTTTTATTTGATTCGGGTGCCAATAGATCGTTTGTTTCTACCATGTTTGCACAAAGACTTACCATGCCACTATCTAGATTATCTGCTGTTCTTGACATAGAAACTGCTAGCAACACTCTAGTAAAAGTAGATCACGTATACCGTAACTGCACGTTAGTGATTGAAGATGTAGTATTCAATTTGGATCTGATACTGATAGAATTCAGTGAATTCGATGTGATAGTTGGGATGGACTGGTTGATTGAGAATGAAGCCCACATAGTATGTAAGAGCCGAATGATAAAGATAACTACTCCGGAGGGGCGTGAGATTTGCATTTACGGGGATAGGAGAAGTGGGGATCTGTGTTTACTGACCATTGCAAAAGCTCGAAAGCTTGTTGCAAAGGGGTGTGACGCCTACCTGGCATATGCTATTGATGCCAAGGCTGAGAAGAGAACTTTGGCCGACGTGCCTGTTGTTTCACAGTTTCCGGATGTGTTTCCGGAAGACTTGTCTGGCGTACCGCCTGAGAGACAAGTAGAATTTAAGATTGAGTTGATCCCTGGAGCTGCGCCGGTAGCTCGTTCTCCTTATCGTCTTGCCCAAACTGAGATGAAAGAGATGATGACACAACTCCAGGAGTTGTTGGACAAGGGCTTCATTCGGCCGAGTTCATCACCATGGGGAGCTCCGGTATTGTTTGTAAAGAAGAAAGATGGCACGATGAGGATGTGAATAGATTACCGGGAGCTGAATAAGTTGACTATTAAGAACAAATATCCGTTGCCACGGATAGATGACTTGTTTGATCAGTTACACGGGTCTTGTGTCTTTTCTAAGATCGACTTAAGGTCGGGGTACCATCAGCTGAAAGTAAGAGAAGAAGATGTACCGAAGACAGCTTTCAGAACTCGGTATGGGCATTACGAGTTTCTGGTCATGCCTTTCGGATTAACTAACGCCCCAGCTGTCTTTATGGACTTGATGAATAGGGTTTGTAGACCGATGTTGGACAAATCGGTGATAGTGTTTATTGATGACATTCTGGTATATTCTAAGTCTGAGGCTGAGCATGCTGAACATTTAAAGGAACTTTTGGAATTGTTAAGAAAAGAAAGGTTGTATGCCAAGTTCTCAAAGTGTGAGTTTTGGCTGCAACAGATTCAGTTTTTAGGACATGTGATTTCTGGAGCTGGGATTTCGGTAGATCCAGCTAAGGTAGAAGCGATAAAGAACTGGGAGCCGCCTCAATCAGCTACCGAAGTTAGAAGTTTTCTTGGACTGGCAGGGTATTATCGGAGATTTATTAAGGATTTCTCGAAAATTGCAGTTCCTCTAACTGCATTAACCAAGAAGAATGCACCATTTATATGGGAAACTATGCAACAGGAGGCCTTTGAGGTTCTGAAGAAGGCGTTAAGCGAGGCGCCGATACTTGTCTTACCTGAAGGTAATGATGACTTTGTGGTATATACCGATGCTTCGAGGTTAGGATTAGGCGCTGTACTGATGCAGCGTGGGAAGGTTATAGCGTATGCTTCAAGACAGTTGAAGCAGCATGAGAAGAATTATTCGACTCATGACCTCGAGTTGACTGCGGTAACATTTGCTTTGAAATTGTGGAGGCACTACCTGTACGGTACTAAGTGTCAACTATACACGGACCATAAGAGCTTGAAGTATATCTTTAATCAGAAGGAACTTAATATGAGACAACGTAGGTCTATGGAGCTTATTAAAGACTACGATTGTGAGATACTGTACCATCCCAGAAAGGCTAATGTAGTAGCCGATGCCTTGAGCCGGAAAGCTTATGCTAAGGATTGCTGCTATATGATGACATCTACTATGTTAACGTCTACTATTATCGATGATGTCAAAACTGCCCAAGTAGAAGCTTTGAAAGAAGAAAATGTCGGTGCTGAGGATATTAGAGTACAGATTAAGAATATGGAAACAAGTGAGTCGGGATTGAAAGGTGTATACGGAAGGATTTGGGTGCCGAAATATGGTGTAATGAGACAAGTAATCATTGAAGAAGCGCATCAATCAAAATTTTCTGTACATCCCGGGAGCACAAAGATGTACAATGACTTAAAGGCAGACTTTTGGTGGCCGGGATTGAAGAAGGACATAGGGCAATATGTAGAAAGATGCCGAACTTGTCGGTTGGTAAAGGTCGAACATCAGCAACCGTATGGCAGTCTGCAACCGCTTCCCATTCCGGAATGGAAGTGGGAGCACGTTACTATGGATTTTGTTACAAAGCTGCCGAAGACTAAGCGACAACACGATGCAATTTGGGTAATAGTGGATCGGTTAACTAAGTCAGCTCACTTTATTCCGATTCGTGAAAGTTATTCATTGGAGAAGTTAGCTCAGATCTATATGGACGAGATCGTTGCTAGGCATGGAGTGCCTAAGTCCATAGTGTCGGATAGAGATAGCCGATTTACTTCAAACTTCTGGTCGGCACTACAAGAAGGGTTAGGGACGAGAATAGCAATGAGTACAGCCTATCGTCCGCAAACCGATGGCCAGAGCGAACGAACAATTCTCACGTTGGAGGATATGATGAGATCATGTATACTGGATCTCGGTGGCAATTGGGATGATCATTTGCCACTAATAGAGTTCTCGTACAATAACAGCTACCACGCGACAATAAAGAAGGCACCGTTTGAGGCACTGTATGGAAGGAGATGTAGGACTCCTACATGTTGGAGAGAAACGGGTGAAACACCAATCGCTGGGCCGGCCTTGCTTCAAGAAACAAATGAGAAAATACAGTTGATCAGGCAGAACATGAAGGCGGCCCAGGACCGACAGAACAGTTATTATGACAGAAGGCACAAACCGATCGACTTTGAAGTGAATGATTGGGTTTATCTGAAAGTATCACCCATGAGGGGTGTTACTCGTTTCGTGAAGAGGGGCAAGTTGGCTCCGAGATTTGTTTTATGGAGTATTATGAATGTAAAAGTTATTAATGATAATTTTAAGAATAAATCAGTATTTTATGGAACCGGTTAAGTTGAGGGGTGAAATGTGCAAAAATGATGAAAGTTGAATAAAAAGGGCTAAAACCATTCATTTCCATAAGTTCTCTCTCTCTCTAGTTTCTCTCTCTAAGTATTTTCTCTCTACATCTCTCTAAGATATCTCACAAACCGACCGTCCGATTATCGAAAATTATACGTCATCAAAAAGATCTCGAGGAGTACTACCACAATCTGCAATTAGATTTCTGATTTCGTACGAATTGAGGTAAGAATCGACTCTTTTAAGTTTATAGTTTTGGTTTTGAAGAAACTAGAATTTCGAATCTGTTGTTTTGTGTGAATTGGAGCTTGTTTTGCTTAAAATATTGCTAGAATGTGATAGTATATGCATAATAGGATCGAATCTAGGCATGATACTTGACATATTCATGATTTTTGACTTAGAAATGAAGGATTTAAGCTGAAATGATGAACAAACTTGAAAATGCTAAGAAGAGAGTCGAAATGCAAGAACAAACTCGAGTTTGGTACTAGATTCGAGTGTGTTTTCGAGTGTAACACCAGATTCGAAGGTAAGGGTTCGAATCTATCCCCAGATTCGAAGCATAGGTTCGAATCTACCTATGGGGGTTCGAATCTGTCATTAGATTCTAAGGTGGTTCGAATCTAACCCCTTAAATTCGAGTTTAATGCCTAAAATTGAGAATCCTACTCTCTAAACTCAAGTATTATGAATGAAACTCATAAACAACACATAAAATGACATGAGTTATACAAAGGACAAGATGTAATCTTGAAATGGGTTCAACTTAATTGTATTATGAATTTGGACAATAGACCAAGATGGGGAAAAATATTGCAAAACTTACAAAACAGGATCTTATGAATTTAAACGGTTTTTGACTCGTGATATTGTTGTAATTAATATAACAGGTCCCTTGTAGTGTTGTTTAACCCACAGTGGGGTACTTGGTGGATCCGGTTGAAAGCCCGTGGAGAAATAATATAGGTTAACATTTAATTACGCACCCACTGTGAGTACATATGATTTCGCATGTTTATATCTGCTTTATGATTGCTATTGCCCGCTGAGACATGTTGCTTCATTTTTCGTTTGGAATTCTACTAACTTGCGTAGATTAGATGCACAATCTTATTTGATGCATGTCCGTTCGTTTGTTATACATCTAACGATGGACCGGTGGGTCGCATCTGTTACTCCGATGTTACTGCTCTATATGATGCTGGAGCTGATCCCTCCAGGTCCGGTAGGCAGTATGTCATCCCCGATGTTATGTCTGTCTCAGATGGTTGGATTTTTCATACCGAGCATGGGGCTCATAGGAGCGACGGCTCATGTGTGTCGTACTTTGTGTACGTGGAGAGTGCACGACGTGTGTCGTCGGTGCTACTCTTGTGGGCATCATAAGGATTTATAAAATGTGTAAATCTGTGTATTCACTAAGCATTCGCTTACCCCTCAGTTGATTTTATTTTACAGGAAAGGGAAAGTCTACTGCCGGACCTTCTAGTTAGGTCATTTTGGGAAGATTCGGAAGACTAGGCACTATTTAATCGGTAATTATGTTATGAGACAATGCTGTAATATATTCTGGATGATTGTAATAATTGTAATGGGTGTGTAGACTTAGACTTGGTACCTTATAGCACTGTAGGGTGTTTGACACTGTTGCACTACGTTATTTATGTTATTAATGCTTCCGCACTTAATTTAGGTTATCAAATCATTATGTTATTGCAAGTTGATGATAAATCCTGGGTGTTATGTAATTGGTGGTTGTTGTGGCAAGGGTGTCACATGTGTTTAAGTAGTTTCTAGTATATTATCTTGTACCCTATAAATATTAGTAATTGTAATACATTTATAACTAACGATGTTTTCATTAATATACAAAGAGATATATAGCAAAATTAGTCATTTCGGTATGATAAAAGCATCATGATTCGTTTAATGGGCTTATGGTTTCTTTCAATACATTAGTTTTGGATGGGCTTATGGTTTCTTTTAATAAATTAGTCAGTTTTGATTCATTATGGATTCTTTATCAGGGTTATTTAGTTTTTTTCATTAAATCCACCGGTAATGAAACACCCATACAACTAATACGAGTATTTCGATACCATTATACATTAATTTATACAGAGTACTTGCGGAAATACGGTCAATTTAAAACTTTTAATACTTTAACAATCATCAACGTGATTCCAAACACTTTGTATATAACACAACAGAGTGTCTGAAATCACGGAGTAATGTAATTGGGGTCACAATGTTAAATCATCAGTGTGATTACAACCGAATTAATAATCATTAACTAATTCGCGTAAGTCCAAAATGGAAGTCTGCTACTCCCACCCCAATTATCAACAAAATATGGAGCTCCTATCCGTGCTCCAATCAATGTCTAACAGTTTGGGCCAGCCGGGCCTTTGCCCTTAACAGTTCCTGAAAAGAAATATCAACTAACACGTAAACAACAAAGTTGTTTAGTGAGTTTCTAGATTAAAGTATCATGCGATATATGAATGATGCAATGCAATGCCATGAATTTAACTAACAATCTCAGGAGGCCAACTAATGGCTAATAAGCTACCACATTGCGGTTACCACACACAAGCTTACCGTACAATGGGTTTACAATCTACTGCTCGATTACCACAGACACAGGCTTATCGATATGCAGTTTACAGTGATGCCATACGATTACCACACACAGGCTTATCGTTTC
Source organism: Centrapalus pauciflorus (assembly GCA_020465985.1). NCBI lineage: Eukaryota > Viridiplantae > Streptophyta > Magnoliopsida > Asterales > Asteraceae > Centrapalus > Centrapalus pauciflorus. The sequence continues at coordinate 237,393 of JAANYP010001318.1, forward strand.
ACAGGCAATAATGGTTACCACACTCAGGCTTACCATTATGATTCCGCTAGGTTACCACACTCAGGCTTACCGTCTCGGCGGAGAGGTCAAATGAATGTTCAACAACTTATCAATCGAGTGATAATATGATAACAATAATATATGTGATGGCAAGGCATGTAAATGACAAGAATGATACGAAAGCGATAACATACAATTCATGATATGCATATAAATACATTAATGCTAGAACTCACAGTGGTGTACAACAAGCTCTCGGCCTCAAAACCGAGTTACAATCGTCAAAGTAGGAGTAATAATCTCCAAGGAACTTTAACCCGTCAAACCCCTACACATAGGTTCTTAGTATAATTTATTATAAGTCTCACAACTTATAATAATTTAACATTGATCCGGATACATTAGTCGTAAGACTTAACTAATTTCGGCATTAAACCTCAATAATTATTTTGGTCTAATTATTCTCCTAAATTGATGTCATAGACTATTATGACAAAAGATCCCATAAAATAAAAATAATTAAAAATTACAATTTCGGTCCAAGGCCATCGAAATTCGGACAAAGACCATCCGAATTTCGGGTCATCCGAAATTCGTACTTAGCGAATTTTTCAGAATATTTCAAGGTTGAACTGCACTTTCTGCCTTACAGATTTAATGTCAAAAATACCAAAACTTCTCTATATTTATTACAAAGAGTTGTAATTCATTCCCAACATATATATATTAACCCATTTTAACCACCAAAAAATCATTTTTCATCTTTTAGATTACATAGGGTTCATATGAACTCAAATTTGGGGTTTTGAGATAAACCCACCAAAATACATAAAAACTTGTATAATATACTTTTTAGATAATGGATCTAACATATTTCATCATTTTCTTTTCAGATCTAGTCATTTCTAAGAGATCTTCATAAAAACCCATCAAAATACATAGAAACTTGTATAATATACTTTTTAGATAATGGATCTAACATATCTCATCATTTTCTTTCAAGATCTAGCCATTTCGAAGAGATCTCCATGAAAACCCATTTGAGTTCTCATCTTCTTCATTTGAAGATGGTGGAGAGAAGAGAAAAGTAAGAGATTTATAAAAATAAGAGTTGGTACCTCTTGGATCTTCAAAACCGTATGAAGCTTCCAACAAAAATCAGATTTTTCTTTCTTCTTCTTCTCTTCTTCTCTATTTTCTTTCTTTTTTTGAAAAGCTTCAAATGGATGAACACACACACTTTGAGTGTGTGTGTTCGGCGTGTTTTATAAGCAAAAAAAGAGATTTAATTTTCCTTTTTCCTTTTAGCCCTTTTACTTTTCAATAATTACCATTTAGACCCTACAATTATTTACATTTCTTTTAAGGTCCTTTCGTCGTAAATCAATACTTTATTTATTATAATTTACACAACCATTTATTTATATGTCTCAATATTAATTAATATTCCGAATTTGTATTTCTTCGTAATAAATGTTAATTATCAATTTTATTAAATAATCGGGTCGTTACAATTCCTCCCCTCTTAAAAGGATTCCGCCCACGGAATTAGGTTCTTTCAAACAGAGCGGGGTATTTGGCCATCATTTCAGCCTTCGTCTCCCAAGTCATCAGAGATCCACGGTGGTGCTTCCAACAAACGAGTACCATCTCGATCTCCTTATTCGTTAGATTAATTACTTTGTCGCCGATAATCTTTTCCGGTTCTTCAATATATCGCAATTTCCCATCAATTTGCACATCATCCAAAGGAACGGTCACCGTAGGATTGATCGGACTTCTCTTCAAATAGCTAACATGGAAGGTGTCATGAATTCCTGCCAACTCAGCGGGCAACTCTAATTTATAAGCATGGGCTCCGATACGCTCGGTAATAGGAAATGGTCCAACGTATCGAGGACTTAACTTCCCTCGCTTCCCGAATCTCATAATTCCCTTCCACGGGGATACTTTCAACATCACGGAATCTCCCACTGCAAACTCAATATCTTTATGACGTTTGTCCGAGTATGCTTTCTGTCGATCTTGGGCAGCTTTGATTCGCTCACGAATAATCTGAATTTTATCATGCGTCTCTTGAAGCAATTCGGGACCCGCTAACGGTTTCTCGCCTGCTTCACGCCAACACGTCGGAGTTCGACACTTCCGACCATACAACAACTCATACGGGGCCATCTTTATCGAAGAATGATAAATGTTGTTGTAGGCAAATTCCACAAGCGGTAGGTGCGTATCCCAATTTCCACCAACCTCGATCACGCACGCACGTAACATATCTTCCATCGTCTGATTGGTACGTTCAGTCTGGGGACGAAACGCCGTACTCAAGTTAACACGCGTTCCTAACTGATCTTGCATACTTTGCCAAAATCTCGAAGTAAATCTCGAATCACGATCCGAAACAATAGATTTTGGAATCCCATGACGTACAATAATTTCATCGATATACATTCGCGCCAATCTTTCCAAAGGAAAGTTTTCTCGTATCGGCAAAAAGTGTGCGGATTTCGTCAGTCGATCCACAATAACCCAGATAGCATCATGTTGTCTTTGGGTCTTCGGAAGCTTTACCACAAAATCCATCGTGATGTGATCCCACTTCCATTCAGGTATCTCGAGTGGTTGTAAATTTCCAGACGGTTTTTGATGTTCGGCCTTGACTCGCAAGCAAGTCAAACACCGTTCAACATGATTACCAACGTCTCGCTTCATCCCGGGCCACCAATATTCGGATTTCAAATCCCGATACATCTTAGAACTCCCAGGGTGAATTGAAAACTTGGAATTATGACCATCTTCTAAAATTGTTTTGCGCACATCACCAATCTTCGGCACCCAAATGCGATCTCTAAACATTTTCAAACCGTTGCCACCTTCGGTTAACAATACACTCTGACCAACCATCCTTTCGGCCTTAATATTTTCTTCCTTAAGGCCCTCGATTTGCCACTTTCGAATGTCGTCAAGGATAGAAGAAGTCACAACTACATGCGTTAATGCATAACAAGTTGCTTCCGGATATCTCTTTCGGCTCAAAGCATCAGCCACTACATTGGCTTTTCCAGGGTGATAAAGGATTTCACAGTCATAATCCTTAATCAATTCCATGGCACGTCGCTGTCGCATGTTTAACTCTTTCTGATCAAAGATATGTCTCAAACTCTTATGATCAGTAAACAATTGGCACCTAGTACCATATAGGTAATGCCGCCAGATTTTTAAAGCAAACGTGACAGCATCTAACTCCAAGTCATGAGTCGGACGACTTTTCTCATAATCTTTAAGTTGTCTCGATGCATAAGCTATCACTTTTCCCTGTTGCATTAACACGCAACCTAATCCATTTATCGAAGCATCGCTATAAACAGCAAAATCTTCGTTTCCTTCCGGCAACGCAAGCACCGGAGCGTCACTCAAACGACTCTTCAAAATTTGAAACGCCTCAATCTGTGGCTTTTCCCACACAAACTTCGCATTCTTACGAGTCAACGAAGTGAGTGGGACGACTATTTTAGAGAAATCTTGGATAAATCGTCGGTAATAGCCGGCCAATCCAAGGAAACTACGAATCTCAGCAACATTTCTAGGCGCTTCCCAACTTTTAATGGCCTCTATCTTGGAGGGATCCACAGAAACACCCTCACAAGATATAACATGCCCTAAAAATTGCACTTGTCGTAACCAAAACTCGCACTTCGAGAATTTAGCATACAACTACTCGCTGCGAAGAAGTTCAAGTAATTGCCTCAGATGAACCGCATGATCCTCCTCCGTCTTAGAATACACCAAGATGTCGTCGATAAACACTATAACTGACTTGTCAAGCATTGGACGGCACACACGATTCATCAAGTCCATAAAGGCCGCAGGAGCATTAGTGAGTCCAAAAGGCATCACTAAGAACTCATAATGCCCATATCGGGTCCGAAAAGCAGTTTTCGGCACATCTTCCTCACGAACCTTAAGTCGGTGATACCCTGAACAAAGGTCTATCTTCGAGAACTAAGCAGCTCCTTGTAGTTGATCGAAAAAGTCATCAATACGAGGCAAAGGATACTTATTCTTTATAGTCACCTTGTTCAGTTCTCTATAATCTATACACATTCGCAAGGTTCCGTCTTTCTTTCGTACGAATATAAACCGGAGCACCCCACGGCGAGGTACTCGGCCGAATGAACCCTTTCTCTAACAGTTCTTCCAATTGCGCCATCATTTCCTTCATTTCCGAAGGCGCTAAACGATACGGAGCACGCGCAATTGGTGCAGCTCCCGGCACCAATTCAATCCGAAACTCTACAGATCGATCCGGTGGCAATCCCGGTAAGTCATCAGGAAACACGTCGGGATATTCATTAACCACTGGTACATCCTTAAGGTTTTTCCCTTCTTTCTTAGTATTCAACACACAAGCCAAGAAGCATTGACAACCTTTACTTAAATTTTTCCGAGCCTTAGCTACCGAAATCACTGCGGCTTCCCTTTTTCGTCTATCCTCATACACAAATATTTCTTCGCCTTCCGACGTGAATAGACGAACAATTCTTTTCGCACAAGCAATAGTGGCAAGATTATTGGCCAACCAATCCATACCAACTATTACATCAAATTCTTTAGTATCCATGGGGACAAGGTCGACATCAAAATTGTGTCCATCTAAGGTCAGCACATAGTCATAATATATTTGGGTGGCACAGACTGATTTCCCGCTTGCCACATCAACGGATAGAGGGAAAGGCATCAAAGAAGGTACAACATCTAACTTTCGTGCAAATGATTTAGAAACAAAAGACACACTTGCACCGGAATCAAATAATACTACAGCAGGTAAAGAATTTAGAAGAAAAGTACCGGTCACGACATCCGGCACATCTTGCGCCTCGGCAGCAGTAATCTGGTAGACTCTGGCTTGAGGCTTAGGCGGATTCCCCTTTGATTGGGAGGAACCACCAACATAACTAGGCTTTGCAACTGAGCCTTTACTTTCAGACGCTGCCGACTTCTTTTTCGGGCAATTCCGAGCGAGGTGGCCCACCTGACCACATTCATAGCACGCATCACTTCGTTTGGGGCACGCAGGACGTATGTGTCCCTCTTCTCCACATCCATGGCAAACAATAGGGGACAAACATTCCCCACGATGAAGCTTCCCACATCGGTTACAGTTAGGCACCGAATTCGAAAACTGAGATTTCGACTGAGAGTTGTTGTGGGAGCCCGCAGGCTTCTTCGAGTGTCTAGAAGATTGGGAACGTGAACGAGAGTCCACGTTCTTTGAGAACGATTGTTGGGGTTGTTTAAACATCCCCGGTGAAGATTCAACCTTTGCTTTCTTCGATCCAGTCGATTCTTGTTCCCTACGAAACAATTCATACTCCCGGAGTCGCGCATACTCCACAGCTTTCTCAAATGATTCCACCGCGCGGACAGTCACCATCTCGCGAATCTCACTTCGCAGTCCTTCAACAAAATAGTCGGTCTTTTGCTTTTCATCAGCAATTACCGACCCCACAAACATCGCTTTCGAGTTAAACTCGATCAGATAATCATCCACCGATAATTCTCCTTGCTGAAACGTAAGGACATCTCTTTTTATTTTCTGCACCGCAACTGCCGGACAGAAATGTTTGTCGAACCTGGTCTTGAACTCTTCCCAGGTCATCTTTGCCACAGCATCCAAACCCAAAATCTCAACTTCAGAATCCCACCAAGTTAAGGCAGGACCAACGAATTGTGCAGCCTCGTACTGCACCTTCTTTTCGTTACCGACATCGGTCACTCGAAATAGTTTCTCAATCGCCTTGATCCAGTCCAAGGCCTCAGCAGCAGTTGCACGTCCGTTGAACTCTGGAGGACGACAACCAATGAAATTTCTATACGACATCCCCTTCTTTGACTTAGAGGAGCCGTGCTTTCGGTCTTTGTCATTCTTAGGTTTTTCAGCTCTACTTCCACTTCCAACGACTTCAGTATTATCGTTACTTGCTTGCTCGCCCTCAACATTATTTTTCTTTCCCTGCACATTCTGGGAAGCAAGTAACTGCGCCATCAATTCATTCTGCTGGCGATTTTGCTCCAGCATTTAAACCTCAATAATTATTTTGGTCTAATTATTCTCCTAAATTGATGTCATAGACTATTATGACAAAAGATCCCATAAAATAAAAATAATTAAAAATTACAATTTCAGTCCAAGGCCATCGAAATTCGAACAAAGACCATCCGAATTTCGGGTAATCCGAAATTCGTACTTAGCGAATTTTTCAGAATATTTCAAGGTTGAACTGCACTTTCTGCCTTACAGATTTAATGTCAAAAATACCAAAACTTCTCTATATTTATTACAAAGAGTTGTAATTCATTCCCAACATATATATATATTAACCCATTTTAACCACCAAAACATCATTTTTCATCTTTTAGATTACATAGGGTTCATATGAACTCAAATTTGGGGTTTTGAGATAAACCCACCAAAATACATAAAAACTTGTATAATATATTTTTTAGATAATGGATCTAACATATTTCATCATTTTTTTTTCAGATCTAGTCATTTCTAAGAGATCTTCATAAAAACCCATCAAAATACATAGAAACTTGTATAATATACTTTTTAGATAATGGATCTAACATATCTCATCATTTTCTTTCAAGATCTAGCCATTTCAAAGAGATCTCCATGAAAACCCATTTGAGTTCTCATCTTCTTCATTTGAAGATGGTGGAGAGAAGAGAAAAGTAAGAGATTTATAAAAATAAGAGTTGGTACCTCTTGGATCTTCAAAACCGTATGAAGCTTCCAACAAAAATCAGATTTTTTTTTCTTCTTCTTCTCTTTTCTCTCTTCTTCTCTTCTTCTCTATTTTCTTTCTTTTTTTGAAAAGCTTCAAATGGATGAACACACGCACTTTGAGTGTGTGTGTTCAGCGTGTTTTATAAGCAAAAAAAGAGATTTAATTTTCCTTTTTCCTTTTAGCCCTTTTACTTTTCAATAATTACCATTTAGACCCTACAATTATTTACATTTCTTTTAAGGTCCTTTCGTCATAAATCAATACTTTATTATTATAATTTACACAACCATTTATTTATATGTCTCAATATTAATTAATATTCCGAATTTGTATTTCTTCGTAATAAATATTAATTATCAATTTTATTAAATAATCGGGTCGTTACATGTAATACTAAGGGTGAGGGGAATGCAACATCAAATTTTGTTTCTCTACTTCATATTTACCCAAACTTAATTTAGAGAGAATGAGAGACAGAGATAGAGGAAGAGAAAGAGAAAGAAAAAGGGGGAGCTGGTGTGGGAAGACCGGAACATGATTGTTTTCATCGAGGCCGGTGTTGAGACGTTGAGAATCCTTCCAAGAAGACGAACGAATTACCTGCAAAACCCAGGGGGAGAGCCCTGGGGAAGACACTCTGACGCTCAAGTCAATGAGGGTGATGTGAATATTATGAAAGTGAATATCAGATTTAGCATACCTGATTCCCTCTTAGGCTATGATATTTATAGGCATCGACTCCTAATTAGAGTCGTATTGTTATGCTGGATTACTGTCGTTATCCTTGGGAGGATATACACAAATCTGGATTGGTTATCTGATTTGTTAGTTGGTTATAAAGATTTATCAGAGATAAGTCTTAGCTCCGTAAGGGTTAGTTTATTCGCGCCATGACCCGACCCGTGGGTCATCGTGATATCCTTGCATTCGGGCGAAGTCTCGGATCGCAATAGGATCACTCGGGGTCCGGCTATTTTAATCATATATCATCAAGCCCCCCAGCCCAATATTCTCAATGGGCCTGGGACTATCTGAAATGTTAGGCTTTCTTTTGGCGCTAATGGGCCGCGCTGCCAGTGTTTCAAATTTCGAAGTACTCGAGAGTTTTCAGGGATGACGTCGGCTGCCATCACTTCATATCCCTAATTTTTTTCAAAAGGCTTTTCAATCGGTTCAGTTCGTCTCCAGGTACGCTCTCTTCCTCACTTTTCCTCTTTTCCACTTCCATGCTTTCTCTATTCATGGCGAAGGAGTCGAAAGAGAATATCGCTGATTGCTTCAACGAAGCTTCGAAAGAGGAGATAAAGAAGCTTTGTAAGCGAGTAGGTGTTAGTGCCCGCGCTTTTGGGGTTCGTATCCCAGGGTCTGATCAACCCATTACCGCTGGAGGGGCAGATCACACGGGTGTTTATTGTGAATATTTGGAGAGGTCACTGCTTAGGTTTCCCATGCCTTCCTTGTTGCGTGACTTTCTGGATTACTATGAACTAACCCTCTGTCAGCTAGCTCCAAACGGTATTCTTAAAATTAATACCTTTGTGATGCTATGCAGTGCCCTAGAGATCGAGCCTGAGTTGGGACTTTTTAGGCACTTTTTCCGCTTGACTCCCAATGGTAGTTGGTATACTGTGGCTCAACGAACAAGGGCTCCCACAATCATTAGGGGTTTAGACACTAGCATTAAAGAGTGGAAAACTAGGTTCTTTTTCGTTCGCCGAGATGTCCTTCCAGCTATGCAATGGAGGGGTAAAGAAAGTGTGACTGACCCCGCAACTAAACATGATACCTATTCTGAGGAATCAGCTAGGCGTTTAGCCTCTCATTGTGTTTGGGTTTATAATTATAAGGAGGCAGTGTTGGCTTTTGCAGGGATCCGTGTGCACTGGAAGTACAACCGCAACTCGCTTGCTCTAATGGAGGGAACTCGCCGTTAGTAGCCTTTGCCTTTTGTTTGTTGGTTATGTTAACCGTATGGGAATTGCACTTATGTTTCTCGTTTTTTGTTCCAGGTGTGAGTTTATTGACTTTCATGAAACATCTGCATCGCCATACTCTTTCCGTTGTTGCTGAAGATGAGGATCCGCCCGTTCGGATGGGTGAGAATAGTGCTGGGGAGACTACCGAGGTGGTTGTTCGTGATCCACCAGAAAACCCGGATCTTGATCGTGCAGGGGATCTTAGCCGTGCGGAGGAGGCTCTGTCTTTCGGAGGTGTTGGCCCCCCTGAGGTAGGTGCGCAGGCCCGTGTCGATGAAGTGCTCGAGGATCCGGACGTAGTAGTGACGGGGGTTGCGACTGCTACCTCAGCGGCTCGGAAAAGAAAGAAAGTGGTGGATTCTTCAGGTGATGATAAGTCTGCATCGCCTAGTCCTATTGAGACGGTAAGTTGGCCATTTGCTCTAGACTGCTCACTTTTTGTGGTTGTCTTACTGAAACGTGGTGCGCAGGTCGATCTGCTGGGTGGCCCTTCTGTTCCGTCGGTGTTTGCCCCTTCCTGGTCTGTCACTAACGAGGCGGTGTTGGGGGATAAGGAAGTTCGATCGGAATTTCTGGATTGGATTTTGCCGCCCCTGGAAAAAGCTGCGGTGCTTGAACTGGATGACGATTCGCTGATAGATCAATTTGACCAGTCGCTCGCCACCTCTTTGAAGGTAGGCCCCGAGTTGCGGGCTTGGTACCGGGCTGGAATGCGTGAGCGCGATAAGTTGCACAAGGCTAATGAGGAGTTGAGGTCGAAGTATGAGGAGTCGTCACGGCGTGTGAGGTTCCTTGTGGGAGAGTCTACAAGCTTGCTGCAGGATAACAAAAATCTCCGCATCCAGTTGGCTAGTCGGGAACAGGAGCTGGTTGGAGCGGTTGAAAAGAGAGACGGTGAGATTGCGGATCTTCGCCGTGACGTGGAGAGGTGCACAGAGAATTCATTGCTTCGGAACCAAAAGAAAGAATTGGTGGAGCATGGCTTTGATCGCGTGGTGAGGACATTTCTTGGATCAGACGAGTTTATGTCAGTGATTGCAACTGTTCAAGACAAGGTGATGTTGCTTGGACTTCAAAGTGGGAAGGAACATATGCGGTTGAGGTTGGATCCTAGTGTTCCTTCAGAGGTGAATCCGAACACAGAGTTGGAGATCGAGGATGCCTACAACGACATGCTGAAGACTGATTGGTTGTTTTTTAAGTCTTTAAGGGATGCTCAGGTTGAGTCTTTGGATGATTTGGACAAATTTCTGTCATGACTTTGCTTATTTGTGTACTTATATTTTATGCATGCCTTTGTTGGACATGAACATGTTTTTGTCGCTGTATGATCTGCTTTTTGTGTTTTTCTTATGTTTTATAAAAAAGCTTGGCATCATTTCGATGATTTAACTTGTGCACAATGAAGGCCACACTTAGCCTGTATTAGTCGTGTTATGATTCACGATCAGGACATTCGGGTTGTCCTATTGGTTCGGGCGACGTCTCAGCCGTGCGGGGCGCTTGGTGCGCATTTAACAGAAGTGATTGCAATACTTGTAAAAGAAAAGTCAATACTCATTTATTAACCAATGGGCTGCCCTTTTTGAAGTATTGGGTCAGCAAAAATAACAAGACTGTGCTTTGAAGAAGCGAACAGATAAGTATTGCTAAATCGTGAGAAGAAAAAGAAAAGACAATCTATAAGTAGTATTTTCGTAGGTTGGAAGAATGCCACGTTCTCGGTATGGGGTTCCCCTGTAGATCTTCCAGAATGTTCGAGCCGTCATTGTAAGCTTCGATTACTTTGTAGGGTCCTTCCCATTTGGATTTTAAGGCCCCTTGCTCTTTAGCACGGCTTGCCTCGTTCTTCCGGAGCACTAGATCTCCAGGTCTCATTTGCCTTTGCCGGACCCTCCGATTGTAGAACTTTTCGGTCGCTGCTTTGTACGCTGCCGTTCGGATTGCTACTTCTTCTAGTCGCTCGTCTTTGAAATGTTCGGAGTTGTTGCGACTTTCGTCTACGGATTGGGTTCGGTGGGTGCGGACGCGGATTTCAGGGGGTAAGACTGCTTCGGAGCCGTAAACTAAGGTGTAGGGGGTTTCGTCAGTGCCAGTTTTTGGAGTTGTCCGGTTTGCCCATAAGACTTGGGGTAGTTCATCCACCCATGTGCTGTTTGCTGAGGTAAGGCGTTTGCGTAATCCGTCTTTGATCGTTCTGTTCGTCACTTCGGTTTGTCCATTTGCTTGTGGATGAGCAACAGATGTGAAGTTTTGCTTGATGTTTAGTTCGGTGCACCATTTCTGGAAACGGTTGTCGATGAATTGTGCCCCGTTGTCCGTGATGAATTCTCCGGGTATTCCAAACCTGCATACAATGTTTTTCCATAGAAATTTTGTTACCGCTTTGCTTGTTATGGTGGTCAGGGGTTCGGCTTCAATCCATTTCGTGAAGTAGTCGATGGCCACGATCAAGTATTGATGCCCTCCTGGGGCTTTGGGGAGTGGGCCGACCAGGTCGACTCCCCATTTATAAAAGGACCATGCGGCCGAAATGCTAATCAGATTGTGCGCTGGTAAGTGTGAAATGGGAGCGTTCTTTTGGCAGTTGTCGCAGTTTCTGACTAGTATTTCTGCGTCTTTGAAGATTGACGGCCAATAGTATCCGAGTCTGTTGACCTTGTGGGCCAGGGTCTTAGCTCCTATATGGCTTCCGCACACCCCTTGGTGTACCTCTTGTAGTATGTAGTTTGCTTGTTCGGCGGTTACGCATCTTAACCATGGCGACAAATATCCTTTCTTGTATAGTACATTATCTTGCAGGGCAAACTTTGGTGCTTTGATTCGTAGTTGCCTAGCCTCTTTCGGGTCTCTTGGGGTAATTCCCGTGGTTAAGTAGTCTATGATCGGTGTCATCCACGTCTTTTCCTGTTCGGTGATGGGAGCCGCGGTGATTCCATTGATACTTCTGTTTTTAACTAATTCGACCAGCACGCGTTTGTTCAGATGAGTGAAGGATGAAGATGCTAGCTTGCTAAGTGTGTCCGCCCTTTTGTTCTTCGACCGGGGAATGTGCCGGAAATGGATCTCTTTGAAGTTTGAGCTTAACGTTCGGACCTGCTCCCTGTACTGTCTCATGTGGTTCTCTTTGGCTTCGTATTCTCCACGTATCTGATTGATTATCAGGGCGGAGTCTGCGTACGCCCATAGTCGTCGGAAACCTAGTTGGAGCGCGAGGTCCAGTCCTGCGATCATTGCCTCATACTCAGCTTCGTTGTTGGAGGCGTGGAACTCGAAACGTAGGGCGTACGTCGTTTCCAGACCTTCGGGGTCTATTAAGATGAGGCCGGCTCCGGACCCTTCCGCTCAGGAGGCTCCGTCCACGTATAGACTCCATTCTTCTTGTGCTGCGTTTAGGCATGGTGTCCCCTTAGCCGCAGGGTCGCGTGGCATCTCTACCAAGAATTCGGCTAGTACTTGCCCCTTTAATGCGTTTCGCGGGCGAAATTCAATGTCGTGTTCTCCCAATTCGACTGCCCATTTGGTCATTCGGCTAGAGTTTTCCGGTTTGTGCAGCACGTGTCTCAAGGGTTCGTTGGTTAGCACTATTATCGGGTGCGCAAGGAAGTACCTTCGGAGTCGTCTAGCCGTGTTGACTAGCGCAAGGATGAGTTTTTCGATGCATTCGTATCGTACTTCAGGTCCCTGCAGAGCGCGGCTAACAAAATAGATGGGCCTTTGCGTACCTGACCGTTCGGCAAGGAGGACTCCGCTGACGGATTCATATGCGGAGGATAGGTAGACATAAAGATCTTCTCCTGGAATTGGGGCGGCTAGGGTTGGTAGTTGCTGGAGGAAATCCTTTAGCTCCTTGAAAGCGGTATCAGCTTCAGCGGTCCATTTGAAATCCTTGCTATTGATGCACCCCTTAAGCGTTTTGAACAACGGCAGACTTCGGTCAGCTAACTTGGAGCAGAAACGGTTGAGGGCGGCCAGCTTTCCGTTCAACGACTGGATTTGCTTGATGGTCTGGGGCGCCGTCAGCTGTACGATGGCCTGAATCTTCTTCGGGTTTGCCATTATTCCTCCGTTCTCGTCTACGTAAAACCGTAGGAATTTTCCTGCTGACATGCCGAATGAGCATTTCTTTGGGTTTAACTTCATATTTACCTCTCGAAGCGTTCGGAAGGTTTCTTCTATATCTGCCAATAAGTCTTCTTCAGTCGCGCTTTTGATCACGATGTCATCCACATAGGCCTCTATGTTTCGTCCGGACTGGTTGGCGAAGGCCTTGTCTATTAGCCGTTGGTATGTTGCGCCCGCGTTCTTTAGTCCGAACGGCATTTTGCAAAACGTTCCCTTCTCGGTGTAGAAAGCTATGTTTTCCTCGTCTTGCTCCGCCATCTTTATTTGATGATAGCCTTTATAGGCGTCGAGGAATCATTTGTACTTAGCGGTGCTAAGTGATTCCACTTTTTGGTCTATTTCCGGTAAGGGGTAGCTGTCCTTCGGGTATGCTTTATTTAGGTCGGTAAAATCCACGCACATCCGCCAGGAGCCATCGCTCTTCTTAACTAGGTTGGGGTTGCTAATCCAGTTCGGGTATCGTGCTTCCCGAAGGACCCCTGCTCGGACTAGATTGGTTACCTCAGCATTAATGACTTCGTTCCTTTCTAGTGATTGCGGACGCTTCTTCTGCTTTACCGGGGCTTCGTCGGAAATGGACAGGCGGTGTTCGGCGATGCTCCTGGGGACTCCGGTCATGTCGCTGGCCTGCCAAACGAATATATCAATGTTGTCACTTAAGAGTAGGGGTGAGCTCGGTACCGTACCGAACCGAACCGGTACCGATCCCGAAAATACCGAAACCGAATTATTAGTTTTGGAAGAACCGAATACCGAACCGTATAATTTTATATGGTGCCGGTTCGGTACCGAATACCGAATTTTAGCTAATTTAATAACCGAATACCGAACCGAAAGTACCGAATACCGAATTTTAGCAAATTTAAAAACCGAATACCGAACCGAATATATTAATTCGGTACCGGTTCGGTACCGGTTCGAGTTCGGGAAATGGTACCCGTTGCTCACCCCTACTTAAGAGCTTTATTAGTTTCTTGCGTGTATAAGGGTTGAGAGAAGTGTTGATCGCGATAGGTTGATCCGGAAAGTTCCCATTCACCGTCACCGATTCTGTGATTTCTTCTTGGTGAGGCTTTGTTTCCTTAACGATCAACGCTCCCGGGGCTTGGCGACTCGGGGCTTCCATCGGTTCACCAGGGATCACTGCGATCCACTTGCTGACAGGGAATTTGACCACATTATGTGCGGTGGACGGAATCATGTTCCAGGTTCTGATCGCGGGCCGTCCGAGGATGATATTGTACGGCGATGGGGATCGAATTACTAGGAAGTCGACCGTTTCAGTTCGATAATGGCGGTTAGACCCCAATGTAACCGCGAGCCGTACCTCCCCTAGAGGCCACACCTTTTCTCCTGAGAACCCTATCACGGGTTCTTTTGCTGGCCGGAGTGTACGTCGGAGCCTGGCTGGCATTTCCTCGAAGCAATGCTGTAGGTCCCGAGAGGTTCCCAAAGTATATAGCTTTAAGCTGTAGAGGGGGGGGGGTGAATACAGCTATTTAAAAACTACACACTATTTTCTCAATGTTTGTATGTATTATCAACAATTTGTTAATTACAAACAAGCTTGAATGCGGAATAGTTCAAGCTGAGATGACAGATACAACAGTATGTTCACTAGTCTAAGACAAACTCAAACTAGTATACAATGAATACACTCACTAAGAAGCACTCACTGTGTTTACAAGACTTAAGGGAACAGCTTATGTAAAACAGCTTAGACACACAGATACTGATTTACATAGAAGGCTTGCATGCATGAAAATCACACTTGCACGTTCACTCTTGGTTTCAGCACTTAGCTTTCTTCACGCTTCTTTCTGTCCTTAGAAGCTTCCTTTTATACTCACTCAGAGGATCTAAGAGAAACATCTTCATTGGACGGAATGAAAAAGGAGAAGTCTTGTTGAAAAGACAACATAACCTTTTCTGCACTTTTCTGAAAAGCAGACTTGTCTTCACATGTGCAGAACTTTTGTCTTTTTACTTTGTCTACTGTTGCATTGCCTTTAACTAATTTAGGAATGTCAACTTTGCGTCTTTCTTCCTTGTAAAGGCCTATTTTGATATAAGAAAAAGGTCTGTCACCCTTTTTCAAATAACCTTTTGTCTTCATGTTACAGAACAGCTTGGGCAGGCTGAGCAGTTCTGTTTTCCACTTTGTCTTCGACTTTGTAAACTGATCTTGTAGTCAAAAACAATACATGATGACTTGGAAACATATTCCATAAAGTGTTTAGCCTGTTCACAAAGAACAGGTTCTGTTCACCAAAGAACAGAACACTTTAAAATTGCCCAAGCTGCTCAACAGTGTAGAGCAGCGTAGACAGTTTATGTCCAGCCTGTTCAGCAGACAGAGCAGCTTGGACAAACTGTCTTAGTTGCAACACATGCAACATATAGAACAGCTTTAGACTGATATTGCAAATCATTTTCAGGTTTCAATAAGGCATATAACAGGCCTTAAATTCAACCTTCAAATGCATCAACAAGTTTGATTATAAATCTCCCCCTCAGATGTAGAACAGGTTTGACTGAGGCCTTTTTGTGCCTAACACACGAGCAGAAAGATAGAGCGGGAGTTCATCCATCTTCAGATTGGATCCCTGTCCGTCTAGGAGTATATTGATACATTTAATGACAGAGCCCAGTTTGTGCCACATCAGGTGGCTACAGAAGACCGGAAGGTCAGTATGTTCATTTAGGGATTTAGACCAGACATCAGGGAGTTTATGGGGATGTTCGTGACCCCACATTTTCATCTGCGACGGAGTATGCCTGCCGTCACGAGCGGGAGATTGAGAGGCAGCGGGAGCAGCCAGCTCCTCAGAGATAGCGGATTGAGCTACCGAGTCTGGGTTTAAAGTATTCGAGGTTCTTCAGAGAGAGTCGACAAGGCGGATATTCTGAGTCAGGGGTTCAACGAGATCAGGGTAGGGAGGAGAGACAGCGTGGGTTTGGGCAAGGTCAGGGACCGGGCCAACAGGGTCAGAGTCAGAGCAAGAGTCAGGGCAGTACTAGTAGGGGATGTAGAGATTCGGGGAGTAGATTCGGTAGTTCAGCAGCGATCGAGCGGGATTGTCACCGGTGTCATCACCGCCATGCAGGGCCAGGTGCCCCAGAGCATCTCCGATGTTTCATGTGGCCAGTCGGTTAGACATCTATTGCATGCACTTCACAGGACTCTCTCTGCTTCCGATGTGGGAAGTCGGGTCATATGTCGCGGGATTTTCGGAGCCCAGGGATAGGGTTTCCAGGGTCGAGCTCGAGTAGAGCCAGGGCGTCGGGGTCGTCGGCAGCACCCCGGGGAGGTGGAGCACCGAGGGCCAAAGGTAGAGTGTTCCAGGATACGGTTGAGGAGGTGAGGGAGTCGCCTGATGTTGTATCTGGTACGTTTGTCCTTAATGGACTGCGTGCCTTTATTTTATTTGATTCAGGATCTGATCGATCATATGTGTCTGCATCTTTTTGGTGGATATTTTACTATGTCTTCGGCTAAGTGATCTATTCCTGTTATTGTTGAGCGGGTCGATGGGAGTACGATATTAGTGAGCCGAGTCTATAGAGATTGTGTGTTAGAGATAGATGGTCATCGGCTTTCCATAGATCTGATGTCGATGGAGATTAGCAGCTTCGATGCGAGTATAGACATGGATTGGTTGACAGTGCGTCAGGAAGACATCTTTCGTTCTAAGAAAATGATTAGGAATCTGATTTCAGAGACAGAGTCAGCTACAGTGTACGGGGAAATACGTCGAGGAGAGATGAGTATTGTGTCGATGGCAAGAGTGCAGAGATACGTGGCAAAGGGATGTGCTACTTATTTAGCTTATGTGGTGGACACAAAGAAGGAGAAGAGAGAGATCAGTGACGTGCCAGTGGTTAGGGATTTCCCATACATGTTTCTTGATGAGTTTCCAGAGCTGCCACCAGATCGACAGGTCGAGTTCAAGATCGACCTGGTTCCCGGAGTTGTACCTATCGCTCGGACGCCTTATCGATTGGTGCCCACCGAGATGCATGAGATGATGACGCAGCTGCATGATTTGCTAGATCGTGGTTTTATTCACCGTAGTTCTTCGTCGTGCGGAGCCCAGTTTTATTTGTGAAGAAGAGGGACAGGACGATGGGTATGTGTATCGATTATAGAGAGCTTAATAGGGTAACGGTGAAGAACCGTTATCCATTGTCGAGGATTGATGATCAATCAGTTCAATCAACTTCAGGGGGCGAGTTACTTCTCTAAGAACGATCTGCCTTCGAGGTATCATCAGCTACGAGTTCGAGAAGAGGACGTGCTGAAGACGGCGTTCAGGACCAGATACGGTCATTATGAGTTCTTAGTCATGTCGTCCCAGGGACAGGGTTCTTAGGGTCGAGCTCGAGTAGAGCCGAGGCGTCGGGTCGTCGGCAGCACCCTGGGGAGGTGGAGCACCGAGGGCCAGAGGTAGAGTGTTCCAGGCTACGGCTGAGGAGGCGAGGGAGTCGTCTGATGTTGTATTTGGTACGTTTGTCCTTAATGGACTGTGTGCCTTTATTTTACATGATTCAGGATCTGATCGATCATATGTGTCTGCATCTTTCTGTGGATATTTACTATGTCTTCGTATGAGTTGTCTATTCCTGTTATTGTTGAGCGGGTCGATGGGAGTACGTTATTGGTGAGTCGAGTCTATAGAGATTGTGTGTTAGAGATAAATGGTCATCAGCTTTCCAAAGATCTGATGTCGATGGAGATTAGCAGCTTCGATGCAAGTATAAGCATGGATTGGCTGACAGCACGTCAGGCAGACATCTTCTGTGTTAAGAAGATCATTAGGATTCTGATTTCAGAGAATGAGTCAACTATAGTGTACGGGGAAAGACGTCGAGGAAAGATGAGTATTGTGTCGATGCTGAGAGCGCAGAGATATGTGGCGAAAGGATGTGCTACTTATTTAGCTTATGTGGTGGACGCAAAGAAGGAGAAGAGAGAGATTGGTGACGTGTCGGTGCTTAGGCATTTCCCAGACATGTTTCCTGATGAGTTTCTTGGGCTGCTGCCAGATCGACAGGTCGAGTTCAGGATCGACCTGGTTCCTGGAGCTGTACCCATCGCTCGAACGATTTCTCGATTGGCGCCCACCGAGATGCGTGAGATGATGACGCAGTTTGCTAGATCATGGTTTTATTCGCCCTACTTCTTCGCCGTGAGGAGCCCAGTGTTATTTGTGAAGAAGAAGGATGGGACGATGCGTATGTGTATCGAACGGTGAAGAACCGTTATCCATTGTCGAGGATTGATGATCTATTCAATCAACTTCAAGGGGCGAGTTACCTCTTCAAGATCGATCTGCGTTCCAGATAACATCAACTAGGAGTTCGAGAAGAGGACGTGCTGAAGACGGCGTTCAGGACCAGATACGGTCATAATGAGTTCTTAGTCATGTCATTTTGGCTGACTAACGCCCCAACAGCGTTTATGGACCTGATGAGTAGGGTCTGTAGGCTGATGCTTGACCGATTCGTGATTGTGTTTATCGATGACATTCTGATCTATTCGAGGAGCAGTGAGGAGCATGATTAGTTAGGGGTGAGTGACGGGTACCATTTCCCGAAACCGAGCCGGTACCGACCGATACCGAATTAACATATTCGGTTCGGTATTCGGTTGTTAAATTAGCTAAAATTCGGTATTCGGTACTCTCGGTTCGGTATTCGGTTTTTAAATTAGCTAAAATTCGGTATTCGGAACCGAACCGGCACCATATAAAATTATACGGTTTGGTATTCAGTTCTTTCAAAACTAATAATTCGGTTTCGGTAGTTCGGGATCGGTACCGGTTCGGTACGGTACCGAGCTCACCCCTATGATTAGTATTTAAGAGAGGTTCTGAGCATGTTACAGCAGGAGAGACTATACGCCAAGTTTTCGAAGTGTGCATTCTGGCTCAGGGAGGTGCAGTTTCTAGGGCACGTGGTGACGAGTGAGGGGGTAAAGGTAGATCCGACAAAGATAGAGGCGATTATGAGTTGGGGCCAGCCCAAGTCTGTGTCAGAGGTTCGAAGTTTCTTGGGCTTAGCTAGATATTATAGACGCTTCATACAGAACTTTTTGAAGATCGCGGTACCTTTGACGATGTTGACACGGCAGTCTGTGCCGTTTGTATGGGCTGAGGATCAGGAGAGTGCTTTCCTAGAGTTGAAGAATCGATTGTGTAGAGCTCTGATTCTAGCATTATCGGAGGGTTCTGAGGGTTTTTCCGTGTATTGTGATGCTTCATTTACGGGGCTAGGATGTGTGCTGATGCAGAGAGGTAAAGTGATTGCTTACGCCTCGAGAAAGTTGCGAAGTTATGAGTTGAGTCGACCAATGCATGATCTGGAGCTCGATGTCATTGTCTTCGCATTGAAGATATAGCAGCATTACCTTTATGGGGCGCGATTTACAGTGCATACAGATCATAAGAGCCTATAGTATTTGTTCAGCCAGAAGGAGCTGAACATGAGACAGAGGCGCAACATGGAGCTCCTGAAGGATTACGATTTTTATATTCAGTACCACCCAGGGAAGGCTAATGTGGTAGCGGATGCTTTGAGCAAGAGATCGTATGAGCACACGGTTACGTCAAGAGCTTCCCGATTAGAGGTCACGTCGACCTTGATAGACAGCTTGCGTTTAGTTTAGCAGGAAGGGCTGAGAGAGGGAAATGTGCAGAGAGAGAGAGAGAGAGAGAGAGATTAGCTGGGCAGCTACAATTGCTGAGTCGAGATGATAGGAGACTGATGACCCTTCGTGGCAGATCATGGGTTCCCAGAGTAGGGAATTTACAACAGCTGATTCTAAACGATTTCCATAAGTCTAGACTATCGATCCACCCGGGTAGCTCAAAGATGTACAGAGATTTGAGAGTTCATTACTGGTGGCCCGGGATGAAGAGATGTAGGGAAGTATGTTGAGGCGTGCATGACGTGTTTGAGAGTCAAGAGCGAGCACCAGAAGCTGCATGGCAGACTTCAGCCGTTAGAGGTCCCAGAGTGGAAGTGGTATGACATCACCATGGACTTCATAGTGAGGCTTTCGCAGACTGTTCGTGGGAATCATATGATTTGGGTTATTGTCGATCGGCTCACGAAAAGCGCTCATTTATTGGATGTTCGCGTGATTATATCGATGGATCAGTTAGCGCGCCTTTACATAACTGAGATTGTAGCGAGGCACGGGGTCTCGAGATCAATTACGTCTAATAGAGACAGCCGATTTGTATCGCGATTCTCGCAAAGCTTTCAAAGAGAGTTGGGTACTCGAGTTCAGCTTAGTACCGCGTATCATCCTCAACAGGGGGTCAGACAGAGTGGACGAACCAGACGTTGAAGGACATGCTTCGAGCCTGTGTAATTGATTTCGGGGGTAGCTGGGATTTACATTTGCCGCTTGTTGAGTTTGCCTATAATAACAACTACTATGCGTCTATCGGCATGACTCCTTTCAAGGCTCTCTATGGGCGTAAGTGCTTAACGCCCGTGTGTTGGGGGTGAGGTTGGGGAGCGTCTTATCAGCCGGCCAGAGATTCTACAGGAAACGAGCGACAAGATCGCTATGATCCAGGAGCGGATTAGGACAGCTCAGAGCCGGCTGAAGAGCTATGCTGACCGCCGGATGTCAGAGTTAGAGTTCCAGGTTGGACACTCTGTGATGCTGAAGGTCTCGCCCTAGAAGGGGATTATTCGATACAGGAAACAGGGTAAGCTTGGTCCGCGTTATATTGGATCGTTCGAGGTTATTGAGAGGACTGGAATTCAGGCTTATCGCTTGAATATGCCCTCCAAGTTATCTGGCATTCATAATGCATTCCACGTCAGCCATCTTCGTAAGTGTTTGGCCAGTTTTGATCAGAGAGTACCTCTATCTGAGATTGAGGTGGATGACAGACTTATCCTGAGGCAGTGACCGATCGGGAGGTGAAGAAGCTATGCAACAAAGAGGTGGAATTAGTATAAGTACAGTGGAAGCATCATAAGGGTACCAGCGCCACGTGGGAGCCAGAGTCAGAGATGCGTAGTCGTTATCCTCATCTAGTTTCTTCGAGCTAGATTCTGAGGATAGAATCTTCATAAGGGGGGAGGACCTGTAACATCCTAATTTTGGGTAAGGTACGTGTAATATTTCATTGTGTTGGTTATAATATTATTATCGAATTGGACGAATCATTGAGTTATACGTGGAATCGTCACGTAATAATATTTTTGGTTAACCGGGTTATGGGGTTAAGTTTTTATAAAGATTATAATCTTGGTGATTATTAATTAATTTGGGACCCGGTGATATAAACTTGTATTTTATGATAACAGGATTAGATATTAGGTACCGAGCCGAGTTTAAACCAAAACATATATATTTGTGACCTCCTTGGCTACTTGCTTCCATTTATTTCCATTCCCATATTCAGAAACTGACGTGTGTTTGGGTGATTTCATTCCAGTAGCAACAACAATTTATAATCAGAGCTTGAGGTGTGATTGAAGTCCTCAAATTGAGTTCCAACCTTGCTACCAAAGTCAAAGTAAGTATTTGAGCCCAATCTTGTGAATTAAGAGTTGTTAATTGTTACTGAAATCATGAACTGAGTATGTTCCTGAGGAAATTCGACTCAAATTAAATGGGTAAGAACGAGTTGTGATTGAGTTTGGGGTTAAACCCCTGGGCTGTGAAAGAAACAGAGGCTACTGTCTCTGTTCGTTCGTGAGCGCGGCCGCGGTCCCCTGATCGAGGGCCGCGATGTTCTTGAGGTAAGCCTGCGCCGCGTTGCCCTGAGCGCAATGGCTCGCAGGCGGTTCGGGTTGAGTGCGAGCCGCTTGGTGATGAGCACGACCACGATGGGGAGCGCAACCGAGATCCATGAGGAGCGACCACGATGGTCAGCGCGACCGCGATTGGGGGAGCGCGGCCGCGATCCGACTAGAATTTAGTGTTAGGGTTTTGGGTTATGTAGCGTGTGTCTTTAGGTATCGGGGTTTGTGTGTGTTACTTGGGATTCGTGTCTAGAGTTATTGAGTTGTGATTGTGATATCGAGTTACTATATTGTGATTCCAAAGTCTCGAGTTGATAGTGTTGGGATACGGGCAGGGAACCGAGACTTGAGGAGTGAGGCTTCAAGGTCAGGTGAGTTTGCATGTTTTTCTGAGATACATGTACGATTATTTATTTAATACTTGCAAGATCTTTTACTAAGCTTTCTTATAAAATCACTATGAGATTTTTTATGAGTTTTATACTGAGATACTATCATGCATGTATTACTGAGCTTTATTATGAACTGTGTTTTATTATATGAGATTTGGGACACTTGAGCTAGCCAGTTACTAAACCGCGTGGTTGGGTAGGGGTCGGGTCGCTCCCGATTCCCTTTTGAGCTCCTGACGAATGCTTTGTGCGGTCTGGGGAATTGGGTACGTTGATTCGTCCACATGGGTGAGTTATCTTGTGGGATCTCATATACCTTGTTCAGTAGAGAACGGTGAACACTTTATTACTGAGTTTACTTACTTTTACTGAGTTTTTATAATTGTACACCTAACACTAGCATTTTCACCAACTCTAGCTGACCATGTGTTCTAAATGTGTGTATCTCAAGTGATCAGAGGTCTAGTAGGCATGTTGGACCCAAGTAGGTTTACATCTGCGTATTCCATGAGTTAACTACCTTTCTTAGAGGTAGTTATATTTTGGGGACTATATGTTTATGTACTTCGGATATTGTATAATTTAACCAGTGGTTACATCGACTAATTATGTAAATTAATGTTATAAATTATCGGGGTTTTCACGTATATATATTGGGAACAATTAGGGATTATTATATTATATTCCCGTTGACGTGTTGATTGCGTGGCTTTAG
Source organism: Centrapalus pauciflorus (assembly GCA_020465985.1). Lineage (NCBI taxonomy): Eukaryota > Viridiplantae > Streptophyta > Magnoliopsida > Asterales > Asteraceae > Centrapalus > Centrapalus pauciflorus. The sequence goes on from JAANYP010001318.1 coordinate 260,167, forward strand.
GAATTAGTTCGAGGGTATTAAATGAAATCTTAAAAAAACTAAAGAAAAAAAATGTTGGATTTGATTTGATATGTTACTGCTATTGATATAATATGAAAAGTTACTAATATTTTTTTTAACTGAAAAGTTGTTGGTAACCTACTAAACAGGTTTTAGGCCACCAATCACTATTATTGATAAAAAATAAAAAGTTGTTACTATAAATGATAAAAATATAAAAGTCAATATTATTAATGATAAAAAATAAATAATGTTACAATTAATGATAAAAATGTCAAAACTTGTTACTATTTTTTGTCATTTTCCCATATATATAAATCATATATTATATGCATAGTATACAAAAATGTTTGAATGTGTACATATATATATATATATATATATATATATATATATATATATATATATATATATATATATATATATATACCCACACACACATAGAATATGGTTCAAGAGAGTACCACTCATTATGCAGTGCACCAGAAGGTATCACTTTTGAAAAAAAAAATTTGAAATTTTTTTTTCCATGAACATGATTTAATTGACATTATAAAACATATGTATATTTAACAATCATTTACAACTCCTAACTACTAAAAATGATGTGAACGCACACTTACATAATTTTGCATATATGTGAACTTGATTTATGTGATTCATGGTTTCATGCACTTAGGATGTGTGAATGTGCATGAATTTTATATATCATCTATGTAATGCTAATTAAAACATGTTTATGAAATAAAAAATTTAAAAAAATTAATGGTACCTTCTAGTGCGCTGCATTGTAAGTTGTACTCACTTGAATCTAAAGCTATACACACACACACACACACACACACACACACATATATATATATATATATATATATATATATATATATATATATATATATATATATATATATATATATATATAATGTATTTATATACTAATCACACATATCTTTCTCGCTCTCCGTTGTAGTTTTTTATTTGGAGTAATTTTAAGATGTTGTATTGTCTAAATAAGATTAAGTATATTTTTGAACTTAAACTTGTATTTAAATTAAGTTTCACAATTGATTACATTTACAAATAGTACACATCTAATATATATAGGAAGGTCCCATTGCTATACTAATTTTAACAGGGATAATTGTGCAAAAAATCATCAAGTCGAACCATTTTGGTAATTAAAACCCCTAATTATTATTCACTTCATAAAAAACCCCTAACTGGCAAAATCTTACGGAATTGGAATCTTACCGGTTGTAACCGATTGAGAGTCGTAGGCCGCCATCGACAAGTCATCAGTGACCACCTGAATTTCACCGAAAAAGTAAATTCCAACAAAAAAACACATATTAGAACAAATAAATAAACAAGAAACGTGAATTTGAATCATAAAACACAGACAAATGAGTTCGCTAGAAAAAAGGTTCTTTAGAGACAAATGTGTGGTCATCAGAGTGCAATCGGTTCATTAAGTTGCAAGTCTTCTTTTTTTATGTTTTTGGAAAAAACCTCATTTTGATAATTTTTAGTGAGTTTGAGGTTTTTTGTGCAATGAAAAATGTTTGAGGGTTTTAATCACAAAAATGGTTCAACTTAAGGGTTTATGCACAATTATTCCATTAATTTAATGTTAATTAATTTGATTCTTTTGTAGGAACCTTATTATATAAACAATGTTTGGAGCTTTATGTATTCTTTTTGACATTGCAATTAGATTTAATTTTATAAAAAATATTGCATCGTTATAACAATTTTTATTAGATGATCGATCAATGAATATTTTTTTGTTGAGTTATTTAACTGATGTTATATTAATTAAATGCATAAATATATAATTTTATGTCCAATTTTTCTATTTCATAAACATTAGTTATAAAATAAATAACGTAAACTTAAGAGGGTAAAAATCTTTGAATACCCATCAGGGGCGAGGATGGGGATGCAGTGTAACTACCCCTCGGGGATGGGACAGATTTTCATAGTCGGGGTCTGGGATGAGGAAAGGGGTCCCCGGTAACACTCGTCCCCGTTGCCATCTCTAATCCCATGAAAATTATGGTGGTGCTTGTATGTAAATGATGGTTTGTGAAATAATTAAGTCATGTGTTACAAGTTGGTATGAGAACCATGCTTAAAGGAATTGAGCATCAGTGGAGGATAATTAATCTTGACATTGTATTATGATAATAGTTTGTGAGTCTAGGTAATGGTCTCATGGGATACACAGGAGATAACTCTCCCAACCTTTCAAGATACCACGTGAAACACCCAAACAACAATAATACATATTTAAGTATAATTAACAATAATTAATACAATAATACTTGTAGAATTAGGGTAGAATTAAAATATTTATAACTAATGCATCCTAAGTGATCCAAATAAAAACGGTTAAAGTCTACCAGGAGACAGGTTATGATCCTGCAAAGAAATAGTCAAGGCTGGGAAGTCGGCTAACCAAAACCCAACACAACGACCAAGGCATACTGTTAGTCTGAATCTACTATCTTTAGTAATAAGGAAGTCTGAATACTTCCGGTGTAGTATCACAAAACCTATAAAGGTTAACAACTAAAACGTAAACAACGAAAGTTGTTCAGTGAATTTTAAGATTAATATAAATAACAAGTACATATTAATCATGCCTATCCAACACGTATTTTCTATCAATCAAAAAATATAAAGGCCAGTGATGGTCGATGCCAAGTTAGAATAGGATCACCTCATCCTCATTGAGAACTATTGATGTCCCACGCCAATTAACTTATTTGTTAGATTTCACAACATGTCTCACCTCACTAAGGGTTATTGGCTTTCTAGAGTTTAACACAATGGTGCCTCACCTCACTGATGACTATTAACATTCTCGTCATTTGTCATTATCCTATGTTCTATTTGTTTGCTTCCACTTGCGGGGTTCATACAGGGGGGAAGTTATTGACGGCAGTGACAAAGGACACAAACAATCACGTCCTTCCACTAGCATATGCCATAGTCGATGAAGAAACAAACGAAAGCTTGTCTTGGTTCTTCAGCTATTCAGGCATATGTTTTCAACTCACAACATTCATTGTGTGTAATTTCAGATAGACATAAAGGAATTATACAAGAAATGACGACATTGGACCAGTGGAAGGAGCCATACGGCTATCACCATTTGTTTACGTCATGTTTGAAGCAATCTGATGGCAAAATTCAAGAACTCTAGGCTTAAAAAACTTTGTTGGGTATGGGAAGCATTAGAAAAAGAAGAAAGTACGCATACTACGTACAACAAATGAAAGCTATAGACGTTTAGGCATGGGACTACTTGAAAGCAATTGGCACAAGCAAGTGGTCTCTGCTACATGATAATGGTCATCGTCATTGGGGTAACCTTATGACAAACATTGTTGAATGCATGAATAATGCTTTACGGCATGCAAGGCTTCTACCAATCAAAGCATGTATTGATTATGCGTTTCACAAGGTCATTGAGCATTTTCGAAAACACTCTGAAAATTATGATGAACAATCAGACACCATTGCCCCAAAGAATGTGGAAAATATTCACAATGCATGAGAGACATGCACAAGAACACACTGTTGAAGAGTTTCACCACATGGAGGGCACATACAATGTTCTATCCAGGTTGAGCATGAATGACAGGGCGGAAACGACTACACTGTCAATTACCTGAACCGTGAATGCAGTTGTGGAAAATGGCAAATGACAAGATTTCTGTGCTCCCATGTGATTGCTGTTTGTCGCCATAGGGGAGATGATGTCACTACTTGCATTCACAAGGTTTACTGGACAGAGTCATATCGGCGGGAGTATAGAACTGGCTTTTCACCCCTGCCACATAAAGCACAATGGATAGATCCTGAATGGCAGATACAAGCTGATCGGTCTAGGCTTACGAGTTCAAGAGGCAGAAGACGCGACGCAAAAAATACGTAACGAAATGGACGTTCGCCCTCCTGATGAACCACGAATTAGAAAGTGTTCAATTTGCCACCAACCGGGTCACAACCGCACACGATGTCCAAACGGTCAACCGAATTACAATTAGATGTATTATAAGTTGATCATTTTATGTATGTATGACGTATTTGGAAGATAATAAGAATATACATCTTTTATTAAATTCACGATTCGTGCTCATGCCGTGGTTGTGCAGAGCGTCTCACTGTTGTGCGTCAGACTGTGGTTGTGCAGAGCGTAACGAGCTAATGTTTATAAATACGCAAATTTCACTCAAAAGACAAACTCACTTTTTCAGCTTCACACTAAACATCTAAAAACGAACATGAAAAACCATTTCTGGGAAATTCGTTCAACAAACGAAGATCCAACTCTAACAAAGGAAGAATTCGGTAAGTTTTTCTATTAATTTTATTATATGTTTACTAAAACTCGCTACTAAAAATATTCTACTGATCAGGCCACCTACCAGAGTTGTTTACAATTAAACTCCACACATCTGGTTTTTTCACAGATTCGCTTAATAGATACTACGAAAATGGTCATGTAGTGTACGTCGACTGCGTTGACGTAACCGTAATATCAATTGAGTTTATGGAAGAAGTAATGGCCGAGTTGGGATACGAAGCAACATGGGGGTTATGGTATTACTGGAGATAACCAAATTCTGATTTATCTACGGGTTTGCTTAATTTTAACAATGAGGATGATGTGATGAGTTTTTAAAAAATGTTGGTTATTCTAAAGAGTTTGATCTTTATGTAACAAATCATGAATTACGTGAAAAGATGTCTCCTGAATATCGTTAGAATAATAATCAATTTGTAAGTGGTAGTAGTAGGAGGAGGCTTCAATTTTAGGAGTTGTTTTATTCGCTAATTAAAATATGTTTGAATTAATTTTCTTATCTATTTATGCAGTTAGCTATACAAGTTGCTATTATCTTTACCACTTGCAATTATCTTTACGATTTGTGTCAGGTCGTGGTCCGGACTCTTGTCTATATATATTCTTACAATTTCATTTTGATTGAAAAAAAAATAGTAAAGCATACTACTTCAATATCAACTCGTTCTGTTACACGTAACCAACTTCTTAGCAAAACCACCGTTACCTGCAAGTGTGGGGATGCGGCTGTTATACAAACCTCGAACTCATCGATGCACGCTGGCCGACGGTACTACTGTTGTGCGGAGTATGACTTCGTGAATGTGCCAGAACATCTAACATGTGACTTCTTGACCTGGGTTGATGAACCAACCCTGGATAACCCACCAAACATTTCAATCAATGAACCTCAAGCAGGTAACACAAATCCTCGCAAAACGAGAACGAACACATCAAACCCTATTACAACTCGTCGTCCACGATGAGTTAAAATAAATTTGTGACACATATCCCACTTTGAAGCGTAGAAATAAAATTGGTTCTTTATTAGTAATATATGATTCTTGTAACTTTGTACCACTGTAACTTTTGATATTATAATTTTACATCCATATTATGTTTTAATTTAACTTAATTCTACCTAGAGTATAATTTTTTTTAAATAAATAAACTTCGATTATTGTTTTGTATATTGACTTGTATCAAACACTTCTCCATATATATTTTTTTATTTAAAAACTCCAACAATTAATATTTAAGACTTTTAAAAGTTTACAGTATCAAAGTTATAAATCAAATTACAAATGTACTAATAAGTTATCATTAAAAGATTGAGTATTATTTCTAAAATTTAGTTTGAATAAGAATTGCTTCGTATTTTTATCGCACTTGAAATATAAACGCATAATATTAATTAAATTGGGTTACAAAATTGATATAGATTAATTAGTACGTGAGTAATAAAATTATATTATTATTCATATAAATCTTAATATTGATATGCCTAAAACTAAATTATATAAATTTAATTTAATTTTCTGTTTTTCGATTAACTTTTTGTTTACTAAAAACGTGAATTGTAACCGAAACATAAACCAGAAGATTTTTTTGGTTCTGTCAACCAAACTGAAAATACTATGAATATAAGAGAATTAAGAATTTGTGGATATATAAATACAATAGAATTGAAATGTAAAGAAAAAAATTACTCATCAAGCCTGGGGTCCCAACCCCGGCCTAAAGTCACATCACCACCCACAGCATCACCTTTGTCCTTTATCCGTTGAAGCTTCTGATTTGATTGAGCCGCATGATTAGTTTTATACATAAAAAACCGATTACTTTTAAAGTATTATTTATAATTTTGATTATTTCAAAAAAAATTTCATCAATAAAGACATAAGCAATAACTAATATGCAATCGCTCTTTTACATTAGTCCTAGAACTCACGTTGTTTGGCTAAGTATAGCCTGAACTTCCCAATTCGCCTCACAAATGCCTAAATCTTCGAATAGGCTCCAATGATCCAATTCACCTACATAAAGTTTACATAACAAAAATATAATCCCCCAAGCTTATTAAGTCAATAAAGTTCTCCGAACATGAGTTCGGGTAACAACCTGAGACTTTTGGCTCATTCCGGTACCCAACGAACTCAGATTCATGAACTTTGGGAACAACTATACTATTTCAATAGGAGTGGGAAACAAGTGTTAGATCCCAACAAAGAGGCTCTTAAAACCTTTCTCAATACATTTCGGTATCCAAACCGAAAGCCTTGATTCGTTTCGGGACCGTACGGGATCCCAATTTAGGATTTAACTTTTGAACCCTTTATACCCTTCTATTAGAAGGGAAAAACATGTATTAGATGTTAGCATAGGACCTTAAACCTAAAAGTGAACAATTTCAACAAAAGAGTTTGACTCGTCGAGTGAGTTGCCAAGTGGGCAGGTGACTCGCTGAGTGGACCTCAGACCTGCACTTTTCTGCCTACAGGTTTACACCCAAAGTCTTAAAACTTAATCAAACTCAATACCAACACTTGGGATCTTTAACATAACATATGTGGACACTTTTAATATCATTTTGAGCTTACAACCTGATGCAACCATTCGATCTATGGATCAATTTGAGCCCTAATTGAGTTTCTAACTCAATCCAACCAATTCAACGAATATAAATACATATTATGGTTCCATTTTGATCAATTAACATACTACAATAACATATTTAAAGATTGGAGCCGTTTATGATAATTTGACATAAAACCCATTTTGGTTTACACTCCATAAATGGAGATTAAGAAAAGAGAAGAAGATGAACAAGTAGTTTATACCTTCAATGTAGCTTTAATACTCCAAGATTTAGCTTATAGTCTTCCACTTTGATGATCAATCATCCAACCCTAGCTTTTTCTCCCTTTTCTCTCTGAATTTGCAAGAAATGAAAAGTGTGTGTGTGTGTGTGCTAGACGATTTTAGAAGGAAGAGGGGAAATATTTGAACACCTTTACCCCTCCTACTTATCTCATACACACACCTACCCCTGCCCCAATCTTTCTTTCAAATTAAAACTACAAACCACATTTCTATAATTTGAATATTATTAAAACTTCAATACCCAAATAGATAATTTGACATAGCGCATTATTTACAGTAAAATACAATATTAATAATTCCCAAATCTCATAATTACTATCATTAGTTATTTTACAAAACATTATTAGAGTACTTAATTACCTTCTAATTATTCGGGGTGTTACACCACGAGTCCCACTGAGGCAATCGAGTAGCTTACAAAGATTGAATTATATTCTAAGTCATATAAGTGTGAGGACTCGGAACAGGTGAGGTATACGGAAACTTGTTTTGTAAATGGAGCGTTAATTGGTGGATGTCTATTTCCAAGGTTAGAACTACTGAAGTTACATAATGAAGGCATAGAATCACGAATATAGAGATTGGACAAGGTAATAAGTTGTAATTGAGTATGAATCTAGGTCCATTAAGGAAAGTTGATTTGCATAGCATTACATAGATATAGAACTAAGTAAGGTTAAACAAGTTTAAGGTCTTCAACATAACATTCGGGAGATGGTTAGAAATGGAGATTTGAATGCTTTGGAGAATGTAATGAAGTACATTTAGGATAGAGCACATGAGATGTTAATGCGGAAGTTTAATAACCATGTGTGTGAGAAATGGGGAGCCTTGAGTAATTTTTAATCCAATTCATTTAATTATCCTTCTAAAAGATTTAATAAAAGAGAAGCTCAATCTGTTGCAATCTCAACATTCTTGTGAACAGCCTAAATTCAAGAGATATAGTTGTAAATGATGTGAAAAGTTTCATAAGGACTCATGGAATGATGGTGATATTGATTGATTTCATATAGAAAAAAAGAGTTACAATGATACATTTTGTCGAAGTAAACCTGAGTTGTGTTATTGTTAGGGGTAAGCAAGATGTTAAGTAAAGGATTGTTCTTGAATATTAACTCGTGTAGATAAAATAAAAGGTTTCGAGCGATGATAAGACAAGAGGATACTTTAGAGTTAATGATGTACTCTTTAATAGCTATTCTAGAGGATAAATAAGCTTAGGCTTGATGACCGCTAATTATGAAATCAATTTTTTATTATGTGATTTTGTTTGAGTTATAAATGAGAATTTTTTGGAAGATGAATCTATGGGATTGCATGCTAATATAAGGGATTTGGACATTATAATTGACGTGATTTTTATGAGTATTGTGTGAATACTTTAGAACTTGATTTCATACTATGTTCTTAGGATTAACATGATCTTTATTAATTGGAAGATTGTTAGATTGAGAATGGAAGATTTGTAATCTAATAAAATAATCACAATGTGTGTGATGTTTCTACGGGTTGTAAAATGGTAACTTTAAAGTTTATATAATTGATAAAAAGGAAGAAATTTAAGATTTCTAGTAGTACTTGATAAATATAGGATTTCTTATAGTAATGCTTGATATATGATCAGACTAGAATATGTTATGGAGTAAGTGAATATTGAAGAGATAGTAAACTAATTGATAGGTTTACCTGTTTAAAACCAGTAAAGAATGTAATAGAAATATTGGAGCATAGTAAAAGGAGACACATGAGATATGATATGGTTGTTATCAATGATGTAAAAGGTATGAGGAATTTTGTGAGTAGAAATTCATTGATAGAATTTGGTACGTAATTTTCTTTCCACTTTGGAATTTTAATGATTCAAAGTATAGTTGATATATTTTAGTGAATGTCCTGTTGAGTTATGTGTGCAAATAAATCTTATATTAGTATAAATTGATGGACTTAAATCGATTAAATAAAAACTTGTGGACTTGGGAGGGGGTTAAGGTTATATGATTAAATCGACATGATGAAGTTATTATATTGACATAAGGCCGATAATGTTAAATTTAGGATGCAAAAAGGAACTTTCATAATTAAAGAATAGTGTAGAAAATGTTTAGGTAGAGAAGAATTGAAATGCAAAACAAATTGTAAGGTATATAGTCTAAATGGAAGTTGTTTTGAAATAGAAACTAATAAATGGAATGACATAAAACCTTATATGATCTAAGAAGAAATTTGGTATAGATTCCAAGTGACTACTATGTAATGTATATGAGTATGGTGTAATGTGGTCGAGGTGGCTATAAATGATATTAATGATGATTCTTCAAGGTACATGTACTATAATATAAGTTGAGATAATTGATAAGATATTTGTGCTAGATGTTTATCATTAGAATTATGATATAAAACATGATATGATGGTGTAGTATAATCTATAGACCGGGTTAATTGGTAAGTTATGTTAACTGACATTAAATGTATGTTCGAACAATTGTTAAATGTATAGGATGATTTTGCTAAGTCAATGACCATGAGATGATACTAAGATATCTACATGGAATATCTCAAAATATAAATTTTGGTGACGTTTTGCCATTAAAAAGTGGTATATAGTTTAATTATGACCAAGTTAGTAGACGTGAGATGCAAAAGTTTGAAGGCATTGCAATAACTGACAACCACGAAGTAGGGATCATGAGAACGATAAACAAATGATGAAAATCGTGATAACCATAATGATGGTAAGTTATCTTGGAAATAGTAATACGTATATGATTGGTGTTAAGTGTACAAGGATTTAATCGTCAAACATACATATTTAGTGTGACTGTTTCATGGATGATTATGATTCATTTAAAGGAAAAAATGTAGAAAGGTATAATTCATATGTGGTGATAATGAAAATATCTTAATTGGATGAAGTGAAATAATTTAAATTCTCAATTCCAGGTTTTTAAAAGTTTGTTAAGTGGTGAAGATGGAAAATACATGAAAGTTAAAAAGGTGCGGTAGTGATTGTTGTGTATATATTAAAAGAAGAATAAATGGATGAAGTGAAGTTAAGAGTTAGAACATCTCAAACGTGGGTTATTCACGAAAGTGTTTAGAAAAAAGTATGATGTGATGTCATTTAAGAATGTAAATTAGAGTCGAGGTTTGAATGACCATTTAAGGTCTTAGGTAGAGTTTGAATGCCAATATAAAGATTAGAATTACAATTCGAGTTGTTAAGAATTCACGATGTGTTTCACGTTATATCTTCAAAAATGTATTGTTAAGAATCATGAAGTAGTTTCATTGTAAGGAGTGAAATTGAATTGAAAGTTTTCATATGTTGATGAGCCCGGAAATATAATGAATGAGAAGATTATCAAACTAAGGAACCGAGATGTGAAATGGTTTTCGTGGGGTGAAATTATGTGAATGGTCCAACAAGGACATGGGAGACCGAATCGGAAATGAAAGAGAAGTATCCGAGCTGGTTTGTGTCGTAGTGATTCCAAGGACATAATCTATTCTAAGGGGGAAAGAATTGTAACACATGCACCCTGTTACACATTTTAACTTTGTATTTTGAATTTTAAAAAATATGTATTTTTAAGTGATATGTGGAATTTAGTAATCGGCAAATTTATTTAAAAGTTTATTGGCTTGGTAAATGAGACTTGTTTGTGATTAATTGAAAATGTTAGTGGTGGAAATGTGAAGGATAAACCAACTTAAGGGACTGATTATGCAAATTCTTCAAACTTGGTTGAAATACTTGTGTTAAACGGGGGTTATAAAGTTCATTGCTCATTTTCAATATTGACAAACATATGTTCTTTCATCTCCATATCATTCCTACTCCTAATTCTTCAAATTCAAGCTGGAAATCACTTGAATGTGATTAGGTTCATGATTTGAAGTAGTGTTTAAGTATTTCCATGGTGGAATTTAAGGAAAAGTGTTGAGTTTTGGGGAAAAATTGAGTTAGGGTAGATACCCCATTGATTGTAATACTAAGTATTGTTGTATGATTGTTATTGGTACGTATTGGGGTCTTATATGTGAGCATTATCTTGAAGAAATCTGATTTTTGTGTTTGTATGTTTGAGTTTTGAAGAGAAATTAGGTTTTTATAAGCCCTAACTTTGATTGATATGATTTAGTGTTGTTTGGAGCTAAATAGTTGTTCAAATGGTTTAATTATGTTATAGAAATGTACATAAATCATTTTTATGAGGTGTATCAAAGATATGATTGAGTTTTTTTGGGTAAAATATGATGATTTTCAGACTAAAATGGACTTGTGGGTGTTGAATCGGCGAGTCGGGATGATGACTTGGCGAGTCAAGTGGTTCTGGAAATTGATCTAATGCATTTTTGGGTCGACTCGTCGAGTCGTTTTGGTGACTCGACGGGTCAAACCCTACTGTTCGCGCACCTGCACTGTTTACTTCGTTTGAGCTCCTTTTAACTAAACACCATTTTGTTTGATGATTTCATAATTCAGTCATCTATCTATCTATGGAAAGATTGAATTAAATTCAGAAGATTAAAATGGGAATTTAGAACCCCTTGGTTTAACATCGTTTTTATGAGATTTCATCGAGTATTTCGTGATGGATTGCTTATAGAAGCACTATATTATTATGTTACAGGTTCTAAGGGATATGTTGGAACATTAATAGAACTTAAGGATCGAAAGGTAGTTGTATCGATTGAGATCTAGAATTGGATCCTGGCTTATTGTTGTGAGTATTCTTTAATTGTTCATTCATTCATTTAAGGGCAAAGAGCATATGTTACTTAAAATTTTCCATTGGTAATTGTTGCATCAAATTTATACGTTTCGTGCCATATGTGAAGTCGTGGGATTATATATTTACGATCAATGCCTATCACATGTGAAATTAAGGGATTATGGGTTTATGTGGAGTTATATAAATTTTTGTGGATTGAGAAGGGACAGTGGGTAGGTTCTCTAAACTTCGTGGGAAGAGTTTCGGGTCGTCCTATTGACATTGAGAACGGACAGTGGACAGGTTCTCTCGACATTATGGTGAGAGTCCCAGGTCGTCCTATATATGAGAAATTGTTATCACAATTTGAGATATAGGCATGTGGGCTAAGTCCTCTTAAGTGGTGGGGGGGATATGAGGATAATATTATCACCCTTATGGACTGAGTCCCCTTAAGTGGTGCCGAAGTGAGGTCAATTTATGAATTCTTGTGGGCTGAGTTTCCTTAAATGGAGGCCGAGACGAGATCCATTTGTGCTTTGTGATTAATGATTTGGAAATATGGTTGATATACATGTTTGTTGTACTATGGAATGGCATATATGAATAATCAAACAATTAATTAGAACCCACTAAGATTTAGTAGCTTACTGTTTACTTGTAAATGTTTTTCTCAGGATCAGATCATGGCAAGAAAGTTGTCAAATTTTCAAACAAGTGATATTTGGAAGTAACCAGAACCATAAAGCTTAAATTAGTAAGCTCATTGATCTTGGTAAGTCCTTTAATTAGAGTTAGGTTGCGATTATCAAGGTTATGTTCTTGAATTGGTACATAACATTGAGTTTATGTAAGAAATATGTGTTGTTGTGGTAACTTATGGATGTTTAAAGGGTGGTCATTTGTAAAACTTGAATTGTGTTGTGAGTTAGTGTATCCCATGACAATTGTGGTGGTGCTTGTAATGGTGGTTTGTGAAATATTAGGTAAGGTGTTAAACTTTTTTATCACTCTTGGTTTATACAAATTTATTTTTTTATGAAGATTATAATACATGATAAACTTACATGTGTATTAACAAAAATTTAGTATTTGGTTTAGCTTTTTCTGTTTGCTACTAAAAATTATCAAACAATCAACTTTTAAAGTGTTTGAATTTACATTCTAATTTGTAAAATTATTAAATAATTATTTATTAAGAAAATAAGTTATATTTTTTTAGCTTTTGAAGAAAATCCCAAATGGATCCTACAGTAAAACTCTCTTCCAAAACCCTTCGTATTAGATTCATCCAGATCCTCACATTACAGTTGAAGAAATCGCCTTATGACAATTCAGTTGACACCATATATCATTATAACCTATCAATCCCCAAAATTTGTAATAAAAAATGCATATAAACAGTCTGACTCACATTTGCTGCTGATAACATTGGTGTTTTTAATGCAGTTTGTATAACTTGTTTTGGAGGGAAAGCGAAAGGGAGATTAGCAAAGAGCAAAATAGAGGTTTTCCATGTAGGCAGCTTCGAGTTCTTGTTGTTGGAAATTCATGTAACTGCTTCCTTTCATCTGTCGTTATTGTTCTTGTGTCAAATCTTTAGATTTGATGTGCTTCATGCTCTGTTTAATATTCATTAACATGTTGTAGGTTGTTTGTAGAGATTAAAGTTGTTCATCACTTGACAATTAGGTTTTAATCTGGCAGTAACATAGTTTTTTGTCAATTTTTGGTGTTGGGGTTTTAAGGTTATAAACAACATTTATAAACAATTTCATATCATGCGGAAGTAATTAAAATATATAAAACAAGTTTATATTAAAACCAAAACAAGATCATATGCTAATAGTATAAAAAAACAAGAATGATATGAACATGATGAAAAGAAAATCATACCATGGGAGCGCTTAATGAAGATCCCGTTGAAGTTTTCCAACACTTAGCTAATCACCAAAATAGGTGATCTCTAAAGCTTCACACACTAGAATGGATCCTAACTTACAAAAGTATACTTGTTCTTATCAAAGTTCTCTAAAGAGAAAACTTTGTAAGACCAATTCCAACCTGGAGAGAATGCTCTCTAATGCTAGAATTGCTTCTATGATTTGATGCATAAAACAATGAAGAGGTGACCTTGTATTTATAGAGAATGAATGGGGTGTGAAATAAGGAAACATGAATCATCATTATAAGGAAACTTAGGGCAACATAAGGGTAGTGGAGGGAGGCCACGACCTTACTTGTGGCCGGCCCTAGGTCCTCTTCCCTTGTGCCCCACTCTTCCTTATGATAATATATCATTGTTTCGTCTTACAAACCCTAATTCCCTCATTTCATACAAGGAGGTATAGTTAGGTCAAGAATTGATCAGCATAAGAATTGATTGTTTGGGGTTTATAACCCTTGAACATATTTTACATTTCATATATGGAAAGTCAGTTCTACATCAACTAAAAACCCCTAATTAATTTTCCCTTTAGTCCTTGATCAAAATCAAGGTCTTTTAACATCAAATAAATTATAACATTGATAAATTATATTCTTGAATCCGTCGAATCATAAATCTATTTACGGAAACATAAATTATATTTATGAAAATTATTGTAAGCTCGTCATTCTTTTTGTGTGACTCTTTAGGTTCATCTCAGGATAGTCAAATCATCAAGGAAACATCTCAAGGAAACTATATGACTAACAAACTCCCATTTTCCCTGAGCATGGTACCGAAATATGATACAAAAATTGGCTAGCGTCTAGTAACACACTACTGCCCCTAGCACTTATGAATGTACTGCTTAGTGTCAGTAGTCGTCATTGATTCGATCAATGTGAGTTGACTCAGTTGTCAATTATTCTTTTATAGCTCGATGTCTATATGTTAAAGTAGAGACATGGATCCTTTCAACCTCACCTAGGTTCAACAGTTATGTTCTCTTAAATTGGATGTAAGCCGATGAGTCAATCGTTCCTTGTTGATCGAATCAATACGTTTGGGCATGACCATTCGTATTCTTCAATTTAGATCCTCAAGGGGCCTAGAGACATCTCTCTACTAAGTAGGAGGAACAAATCTCATCCAACTACAAACATCTTGATTCTGGTTCACGATGTGCCCAACTTCAGTCTTTATAATCACACATGTTAAAGATGACGTTTGATCTTGTTAAGACATCTGATTCTCATATTAGGAATATGTATCTCATGTCTAAGGATGCAAAGAAAAGGTCAATTCGAGGTTACTCTTGATGACAATGCATGAAGTGAACTCGCTAGTGGGTGTATGAAATGTTAGTATTCTAACTTGACACATGTGAGTATGATACATCGTATGCCTATATTTAACTCCTTCGAATATCAATATTTCAAGTCACATCAATCTTAATGGCATTGTTATTCCCACAACAATGATTGATTATGGATCTTTAGAGTACTCACAATACTCATGGATATAAACATGCTAAGATGGAACACAATATATATGATTTTGAACATGACATAGAATTAAAACCATTAATTTTCATTAACAGAATCAAATACCATTTATATATTCCCTAAAGTTCAAAATAACTAACTATTACAGAGTCAAACCCATTCTATAAGACTTCTAAGTCCTATAACACTAGTGTGATGATCATGCTTGGCTTGAGGGTCAGCCACATTATCATCTGTCATGTTGATACAAAATGAGAAATATAATGCATGAAACATAGATGCAAAAAGAAATTGGCATCAATAATCAAATCTATGACACATAAGATCGAGTACATTATGATAAAAAAAGGCTTGGGGAGGGAAGCCTTGCTTGTTCCATCTTTTATAAACTTCGATAATCATATTAGTTGAACCATCAAAAACATGTATTTAACCCTTCCAATTTAGGACAAATAAATTGGTGTGGTTGTGTCAAAATTTCTATGTTTACATCCCCATTTCTCTATACCCTTTGTTCCTTAATGCTTTGTTCGAAAAAGATGGCACTATATAGAAAATCTAGGAAATAGATTTGGGGTAGGTTCCAAGTCAGAATGTGTAATTTTGGTGATACAACAATGAGGATTAAGGACTCACATAAGTTGCAAAGAAATTTATAGGGGAGCAAGTTCAAATTTGAAAATTTTTATAGGGTTGTTGGCAATGAGAAATAAAAAGTTATACACTGTGTAGAAAAATAAGACAAAAGACAAGACAATGAATACCGAATGACAATACACAATATTATTATCATTAGGCCCATTAAAAATGAATATAGCTTGACTACTAGAGAGTTTGGCTATGTATGTGTTTCTTAAAAAGTTGAAGACTTGAAGTCATAAAACTCGATAATTTGGCAAGCATGGAAACGAAGGTTTAAGAATAACTTAGTTTCATTATGATATTGAAACTACGGGCCTTTGATTTATGTTGATCAAAAGAGTGATGTTTGTTGGTGAAAAGGATGAATTAGAATTTAATTCAATTTCGTAATGCCTGACTTGTAGCACACATACGTAATCGGAATTCAAATCAATCATGGAACATACTAATACATTATTCTTACAGTTTGAGACAAAGATTTTAGAAAAGCATAGAGTTACCAAGTTAGAAAATTTGTACTGAGTTTAGAGACGGATTGATTGAGATCGTAGAGATGCGAGTTATGCAGGAAGATTCGAAAGGTTTCATCCTCAACCCTTGTGTACAGTGCGCAACATATCATCCATGGCGTTTGTCATTGACGATGGGCCCTTAGCCGTAGGCAGACACATACCATAGTGGAATCGTTGAGGATCCATGATTGATGAAGCAGATGTCTTCGCTCTTAATGATGATGCTTGGGAATTAAGATTATGGATAAAAGACCTAACCTAGATCAGACGACTAAATGAAAAGGTTTTTGGGCCCCTAAGATATTTTGGGCCCTGGGCAGTGGCCCACATGGACCAGCCATAGGGCTAGGCTTAAAATATTCATTAAATTTTATCATAATACAAGAAAACATTTAACTCTTCACAACACATTGTATTAATACAAAAAACATTACCTAAGATAGCAAAATATTATATTCCTATGAGACAATAGAAAGTAGTTGGTTATGTTTAACATGTCAATAACATTATGATAAGTTGATAACACAAATAACAACATAACATTGATTTATACGGATGTTAAAGTAGTTTCATAAACAACACAATGTTTTTTTTCTATCATATTGAGAAACACTCAAGGCCAATTCATTCAACCTAAAAAGGGGAGAATGGCCCGCAATGGACTGCACATTTTCTTTACATATTTATGTTGAAATTAATAAGCGTAAATTGCCGAGTAAAGTAACATAAAATTCAACATTTAACAATAAAGGTAACATGAAATATTTTAGGCCAAAAAAGGATTATGAAATTTAATTTTGACAAAAGAAAAAGTATTAATGATCAATTAAGAAAGTAAATTTTAGATTTCACAATCATTTTTCAACGAAAAACATTTTTTCATAATCTTTTCTTGGTTCAAATAACTAAATGTCATATCTTTTTTTTTTGACAATAATAGAATTTTCATAATCTTTTCTCGGTCTAAAAAAATTTATGATATCTTTATCATCAAACTTTGAATTTTATATTACATTTCTCGACAATTTAGTCGATTAAAAGGGTCTGGTAAAATGACAAACAGGTCCTCAGCCTTGAACCGATGAACCCCTTATTTAACTCAACCCTAATACATGATCATGAGGTTTGTACCGTAGAAATTATTGCTTCATTCTTGTTCTCGCTCTCACTGTTTACTGATTGTTCTTTCTTTCTAGCGGTCTCAAACTCTTCGTCATCTTTTATTATCAAGGTTTTTTTCTTAATTGTTAACTTCTAATCACTAATTGTTGTATGATTGTTAAGTTTTAGAAATGAATATGTGAAATTCTGAATTTTAATTATACGGATGTAGATAAGTTTTCTGATTGTCAAGTGTGACTTTCAGGGGCGGACTTAGGTAGTGGGGGGTGTTAGCCCATTGGGATGAGCTTGTGACTAGTATCGTACTGACTCGTCCCGACTCCTGTTTTCCTGACTTTCGAATTGGACAAGAATACGAGACAGAGTACGTACCAAGTTATGAAATTCGGGATCAGTACTAGTACCGTATTCAGTATTGGGAAATTGGTACTAGTCCCATTTAGTACCACTATTCAATGTATAACTTAAATGCATGACCTATAAGGCCAAAACATTTTGTTACACTTTTTATGCCAATTAGTGACGGTTTTATAGTGTTGCAAATGCTGAATATTAAAATTAAAACACAAATAACCCTAAAAAAGTTAGCAACAATTTTATACTAACTAACTACTGTTAAAATAATTGTTAAATGATTGCTTGCAAGAATGATAATGAGAAATCGAGATTTAGAATCGATTTTGCATATAAGTAGGATTTAGGATTTTATATGAATTAAATTAGAAATTTAAAAAGTATGACTATTTTATATCTACGTTCAGTATCGAGAATTCCCAAATTAAACTAGACTTGACTCACTTTTTCCCGACACCCAATTTAAGTCACATATATGTCCCGAATATCGTACCATCTTGGGCTAATCGGTACTAGGATGAGGTCGATATGAATCAGAATAAATGGAATTTTTGCTCGTCCCAAGTAGCCTGTGCAACGGGTCCCCTCCAAAATTATCTCATTTTGCAGTGGAAAATTTTTAAAAGATTTATATGTGCAACCGACAAATTTATGTGTAACACCCTCCCGGATCCCAGAAATGCCACGTCAATACAACACGCAGGTGGCGATATCTCAATAACTCTATCATGCACGTGTCATAGGTTAAACCAAAATCACTGATAATTAAAACTTTACATAAACATCTCAAGGCTACAATTACTATTAATACTAACATAGCCACAAGCAAAAGCAGACACAAGGGTCTTCACTAACAACAAGCTCTAAATCAACGAACCTAGCTACCGATCCCTTCTTTGATACCCTGAACATGGCAGACTCGAATACGTAAGCTTAGGAACTCGTGAGTACGTGATGGTTAGACACTGCACATTAAACACATAAAACACATACACGTAGCACCTACACACATCACAATCTCTATCCCTGTCACAGGCAATCAACAACGTAAAGCAGTTATGAACCCACAGCATGAGATCCGAAGCCCTGCACACAGAATCACTGGGGGGGACCCTTCCCCAGCTAACGACTGTGGTCGCGGTGGTTAGCTAAAACCCTGTAGCACGGGCGCGAACCGGCTACAGGCCCTGCCGTGTATACACGCCCCAAGGACTGTTAGGGACATCCAACCCACGCGATCACACATCGCGAATAGCCGTCCGTATGGAACTCATCACGGACCCCTGGACTGGATCTCATTTTATGCACATATAACACACATGTGGGAATAGAATTATACCTGCCGCTCGCGTCCCTGTCTCATTCACAATACACAATATACACATACACAATGCTAGCGACAAAGTTATGACTCGTAAAACGATCCCAGGTTTGAAAAGGACTCGAGTACTCACCTCATCAATCCACTAATCCCGGAATCTCTGACTCGGCTCGGCGCGCTGACTCGTACCTTTTTGAGCTCAAAAACACCCAACAATGGAGGTGATACTTCACTTCGGATTTCAGCCACAAATCTCAAGTAACTTGGAGGATTTCTCTTGCTGGAGGGTCACGAACATACACACACAGCACACTTTTAGGATTTCCAAAATGAAGAAGGAAGGAAAAAGGATAAGTACGTACTTAATATTTCTATTTTAGCAACCCGGTACCGATAACCCGGACCCGATATCACATTTTCAATATGAATATCCTTTTAACCCATTTAAATCCACCAACCCATAAACACAATTAATCCAATAAATTGATTACCCGGCACCACGTAACTCATAAACCCGACACGTATAAGTCCACTAATCGGGATCTCATTGGACCAACACAAAAATAATAAATTGAACATCCACTATAATAATTACACACAATAACTCTGAAAGTGGGATTTTACAAATCCTCCCCTCTTAAAAGATTCCGCTCCCGGAATCTATTGCAGGCTCATTCACAAGTACACATCTCTAAGTCAAATCCCCGAAAGTATCAACTCGCAAATCTCGATATGACTATCAACACCCCTGTTGAATTCGCATTTGAACTTTTAATGCCAAAATCGTTATTATTACACGTCTTTACTTCACCATTAGGTAATCCAATATTAACTCAGTTAAATCCTCTAACTCGCATATCTGCAACTGGTATATCCTCCATTTGCAGAGTCTTCTCGTGGCGTCACCTCATAAGCCACTCGGTTCGCATATAATCTCAATCCATCGATCTTCATTCTGTTTCATCACATCCTCGCATAGCTCTATATAGATCATCCACTAACACAGCAGATCTTCAAATCCACTCGTGGCAACACATAAGAACATCTCCGTCGAATCACTAAACGCGATATCATAGATATGGATAGCACACACTATCAATATGATAATCCACTATCAATATGATAATCCACTATCAGTAGGATCAATCCACTAGCATATCACAAACACATTCAAAATGATTACTCATATAGCTCACACAACCCAACAGGATTTATCCACATAACATAGCACAATCCCAAACTCGAAAGCTCTAATCACGATGTTCCCCACTCTAGCACATTAACACCACATATTTACCCCAAACATAACAATCCCATATAACCCAACAGAACAATCCTACACCTCTGAAACTGAATCCTATAGTCACAACACACACAGGGCAGTTGCACGCAACAGACACACACACCAACGACCCGCCCCACCACTGACACACACAAGGAAAGTTCAGAAAGACATACCCGAAACCATATCAGTAGCATCCTGAGCTTCCTCTGCAGTCGCCTGAAATACCCGACCCTGTGCCATCGGAACAGTCTCACGGCGGCTGGATGATGACGATCCTACTCTGGCTCCACTGGAACTCGCGCCCTGCACAACTGGCCCCGGCTCTGGACAATCTCTCACTCTATGCCCCGGCCTCCCACAACGGAAGCATAACGGCTCCGGAACAGTACACGTGGCGCCAGCATTCCCCCGTTGGCCACACCGTTAGCATCTAGGTGCACACGACCCACTGTGGCGACGATGACACCTCGAGCACTCCCGATCCCCCACTGAACTGACAACCCTGCTGTCCCAATCTCGAGACCTCTTTCCCCCGCTGCTCTGACCCTGCTCGTTATATCTCGAACTCTGTCTCTGATCGCCTGACCGTTGACTCTGAGTTGGTCTGCTCGACCTTCGATTTTCACCCCTATCTCTGTCCCTGTCTCTATCTCTGTCTCGTCTGTCTCTCGAACTCTAGCCCGAACGTCGCTCCCTGGAATCATCTCTGGAATGCCTCCGGTCTCTCGAGGACCGCTCGGGAGTCCTCGCACATCGGCGCTGAGAAGACGGCTCCTCTCTCTGCTTGGCTATCTCGCGCTCCCTTATGCGGGCCATCTCTAATGCTCCGGAAAATGTAGGAGTCTCGTGCAGTTCAACGAACTCTCGAACATCTGTTCGCAGTCCATCGATAAACACATCAACCTTCCGCTGCTCTGTAGCGATACGCTGGGTAGCAAACTGCGAGTACTCATTGAATCGGTCCACATACTGCCACACCGGCATCTCGCCCTGCTGCAGATGAAGGAACCGCCGCTCCATCTCTCGCCTCTCGTCCCTGTGAATATACTGCAGCTCAAACATGGCCCAAAACTGATCCCACGTCATCGCATAAGCGGCAAAAGATGTCGTCGCTGACTCTATAGACTTCCACCACTATGACGCCCCTCCCCTTAACAGATAGGTCGCAAAACCGACCATATCCCTTGGATCCACGTGCGCAACTCTAAAAGCAGCCTCTACCTCACGCTCCCATGCCATAGCCATCCCTGGCTCACTATCGCCTATGAACTGAGGTGGATCTCCAGTCATAAAGTCCTTAAAGGACCCACCCTTCCGCGAAGTAGACGACGAAGCACCAGTGCCAGACTCTGTCACTGTCGGCTGAACAACCGGCCCCGGACTCGGACCCAAATCCTGCAGCCTGTAGAACTCTGTCAATACCTCCAGAAGATCTGATGCGGATAAACTCGTACCCTGCCGGTTTACCCGCGCCGGATCCCTCGCCCCGATCTGCCATGATGATCTGCACAAATCGAAACAATTAAGCAACAAATAGATCACCCAGCGTTATACACTAAACTAGGGTGGTTAATCCACTAGTATAAATCGCAAGAATGATCCCTCACGGATCGAAACAAGGTTTGAGTTAAGCATCCACTAATGGTACTCAGACTTCAAACCACAAGCTCTGATACCATCACGTAACACCCTCCCCGATCCAAGAAATGCCACGTCAATACAATACGCAGGTGGCGATATCTCAATAACTCTATCATGCACGTGTCATAGGTTAAACCAAAATCACTGATAATTAAAACTTTACATAAACATCTCAAGGCTACAATTACAGTTAATACTAACATAGCCACAAGCAAAAGAGACACAATGGTCTTCACTAACAGCAAGCTCGTAATCAACGAACCCAACTACCGATCCCTTCTCTGATACCCTGTACATGGCAGACTCGAATACGTAAGCTCGGTAGCACGTGAGTACGCGAGGGTTAGACTCTTCACATTAAACACATAACACACATACACGTAGCACCTACACACATCGCAATCTCTATCCCTGTCACAAGCAATCAACAACGTAAAGCAGGTATGAACACACAGCATGAGATCCGAAGCCCTGCACACAGAATCACTGAAGGGGGACCCTTCCCCAGCTAACGACTGTGGCCGTGGTGGTTAGCTAAAACCCTGTAGCACGGGCACGAACCGGCTATAGGTCCTGCCGTATATACACACCCCAAGGACTGTTAGGGACAGTCAACCCGCGCGATCACACATCACGGATAGCCGTCCGTATGGAACTCATCACAGACCCCTGGACTGGATCTCATCTCATGCACATATAACACACATTTGGGAATGGAATTATACCTGCCACTCGCGTCCCTGTCTCATTCACAATACACAATATACACATACACAATGCTAGCTACACAGTTATGACTCGTAAAACGATCCCGGGTTTGAAAAGGACTCGAGTACTCACCTGATCAATTCACTAATCCCAGAATCTCTTACTCGGCTTGGCTCGCTGACTCGTCCCTTTTTGAGCTCAAAAAACACCCAACAATGGAGGTGACGAACTTCACTTCGGATTTCAGCCACAAATCTCAAGTAACTTGGAGGATTTCTCTTGCTGGAGCGTCACGAACATACACACACAACACACTTTTAGGATTTCCAAAATGAAGAAGGAAGGAAAAAGGATAAGTACGTACTTAATATTTCTATTTTAGCAACCCGGTACCCGATAACCCGGACCCGATATCACATTTTCAATATTTATATCCTTTTAACCCATTTAAATCCACAAACCCATAAACACAATTAATCCACTAAATTAATTACCCGGCGTCACGTAACTCATAAACCCGACACGTATAAGTCCACTAATCGGGATCTCATTGGACCAACACAAAAATAATAAATTGAACATCCACTATAATAATTACACGCAATAACTTTGGAAGCGGGATGCATAGTATTCATTTTTTCGCTATTAGGGATGATTAAAAAGTTCTAATTTAAAAATATGTATGAATAGTATTCATTTTTTTAAACTTCTCATTTCTATATTTCTATGTATAAACAAAAGGGAGAATATTTTAAAATAAGAAGTAACTATTCCAATTTTTTATTATTATTATAGCAATGTCGTAAATTTTGTACCAAATAAATTAACCAACTCTTTGTTCATTTCCGATTATAACATTTAACCAGTAAACAACAAAAGTTAACCGGTAAAAAAAGGTTATATATAGGTTTTATTAAATGAAATAACAACCTACTTTTTATTTTTTCTCTTATTATCACAATGAATTTTATTTTTTACTATTTAGTATATTGTTTGAAATAACAACCTACTTGTTGTTTACCAGTTAAATGTTATGATCGGAAGTAAACCAAAAGTTGGTTCCACTATTTGGGGCAAAATTTATGAGATTGCTATAATAAGAAAAAAAGGAGAAAATTTGCTTGCTATTTTGAGCAATTCTCCCTAAATAAAAATTTATTTTTACATAGAACACAATTTCAAATTTTTTATAATTAAAAAACTTGTAAAACACGTCATTACAAATATTGCATTATTTTTACTTTTTTAAATATATAAAAAAATGAATACTTAGCTAAAATTAAGAGTTAAATCTGACATTTATTTAAATCTTTTAAAAAGATTATTTTTTGTAACATCCTCTTTTCGCACACAAATGTCACGTCAATATATAATCATAAGTGGCAGAAGCGCATACATCTACACATGTCAGGGGATTAACTGAAATTACTGATAATTAAAAACTTTAATACAACAAGTCGCATGTCTGATGCAGATACACATACATCATCTGAACATTAACTATCATACAAAAGCTAATCAAGTACAACAGTTTCCCAAAAGATGACATCAACATGCAATAGTCATATACACACATAGCTCTGATCCGACTCGGCTCCTCCTTTGGCGGCTGCGAAGGCTGAGACCACACTGTCTGACTGCCTGAGACACATTAGACTTGAAAACATAAGCTGGGAAGCTCGTGAGTACGCGAGGGTTAGACTCTACAAATATAGCACATAGCATACACAAACATATATAACTCAACACATAACACAGATACTCAGTACTCGGTGCACTTCTCAGCTCAAAGGGATGCCATTCCCCAGCTAACAGGCCGCACACAGCAGCAGTTAGCACACAATAGGCATAGAAGCGACCTAGCAATAAACATTGTTGTATATATACAGTCTCATACTTCATAACTGGTTAGGGACAGTCAGCCTGTGCCATCACACATCGCAGACACCTGCAACTCATACACATATAGCAGGTATATGGTAGATAAAATAATACCCGTGGCACCATATCTCTGTCTCATGCTCATATCACAATCACATATCAACTCATAAAATATATGCGCGTTTTGAAGAACTCGAGTACTCACCGATACACAAAATCAAATGCAACTCGGAACTCTAATGAAGCTCGGTATGCTTTCGGCTCGACCATGTAAACATAGCAGATCCCAACACATTAACACAAACCCAACTAATAGGCAACACAAACCCGAACACAAATATCATAACTGAACCCGCCCAAAACACCACCCCAAACGGACCCTCGAAGCTCAAAACCACCCGGCCTACTGTAGCCGGATCGCGGCCCGCGCTCGGGCATCGCGGCCGTGCTCCGCATCGCAGTCGCGCCCCAGACCATCGCGGACGGGCTTGCGACCTGCAATTGGTCCCTGCTCGTCGTTCATGGCGGAACCGGAGGTGTTTTCACCTCCAAACTCGATTTCTAACCAACAAATCATACACAAACTCACAATATAACAAACCCACAAACCTAATACCCATCATCCATAATTTCAGTACCCATATACACGAATTTAAACCCCCAAATCCATGAATCTCCTTACCTTGATACCTCTTAATCACAAAGGATGATGAAGGAGATGAAGTTCATCAATCAATCTCAACTTGGGAGGCTTTTTCCTTGATGCTGTCACGTACGCACACACACACACACACAATACACTTTATGTTTTTGGAAAGAAGAGGAAAAAGGAAAGCATTCAAAAGGAGGGTTCATATATACTCTTTCCATTTAAAGCAAGTCTCGGACCCGATAAACTCGAACCCGATACCACATTTTCACTATTAATATCATTTTAATCCATTTAACGCCGTGAACTCATAATTATTATTAATCTGCTAAAATAATAATCCGGCGCCACGTATTACTCGGTCTCGACACGTATAATCCACTAAACGGGACTTTATTTGACCAACGCAATAATATTAAGTTAGACGACCAATAAATTAAATCCACGTACCAGGCTCCAATCCGGGATGTTACAAATCCTCCCCTCTTAATAAGATTTCATCCCGGAATCTAGCTCGAAGGCTGGAACAACTGGGGGTAGCGACTCCTCATCTCTGACTCAGGCTCCCAAGTGGCACTAGTACCCTTATGATGCCTCCATTGAACGAGTACCAACGCGATCTCTTTATTTCTCAATCTTTTCACCTTACGGTCAGTAATGGCCTCCGGTTGCTCGACGTATCGCAAACGATCATCCACGATGATCTCGGACAGTGGCACATACTGATCGTCTTTATCCAGACACTTCCTTAGATGACTTACATGAAATGTGTCGTGCACGCGGACCAACTCTGGAGGCAGTCTCAGTCTGTACGCCTGATCCCAGACTCTGGCAATGATCTCAAACGGATCGATGTATCGCGGACTCAGCTTACCTCTGTGTCAAAATCGGATAGCCCCCTTCCACGGCGATACTTTTAACATCACACGGTCCCCAACTCCGAACTCGAGCTCAGTCAGACGACGATCGGCATAACTCTTTTGTCAGCTCTGCGCAACTCTCTTATGCTCGTGGATAACTGCCACTTTGCCGCTCGTCTCCTGCAACAATTTGGGTCTGCTGATAGGTCGCTCGCCGACCTCGCCCCAACACACAGGGGTTAGGCACTTACACCCGTAAAGCGCCTCAAACGGAGCCATCTTGATGGAGGTGTGGTAGATGTTGTTGTACGCGAACTCAACTAACGGCAAGTGCATGTCCCAACTACCACAGAAATCTATCGCACACGCTCGTAGCATATCCTCGAGAGTCTGATTCGTCCGCTCTGTCTGCCCGTCTGTCTGAGGTCTATATGTTGTGCTCAACTGGACTCTCGTCCCTAACTCACGTTAAAAGCTCTGCGAGAACCTCGAAGTGAATCGCGTATCTCGATCAGACGTAATGGACTTCGAAATGTCGTGTCTCGAAACCACCTCATTAATGTATAGCCGAGCTAACTGATCCATCGTGATGGTATCGCGGACTGCCAAGAAGTAGGCTCTCTTCGTTAGTCGATCCACTATCACCCAGATCATATCATTGCCTCTAGCCGTGCGTGGAAGTCTAACGATAAAATCCATCGTGATATGATACCACTTCCACTCGAGGATCTCTAGAGGTTGCAGATGCCCAGCTTAACACGTAGACAAGTCATGCACTCGTTAACATATCGACCCACATCTCTCTTCATCCCAGGCCACCAGTAGAACTCACGAAGATCTCGATACATCTTGGTGCTCCCTGGGTGGATAGACAATCTCGATCGGTGCGACTCATCCAATATCAACTGATGTAGATTCCTAACTCTCGGAACCCAAACTCGATAATGAAACACATACATCCCTCTACTATCTCTGCTCAGAACCTCAAGCTGCCCAGTAAGCCGCTCTCTCTTCACATTCTCTGCTCGCAGACCCTCTAACTGAGCCTGTCTCAAACTCTCAATAAGGGTCGACGTGACCTCAAGCCTTGCTGCTCGGGAAACCACAGTCTGGCCACACGCCTTGCGGCTCAGCGCATGTGCCACCACATTGGCTCTACCCGGATAGTACTAGATCTCTAGTCGTAGTTCTTTAGTGGCTCTAGACTGCGTCGCTGTGTCATATTCAGCTCCTTCTGACTAAATAGATACTGAAGACTCTTGTGATCTGTATACACTACAAACCGAGACCCATACAAATAATGTCAACATATCTTCAACGCAAACACTATCACGTCTAACTCAAGGTCGTGCACGGTATGGTTTTCCTCGTAGGTTTTCAGCTGTTGCGACGCATGTGCTATTACCTTACCTCGTGCATCAGGACACAACCCAACCCAGTACCTGACGCATCGCAATAAACCACAAAGTCCTCTGTACGCTCAGGCAACGCTAACACTGGAGCCTGACATAACCGGGCCTTCAACTCTCTGAATGCCAACTCTTGATCATCGGACCATATGAAAGAAACAGACTGTCGTGTCAATCTCCTCAATGACCTGGAAATCCTCGAGAAGTCCTGAATGAACCGGCAGTAGTACCCGGCTAAACCCAGAAAGCTGCGAATCTCAGGCACAGTCTTCGGTGGCTCCCAAGTCATCACGGCCTCTATCTTCGCCGGATCCACTTTAATACCCTCGGCGCTCACAACATGCCCCAGAAACTGGACCTCGTGCAACCAGAACTCACACTTGGAGAACTTCGCATACAGTCTCTCCTTTCGCAGCACAGTTAAAACCTATCGCAAGTGCTGCTCGTGGTCCTCGACATTCCTCGAATAGATCAGGATGTCGTCGATAAACACAATCACGAACCGATCCAACATAGATCTACACACCCTGTTTATCAAATCCATGAAAGCCGCGAGTGCGTTAGTCAATCCAAAGCGCATCATGAGGAACTCATGGTGGTCGTATCTCGTCCGAAACACAGTCTTCGGAACATCCGCATCTCTAACTCGGAACTGGTGGTAGCCCGATCTCAAGTCTATCTTCGAAAAGAAGCTCGAACCCTGTAATTGGTCAAACAAATCGTCGATACGTGAAAGCGGATATCGATTCTTCATCGGCACTTTATTCAGCTCTCTATAGTCGATACACATCTGCATAGTATCGTCCTTCTTCTTTACAAACAAAACAGGCGCTCCTCACGAGGATGAACTCGGACGGATAAATCCACGATCTAGCAACTCCTGAAGCTGTGACATCATCTCTCGCATCTCAGTAGATGCCAGCCTGTAAGGCGTCTTAGTTATAGGCACCACTCCGGGGATAAGGTCTATACAGAACTCGACCTGACGATCTGGCGGTAACCCAGGAAACTCCTCTAGGAATACCTCAGGGAACTCTCAAATCACTGGTATATCCTCTATGGTCTTCTTCTCCTTTCTGGTGTCAACAACATAAGCAAAGAAAGTCTCACATTCCTTAGCGACATATCTCTGAGCTCTGGCCATAGAAACTAAACCTCGCCTCGGCGTCTCTCACCATACACGGTAATAATCTCACGGTCTGAAATTGGTATACAGATAATCTTCTTTGCACACAGAATGCCGGCCTACCTGGCGGTCATCCAATCCATACCCACTATCACATCTAAACTGCTAATCTCTAACGGCAGCAGATCAATTAGAAACCGACGAGCATCGATCTCTAAAACGCAATCTCTGAATACTCGGCTCACTAAAGTTGTACTACCATCCACTCTCTCAACAACTAGCGGAACGGGTTAAGCAGTAGAAGGCACAGAAAAATACGCACAAAATACTACGGATACATAAGAGTGATCTGCTCCAGAATTAAACAAGAAGCGAGCACTTAGCCCATTTAGAATGTACGTACCAGAAACCACATCTGTAGACTCTCGGGCCTCCTCTGCAGTAGCCTGGGACCCTCTGCCACGACCTCTGGGAACTGTGTCACGGCGGCTCGATGACGAAGGCTCGGCTCTCGTCCCGCTGGTACTCGCTCCTTGTACAGCTGGTGGTGCCACCGGACAATCTCTAGCAATATGACCCGGCTTCCCCCAACGGAAGCACAGGGAATCCCTCGAGGTACAAGTAAAGGAAATGTGGTCGTACTGCCCACAACGATAAAAATGTGGCTGCTCAGGCATACAGGATCCATGTCACACCCCGTTACCCCGGTTGGCAATGAAACGTGACGTCGCGGAAGCATAACCATAATCATAACGAACGACCACTATATGGACGTTTTCAAAAATACATCGATAAAACTTTAAAATATAGAAATGTTTTACATAGCCTGATATGATGAAAAGTAGTTCGCATGGTACAGAGATTTAGATACATAATTAAAGTAATCAAAATAATGCAACTAAATCTCCGGTGGTTTTGAAAATGCATGTGACTCCTTAAGTGCGGAAGCTTGAAAAATACTTCTGATGCGAGGAACTTGCCTTACTTTCCTGAAAATACACGCTAAAATACGTCAACAAAAATGTTGGTGAGCTCATAGGTTTACACGTAAATCTGACTTGTATGGACAACAACAGTTGAGTTTGAATTTATAAAATCATAAATTCCATGTTATGTATTACATATAAACCATCATGCAACCGAAGCTTAATTAAATGATTTTGCTCTGTGCATTATTCCCATACGTAATACCGTGTGTGCAATATATATGCACCCGCTGTTAGCCGAGCTGAACTAACCCGAATGGGGGACATGACTCCCGATAGATCTACCCACAATATATTCGCGCTTACAAATAAATGCAATTAACGGTTCAAGATTTGAGGGCTGATGGAACCACATGTGTAATACATAATAGAAATGAAATCATTTACGTGTCCATGTGAAAACGTAGCATGTGTTTCTACCCCAAAACATAACAGTGTGAAAATCGGGCTATGAAGACTCACCGTGAGTGCGATGGCAAATACAAGCGTAAAATGCAAATTTGCGTAGATTGATGGGTGATGCCGGATGTTACAGTCTCCCCCTGTTAAGGGAATTTCGTCCCGAAATTAGCTCGTGTTCTCCACTGCTTGAGTATATGAGAACAGATGAGGGTATTTTTCCCAGAACTGATCTTTGCATTCCCATGTAAACTCAGGACCTCGCTTAGAGTTCCATCTGACTTTTATTATCGGGATCCGACTGTGTTTTAGTTTCTTGACTTCTCGGGCCATTATTTCCACGGGTTGTTCAATGAAGTTCAACTTATCATCTAGCTCCAGCTTGTCCATGCGTATAACGAGTGTTTCATTAGCCAGGCACTTCTTAAGGTTGGATACGTGGAAGGTATTATGAACATTACTAAGCTCTGGGGGCAGATCGAGTCGGTAGGCTACTGGGCCAATTCTTTTGGTGATCTTGAATGGTCTGATGTAACGAGGATTGAGTTTTCCTTGTTTCCCAAAACGGATTACGCCTTTCCAAGGCGAGACTTTCAACATTACTTGATCTCCCTCCTGAAATTCCAAATCCTTCCGTCGAACATCGGCATAGATTTTCTGTCGATCCCGTGTGATCTTTATTCGGTTCCGAATCTGGGCTATCTTTTCTGTAGTCTCCTAGATGATCTCGAGTCCAGTAATCTGACTATCTCCTACCTCAGCCCAACAAAGTGGTGACCGACACTTTCGCCCATAAAGTGCCTCGAATGGAGCAGTCTTAATACCCATTACGAACCATATACAATCCGGACCAACAGTGAATTCGGACTCCAACCTAATTTGGACCTATAGTGACTTCAGACCACACCCATTTCGGACTTCACCCCAATTCGGACCCACTCTATTTCGGACCAGAGCCCAATTCGGACCATCCGAATTCGGATGTGGTCCGAATTCAGTGCTATTTCATATAATTTACAGAATGTTGGTACACCCTGTGTGACGATAGCAGTCTAAGCGATCTAACATTTTGCTTTAAGTAATATCAAAGGTATTGGGAATTAACTAGTGTTTGATATATATGTTTATGTATGTTTGTCAGTTATTGATTGTGTGTTTGAACTTGATGTAACATATTACAAGAAGTTCAAACATAAAGTTCAAAGATTAATTCAAGCATAAGTTAATAACATAAGTTTCAACACTTAGTTGTTTATGTGAGAAGGTAAATTCGAATTATCTAAGGCTAGGATTCGAATCTAGTTAGATTCGAATGAGCCTCTTGGTAGATTCGAATGTGACCGCGTAGGCAGATTCGAGAGTGTCATTGTGGACAAACTCGAATGGGCCTTGGGCCAGATTCGAGTTTGGCCCATAACAGACTCGAATCAGTCTCTATAATTAGGGATAGACTCGAGATATTTTGCAGAATTCGTGAGGGATTAAGCATTAAGCGATCTCGAGTTTATCATCAGTGTTAGTGCCGTTTCGGAGAGAATCAGTTCGTAGGATCGTTCGTGTGTCGTTCGTTCAGCCTTTGATAGTCTCCGTGTTTCGTGTGTGAGAGTTGATTCCGTCTACCCGTTAACGAGGATTCCGCACTCGTTGACGGTTCCGCGTCTAGATAGATCTCGTAGTGGTAGACCTTACAAGTGGTATCAGAGCCTACGGAGTGTTCTTGGTGTTCTTCGTGTTCATCTAGATACATTCTAGGTTTCTTGACGCTAGTTGGACGGTTTTTCTCTCAAAATCGTGTTTTCAAGCTTAGCAAATTCTTATTCGGAAAATACTTTGTGGTTTTTCACGTTTTTGATCGAAATCATTATTTTTCGTTGGAAAAATACTGATTTAATCTGCAAAATGTTAAAAAATCAAAGTGTTAGCCGTTTCTCGAGTTTGCGGCGCTCGAATCTAATAGGGGTGATTAGGGTTACACTTAGTCTCGAGTCTAACCAAAATCCGCTCCTTTCGAGTCTAATACAGAGGGTTTTGAATCCATTCGAATAGGATCTCGAGTCTACTTAGTTTCGAGTTTAATTCGAGTTTAGTTTAGTTTCAAATAGGGTTCGAATCTGCTGTAATTTCGAGTTTGTCTGACCTTCGAATCTGAGGACTGTTCGAATCTGACATAATTTCGAGTTTAATTGAATTATAACACTTAATCGAATTTAATCCCAAATAAATTGGAATCTGATTACATTCGAATCTACCTAGATTCGAACGAATTAATTCACATTAGTTTCGAATTAAATTAATTAAGGTCAATTCAATTACTTTCGAAAAGATGTCAAACCTTCAAAAATTCCTTGAAATGGACCACGAGGTCGGGAAGGCAAACGCTCCGCCTAGGCTGATGAAAGTCGAAGATTATTACTGGTGGAAAGATCGGTTTACCGATTTCGTGCGTTTTAATGACATGCGCATGTGGGTGTGTATCGACGAAGGATATATTCCACCAGTTTCAGAAGTTGAAGGCCGTCAGAAAGTCTTATCATACCAAATGATGAAGGAGGATGATAAGAAATTGTATGAAGCCGAAAACAAAGCTTTCTCGCTAATCCGAATGGCTTTGCCTCAGGATATACTGCACACATTTAGGACTCAAAAGACGTCAAAGGAACTTTGGGAGTCTCTAGAGAAAAGGTGTGAGGGTAATCCTAGGGTTCGTAGAAAGCGTACAGAGCTGTTAAAACAACAGTTTGCAATTTTCAAGGCGTTAAAGGATGAACAGCTGGATGATATCATCACCCGGTTCTATCACCTGTTGACGGAACTTGAAAGTCACGGGATTGAGTTTACTGACACCGACAAGAACAACAAGCTTCTTGATGCCTTACCAGCCAAATGGGCTATGTATGTGGCAATGATCAAGTTGAACGAGGACAAGTATTACACTCAATCTCTGGATGATATTGTGGGAACGTTGCGGGCATATCACTTCGAGCTACTGAAGGCCGAAACTGATTACGAACAAGTCCAGAATCCAGCAATGTATTTTGGAAAGACAACAAAACCTTCAGCGGCAGCCGAACCGAAGACTGCTACAGCGTTTTTCACCGGAGAAACGTCGTCACCAGCAGAGACTGATGACACATTGAATCGCGCGTTCTTAGGATTAGGAAGATCGGAAGAACCGCAGCCTCAAGTACAACAGGCATCGACATCTCAGAGCTATTCGAAGATGCCCATGAGCGCAAAATCAGCGGAAGAACATTTGAATCTGCTTGCTTCTTTTGTGGCCGCGTACGGGAATTGTGTTCAGGGGAAGATTAACGAGCCTGCTCTCTGGGACGAGGACTACGATCAGGTCGACCCTGATGATCTTGAGGAAATGGATCTTAAATGGCAACTGGCCATGGTAACCCAACGGGTTAAGAGATTCATTAAAAGAACTGGGAGGAACTTGACGATGAACAACAAGGGGATTGGGTTTGATAAGTCTAAGGTAAAATGCTACAACTGTCAAGGACTGGGACACTTCGCCAGGGAGTGTCAGAGACCAAAGGTGGAGACATACCACGGGCAGAGTCAACATCAGGGACAGTTCCAAAATCAGTCCCAACAACGATACCTTCCAAGTTCATCATCTGGTCAAGCCAACCTAGCGGGTCTACTATCTAATGTCACTTCAGACAGACAGCTAGATGGTACGTATGATTGGAGCTCACATCCAGAATCGAATGCTCGGGCTTTTATGGCAGAAGTCACGGAAACTGGGTGTGATGGGGAAAAGCAGACCACAAGGGACAGCAGTCCGATGTGGGTAGAGAAGGCGAATGATCAGACAGTTCTGGAGTTTGCTGCTCAGATGGCCAACGTGGAATCTGATAACTCAAAGGTACAATCGAAAAGGACATGGCGACGTTACATCTGAATGACGATGGCCATATCTTTCCGAGGACTATGTTTGAATCCACATCCGAGCCTACTGCGACTGTAGATAGATCTCCAGAAGTTGCTGATCTAGAAGCACCTACCACTGAGAATCAGACTCAAGCATCAAGTTCCAACTCTGAGGAAAACGTCCATGAGGAGGAAAATGTAGAAGCTGAGCCTGTTCCCCCATTAGGTGAAATAGGATCTAACTTAGGAGATAATCTAAGGGTTGATGAGATAGAGACCTCTAGGATTAACAAGAACCATCCATTAGAAAGCATCATAGGAAATCCTAACGAGGGTGTGAGGACTAGGAGTAGTGTAAATAACAACACAGTGTTGTTGTCGATGATAAACGACTCCGAGGCATATCACACATGTCTCTATTCATGTTTCATATCGCAAGTAGAGCCTAAGAATGTGCAAATGGCACTTAAGGATAACTCCTGGGTTGAAGTGATGCAGGAAGAACTTTCGCAATTTAGGAAACTAGAAGTGTGGGAGTTAGTTCCATTACCTCGAGGGGAAATTGCCATAGGAACCAAATGGGTTTTTAAGTGCAAAAGGGACGATCGGGGTATAGTCACGCGCAACAAGGCTAGGTTAGTTGTAAAGGGTTTCAACCAAGAGGAGGGAATCGATCACAACGAGGTATTTGCACCAGTAGCAAGGCTGGAAGCCATTAGGTTGTTTCTAGCTTTTGCCTCCTTCAAGGGCTTTAAGGTATATCAGTTAGATGTTAAGAGTGCTTTCCTGTATGGGAATGTGAAGGAGTTGGTGTATGTAGAACAACCGCCCGGATTTACAGATCCAAAATATCCTGATAGAGTATATCGTTTAGATAAGGCTCTATACGGATTGCATCAGGCACCAAGGGCGTGGTATGAGACTCTATCCAACCATCTGTTAGAAAACGGTTTTGAAAGGGGTAGGATAGATAGTACTCTGTTTGTTAAGAGGAAGGGAGAACACTTTATCTTGGTACAAGTGTACGTCGATGATATCATCTTTGGATCATCAGACGAACAGATGTGCAAAGATTTCGAGAAGGTGATGAAGTCTAAGTTCGAGATGAGTGCTATGGGCGAGTTAAATTTCTTTTTGGGGTTACAAGTTGACCAGAAGAAGGAAGGGATGTTTATCCATCAGACTAAGTATGTCTATGACATATTGGAGCGTTTCGGGATGGAAGGAACAAAGTCGACTGCCCATTTCAGCACGCCGATTCAAGTGAATCATAATCTCGGACCGGGTACTGAAAGTGATACCGATGTGGATCCGACATTATATCGGGCCATGATTGGATCACTTATGTATTTAACTGCTTCAAGACCTGACATTATGTTTGCTGTGTGTATTTGTGCTAGGTTTCAAGCGAATCCGAAGGAGATGCATATGAAAGCTGTGAAGCGGATTCTACGATACCTCAAGTCGAAACCGAAGCTGGGACTTTGGTATCACGCGGAGGGAGATCTAGAGTTGGAGGCGTTCACGGATTCTGACTACGGAGGATGCAGCTTGACGCGCAAATCAACAACTGGAGGTTGTCAGTTCCTAGGAGGGAGATTGGTATCCTGGCAATGCAAGAAACAAACGTCGGTAGCCGTGTCAACGTGCGAGGCCGAGTATGTTGCTGCTGGTAGTTGCTGCTCACAGGTTCTGTGGATACAACAACAATTGCGGGATTACGGTTTGGCTTACACTCAAACTCCAATTAGGATAGACAATCAATCTACAATTGCTATAACGAATAATCCAGTTAAACACAATAAAACAAAGCACATAGACATTAGGCATCATTTTATTCGTGATTGTGCTGAAAAGAACTTAATCAAATTGGTAGAAGTGGCAACAGAAGATAATAATGCAGATTTATTTACCAAAGCATTTGATAAGTCACGGTTTGAGTATTTAATCCAACTAAATGGAATGTGCAACCCAGAGTAATTTGACCTTAGTAGTAGTAGTTTATTTTCTTTTGTAGTCGTAGTATTTCTTTCTTTACAGTAGTCTGCTAATTTAGGAAAGTTTCTATTTTTAGTAAGTTAGTAGGTTATCTTATTTTATAGCTATTTCTTATGAAAAACAAAAGAAAAAAGAGAGAAAATCATAAAAATACAAAAAAAGAGAATATCAGAAAAAGAGTTAAGTCTTAGATATATAGGTTCAAAGTGACGAAAATTAGCACAGTCGTTACAAACTCTAAGTGTTTAGGCTTTCACACATAATGCAACTCATTTCTAAGTGTTATACTTTAGTTTAGTTTGATGTGTTGGTAGGCATAATAATAGGGAATCTCAAGGCTAATAAAATATTCTAGAAAAAGTCAAGCGTGTCACTAACTTAGATGTACGACCAATCGGTCTTAATTTTCATGTACAAAACATACAAACTTTGAGTCTAAATGAGGTATGCAAACTTTCTGGGGATGTATGGCAACATCAAATACATCTTAAAATGGAAAGAATAGAAAAATCATACAAGATTGAGAGTCGAAAACATGTAACTTTGTTGTACGTAAGTACAGACCTGTTGCCTCTGTTTAGATTCGGGTTAGCAGATATGTCACTCTGTTGTACGTCAGTACAGACCTGTCACCGCTGTCTTGCTAACTTTAAAAATAAACCTTAAGTCAATCTAAGACACTTTGTTGTATGAAAATACAGACCTGTGTCCGATGTTCGTCTTTTAAAGAAAGTTTGCAAATACCAACAAGTTAGAATCTTTGTTTGTGTGCCTTGATCATAAAAGTATGTCTATGTCTGAGTCACGTAAGATAATTTCATGATAAATAAAAATGCCAAGGGATATTCCGAAATGTAGCATGTTTAAAGGGGTAAAATACCAACAATCGACTAAATGAGTATTTCACGACAAACAATCAAAGGAATCAAAAATTCCTAAGAGTGAAAGTTTAAGTACTGAAAGTGAGTCTCTGACATCGCTATCTGATTGAACCTTTCTTAGACTATACTCATCAAAAAGATTTTGTTTAGTATTTAGCTTAGTTTGTAAATTTTATAAGTATAGCTTAAGTCTAAGTTAAATTTTTTTTTTTTTTGGTCAAAATTTTATTTTACTTTTATTTTATTTTATTTTATTTTACCTTAGTTTATTTTATTTTATTTTAGTTTTTACTTAGGTAAAAGGTCAAAAAATTATGTGGGTGCATTCACAGTTGAACTAAATAAACACTGCGTGAAAATCATGTGCTTAGGGTAAAAGAGTTGGCATAGTTTATCTTGTTACACAATACCGTAGAAAAAGGTTGAAAAAGTTGAAGTTATTTCAAAAATTTTCGAAATTTTTCTAAGTGTTTGGTGTTTTCGAGTTTAGGACAGACTCGAATTGGGAAAGCTTCGAATCTGTCAGTAGATTCGAGTCTGGCCTTAGATTCGAAGGTTGGTAGTATATATAGGTCAACAGTGAAGTCATTAAATACTTACTGTTTTCGAATCTACTTCCTCGAATCTATATTGGCGATCTCGAATCTATTCCTCGAGCCTACCGTTTCTCATATATACGACAATCCGTCGAGTTTATAGCTAAAGTGTTCGATTCTACTCCTGTATCTAGGTATAATCAACTTGATTGTACAAGATTCATGTATTTTTATACACCATTTTAGGCAAAATCATCGATTTTTTGAAGGTTTAAGGGTCTAAATCGTGTTTTTAAAATTACAAAGTTTGGACCAATAAATAGTCAAATTAAAGGCACATATCTGTGATTAGTAACTAGTAGGACTAATGAATGTAATTTTCTAAGTCCAAAAAGGTTAAAATCAAGAGATTTGGTGTTTGAGTAGAGTCGGCGTTTCGAATCTGTTCCTGAGGTTTCTCGAATCTGTCATTAGACTCGAGAAGGACACTAGATTCGATTCTGTCATCAAACTCGAAAGGGGGACTTATTCGAATCTGTTACATTCGAATCTGTCTTTTATTTGCATTATTTAATTTAAATTTTATTAAACTTGTAGAAATTTAATTGTGTTGGATTTTGTACTTAAACAAGTTCAAAATAAAACAGATTTGAATTTAAACAAGTTTATTGATTTTTAATGAATCTAATAGTTTTGTTTATTGTGCAGAAATGGCTGTACGAGCTTTTGTGCCTAAGCACAATATGGTCCTTCATTCTGATCATCATCTCCCTGAGGCGCAGGGATTCAGACAAATGCTAGATTTTCTAGTAGAATCTAGGATTGGTTTTGCGTTGTCTCATAATGTTCAGCTCGTTTTACCTTATATTCGTCAATTTTATGATCATCTTCAAGTAGACTGCTCGGTCACCCCGACAGTACTAAGAACTCGCATAGCTGGACAACCGCTAGTATTTTCGGCGGATATGCTGCGTCAGGTATTGCAGCTGGGTTCACAAGAAGAAGAGTCTGGACCAATCGAGTTTCCTCTGAATATTAGGCAAGCGGCCTTTCAGAGAATGGGATATAGTCTAGACGTGACGAAAGTTTCGTATATGAAGAGCGGGTTAATCGGACAATGGAGATTTCTTGCTCATGTCTTTATGGTATGCTTTGCACCAAAGAAAGCTGGTTTTGACTATATGGTTGCGAAGATC
This sequence comes from Centrapalus pauciflorus, assembly GCA_020465985.1. Lineage (NCBI taxonomy): Eukaryota > Viridiplantae > Streptophyta > Magnoliopsida > Asterales > Asteraceae > Centrapalus > Centrapalus pauciflorus. The sequence continues at coordinate 298,942 of JAANYP010001318.1, forward strand.
CAGTCTGGGATTGTCGCGATAGTGTATAATCGACCATACAGTTTCTCGAAAATGTTTTTCTCTGAATTTGTTCACCAGATCACCGCTCCAGAAAATCAACAATTCCTGCTGTATCCACGGTTCATCATGATGCTGATCAGGCATTTCTTGCCAAATCTGCCTCAGTCGAATGACATTCAAAGCGTTGCTGTAATGGATAAAAGGATCTTCGCTGACTGTTCCTCGCACAGAGGAAGATTGGCTGTTCCAGTTGAGCGTCCGTTATTTGGAGCAATCTTGGATAGGAATTTTGAAGCCCCAGATGTTGCCAACTGGGCAGGGGAAGTTGAATTTCAACCAAGACAACCACAGCCACAACAACAACAACAACCACAGCCACCGCATGCTCAAAGGCGAAGACAAAGATCATCTGCGAGTCAAACTCAGGCGACCAGGCCTTCTACGAGTCAGCAACCAGAGGTGCAAGAAGCAGGGCCTTCAAATGTTCCAAGCGAAGCTGACCAATTGTGCTAAACTCTTAATGAAATCTGGGAGGCAGGCCCACATGAAAATGAAGATATAGCTGCAGCGTTAGTGGGTGAATTACTTGAGCCACCTGAGGGAGAAGAAGATGTGTTGAGAGATGTGGACGAATATGTGCCAGAGCAGACTGGTATTGATGAGTCATCATCTGCAACCGAGTCGGAGGAAATGGAGGAAATTGAAGTAGAAGCTCCAGAATCAGTGTCTACAGAACCTAATGTTCAGATTGGAACGTATGGATCTAGGTTAGTAGTCAATGAAGATGCTTCGAGGAGGAGAGTAATAAGGGAGTCTGATGAATCAGATTTTGAAGAAGAAGAGATTGCTCCTTTAGTGACGAGGCAACGGGCCAAGCGTCATCGCTTCATGCAAGGGTCTTATTCAGCATCAGCAGACCAACCAGAAATTCAACAATCTCAAATCCCTCAATCTCAAGAGCCTCAAGCCATCATCCCACCACCACCACCTCAACATGAACCATATATTCCACCACCAATCCGCCCAACTCCGATACAGTCAATTCCATCAACCTCATCATCATATGCCGACAATCAATGATTTCTACAGCTTAAAGCTCGTGTTGACTTCCAGAATGTCCATATATTAAGCATAACCAAGGCAATCGGTGAAATTCAGGCGCATAATGCAAATCTCGATAAGGAGAATGCCGATTTGAAAAAGATTGTGGAGAAAGTCCAGGAAGAGAACACAGAGCTCAAATCATTTGTAGCAGATCAGGCCGCAGAGATAAGGGCGATGCGCTCCCTAATAGAGCAGTTAATGAAAAATTTACAGGCTCAGGGGGAGACATCGTGCCGTGATCAGGAAGTACAAAGGCCGAGAGATGATGATGATGAAGACAATCAAGGCAATGATCCCAGCCCTAAAAGTCAGAATGAGCCAGTAGATTTTTCTGCTGCTCAGACTGCTTAATCTCAGGGGGAGCCTAGTCTAGCAGAAGGTGAAGGAGGAGAGGCTGGTTCTTCAAGAACTTTGGATAGCGACATGATAGATGCGCTAAAAGATATTGAGGAAGAGCTAATGGAATTTGACTTTGAAGATGAAGTCGAAGAGTTGGAGGAAGGGGAATTCATTCTTGAGGAGGTTGTTGACTGGAAATCTGACGACGAAGTGATAGAGGACGAGGACGATCATGTCAACGAGGTGATAATAAATTCACAACCTATCACGGAACTATATGTGGGCAATAATCATAACGTGATTGATATAGACTACATCAAGATAGCCTTAGTCGAAGACACAGAACTTGAAGAGGCAGAGAAAGAGCCATCTAGAGCTAAGTTGATAAAACTTTGGTTTAAGAAGGAAGAAAAGAAAGAACAGCTGAAGATGAAAAAGAAGATGAGAATTCCGGGTGCTGTAAATTTCTCAGGAGGGATTATAAGCTGGTTCTTTGACCGAGAACTGCAGCTGTTTATTTTGAAAAGAAGAGATGGCCTCCAATACTTGAGGCGAACACTGAAAGCATTCAATACACTGCCCAAGATTGAAGAAAAGGAATTAGCATGGAAAGAACTGGTCAATATCGGCGAGGACCCGTACGCTGAAGTTATGGCAAAAATAATAAGAAAAGAGGGTCGTTCGGGAAAGTTTGAAAGACTTAAGCCGAGATCAGGCAAAAGAGTAGAGGATGGATCAAGGATAGATCCTCATACTGGAAGGCCTTGGGCCAGAATGGTTTATAAGCCAGTCAAATGCTTGAAAAGGGTGCCTATGAAATCGATGCCACAGAATATTTTGAGCAACATGAAATGGTGGTACGTCGATAATGACACAGCAGAAGCAGTCATGGAAGATACACACGACAAGATGATTTTGAGAGTGTATGATCCACTGCACTTAATAAATCTATCAAAGGACGACCTGAAGAAGCTACATGATCAGCCTATCTTCTTTATTGAAGCATGGAGATCTGAAGCCAGGAAGTTCCAGAAGGTAGTAAAAGTTTGTATAGATGCTGGTTTATATGCAGGCAGTAGTATATATAGTTCTAGTACTTAAACTTGATGTAAATAGTTAGAAGCTATCGTCAAGGGGGAGTCTGTTGGTACACCCTGTGTGACGATAGCAGTCTAAGCGATCTAACATTTTGGTTTAAGTAATATTCAAGGTATTGGGAATTAACTAGTGTTTGATATATATGTTTATGTATGTTTGTCTGTTATTGATTGTGTGTTTGAACTTGATGTAACATATTACAAGAAGTTCAAACATAAAGTTCAAAGATTAATTCAAGCATAAGTTAATAACATAAGTTTCAACACTTAGTTGTTTATGTGAGAAGGTAAATTCGAATTATCTAAGGCTAGGATTCGAATCTAGTTAGATTCGAATGAGCCTCTTGGTAGATTCGAATGTGACCGCGTAGGCAGATTCGAGAGTGTCATTGTGGACAAACTCGAATGGGCCTTGGGCCAGATTCGAGTTTGGCCCATAACAGACTCGAATCAGGCTCTATAATTAGGGATAGACTCGAGATATTATAAGACTTTTTGCAGAATTCGTGAGGGATTAAGCATTAAGCGATCTCGAGTTTATCATCAGTGTTAGTGCCGTTTCGGAGAGAATCAGTTCGTAGGATCGTTCGTGTGTCGTTCGTTCAGCCTTTGATAGTCTCCGTGTTTCGTGTGTGAGAGTTGATTCCGTCTACCCGTTAACAAGGATTCCGCACTCGTTGACGGTTTCGCGTCTAGATAGATCTCGTAGTGGTAGACCTTACACAGAATATAAGTTTTAAGCAATTACTGACACAAAATCACTATTACACTTACTTTACAGATCATTGTGGTGTTATCAAAACACACATTGATTCAGAGACAAATCACATTATACCAATCACTGTGAGTAACAGATTGTCATTCTAACATTTATCGTTTTTGCATTCATGTTTATATATTCAATGGCATGTTCACATTGTTCATATACATCATTTGGCACTCATGAATGATTTGTTGTTATGATGCACACTCGTACTTGACATGTAACACACATGTAGCCAGCGTTCATTTGAAAGTGCATCTATTTACATCATGCTTACACTGCATGATCATTACTTCACAATCTGATGCGACCTGGACTGGGGCTGACAGCAGGCCACTGTCGGGGACTGATCATCCCACTCGTTATCCCATCAGGTTCGGCACATCCCCGATCAGCATTTGAACTGCCAACCCATGCTTGCACTGCATGGTTTACACATACATTGAGGCTTACACTGCCTGATTTCACATACATGGGGCTTACACTGCCCATGGTTAAGCATTGCTTGTAAAGAAATATTTGTTGTTTGCATAATCTGTTATCTCACTAAGCTTTAGCTTACAGTTGACTCACAAATGTTTTCAGGCAAAGGCAAAAGTGTAGCTGGACCTTCTACTTAAGCAATTCACTACAATATCCCGGAGACTTAGTAGCTATTGGTACTTGAATGTAATAGCTTTGGGCTGGGATTTACTACTTTCAAAACAATTATGATGTTGTAATAGTTAGACTTAATCACTGTAGACATGTACTTTCATTGCTTTAGTGTGGAACAGCTTAATTCTATTTTAAGTATTCAATTTCAGTTATCATGATATTCTTTGGGTTGTGTGATGATCCTGGTGATTACTAATTATAATATCAAAGCAAGAGGGTGTCACAGGTTTTGGTATCAGAGAATTAGTTTGAGGTTTCAAGTGTCCGCGAGGACTTGGACTCAAACTTAGGTTATGATATTAGAATGGACTTCTAGGAAATGATCTGAATTAAGATAGGATTGACATGCACACGGGGACAATTAAAGGGTAAATGTAAACACTTAGGACTTACAACCAAATGTTCTAAATATAAGTTGTTATATTTCAGAACATGTCAGGAGACGATATGACTCCTCAACAAATGTTCCAGATGATGCAAGCTCTAATGGAACAGAACAACGAATTACAATCCAAACGAATGGCTGAGCAGGCTCAGTCATTTGCTGATCAGTTAAGGGCCAGAAATGAGGCCGAAGCGAAACGTAAGGCCGATAAACGAAAGAACAAAGAGCAACAACAAGACGATCAAGAAGAAAGACAAGACATTGGGTCTTCCAATAAGTCAAGGGGTTGCAGATTTAAGGACTTCAAAAGTAACGGGGCTGTTACTTTTGATGGAACTGGAGATGTCGTGACTGCATTGGAATGGATCACCACCTCGGAGAGAACTTTCAGAATTAGCGACTACGCTGACAAAGACATGGTCCGCTTTGCAACCGCTATGTTTGCAAGGGACGCAGTAATGTGGTGGGATGCAATGACACATCTGTTGACGATGGAGGTAGTGTCGCACATGTCCTGGAGTGAATTCAAGGAAGTATTCTCTCAGCAATACTGTCGTACTGATGAGAAGCGCCGTCTTGAGGCGAAGTTTCTGAATCTAACCCAAGGAACAAAGACGGTTACACAATATGCCGTCAAGTTCACCCACTTAAGTCTGTTCGCACCCCATCAAGTCGACACAGAGGAAAGAGAGATAGCCCGGTTTGAGGCCGGACTAGACTACGAAATTCACCGAACCATGAGTGGGGTTCGGTATACAACCTTTGCTGGTTTGTTAGAGGCTGCTCGAAATGTGGAGCAGATCGTTCTGTTATCAGGTTATGTCATCGGTTCAGCCGCCGCAGCACCGACTCAACTGTCGCCGCCAAAAAGGCAGCGGAAGTCTGGATCATCCCGATTCTCTCCCCAATCCCATCAACAATCTTCATCACCCAAGAAGGGAAGGGCCTTTTCGGCCAGTTCAGAAATGAGGGACTGCAGGCGATGCAGGAAAGCGCACTCTAGGGAGTGCAAGACTCAGGACATGTACTGTTTCTGCTGTGGGCAGAAAGGCCAACACTGGGAGCATTGTCCTCGAAAATATGATGCATGCTACAACTGCCACAGACTTGGCCATTTTTCAAGGGACTGCCCGAAACCCCCACGAGATCAAAGCGTTCAGCAATCAACAACAAGATGTTCTGCAGCTTCCACTGCTCGCAGGGATCAATCTCAAAGGGCTCCAATAAGGGCATTCCAAATCACAGCTGAAGAAGCAAAGGATGACCCGGAGGTGGTCACTGGTACGTTCTATGTTAATTCTATTCCTGCACGTATACTGTTTGATTCTGGAGCCAATCGTTCGTTTGTCTCCACTACATTTGCTCGTCGTTTCAATATGCCTACTTCCAAACTGCAATTTGTACTTGATATAGAGAATGCTAGCAACATGTTAGTTAAAGCAGACAAGGTATATAGGAATTGCACATTACTTGTAGAAGATGTAGTGTTCAACATAGATCTAATTCCCATGGAGTTCAGGGAATTTGATGTTATAGTAGGTATGGATTGGTTGGTTCACAATGAGGCCCAAATCGTATGTAAGAAAAGAATGATTAAGATCACCACTCCCGAGGGCCGAGACATATGTATCTATGGAGACAGACATAAAGGCGACCTTTGTCTCATTTCAATTGCAAAAGCCCGAAAGCATGTTGCCAAGGGTTGTTCTGCATACTTAGCCTACGCTGTCGATGCAAAGGCTGAAGTTCAATCTCCATCCGCCGTTCCCGTTGTCTCAGAATTTCCAGATGTCTTTCCAGAAGATATCTCGGGATTGCCACCTGATCGTCAAGTGGAATTCCGCATTGATCTCATTCCTGGAGCTGCTCCAATAGCAAAGGCTCCGTACCGTTTAGCTCCTGCAGAAATGCAGGAAATGATGAAGCAGTTACAGGAGCTACTTGACAAAGGCTTTATCCGCCCAAGTTCATCTCCTTGGGGCGCTCCTGTCCTGTTCGTCAAGAAGAAGGATGGCACATTGCGTATGTGCATCGATTACCGCGAACTCAACAAAGTCACAATTAACAACAAATACCCGTTGCCCCGGATTGATGATCTCTTCGACCAGTTACAAGGCGCAAGCTACTTCTCGAAGATTGATCTTCGTTCGGGTTATCACCAACTCAAAGTATATCCAGACGACATTCCAAAGACGGCTTTCAGAACTCGTTACGGACACTACGAGTTTCTGGTAATGCCATTCGGTCTCACAAATGCGCCGGCTGCTTTCATGGATCTCATGAACAGAGTCTGCCGGCCAATGCTTGACAAATCGGTCATCGTGTTCATCGATGACATTCTCATCTATTCAAAGACTGAAGAGGATCATGCAGCACATCTGAGAGAATTACTAGAGTTGCTACGCAAAGAGCGACTTTATGCCAATTTCTCTAAGTGTGAATTCTGGTTGAGGCAGGTACGTCTCAACATTCGAAACAATTTTCATGATCCTTATATTCAATCATAAACTCGTTGTTAACTTGTACTTACTCAATATTCAATTCAGATCCAATTCTTGGGGCACGTGATATCTGGTGATGGGATTGTTGTTGATCCTGCAAAGATCGAAGCTATCCAGAACTGGGAATCACCTCGCAATGCCTCCGAGATTCGCAGTTTTCTGGGATTGGTTGGTTACTACCGCCGATGCATCAAAGACTTCTCTAAAATAGTCGTTCCTCTTACTAAGCTTACTCGCAAGAACGCAACCTTCTTTTGGAAAGAAGAACAGCAAGTTGCTTTTGATAATTTAAAGAAGTTATTAAGTGAAGCACCGGTGTTAGCCCTGCCTGAAGGGAACGAGGACTTCGTAGTATATACGGATGCATCAGGCATGGGTTTGGGAGCGGTATTAATGCAAAGAGGAAATGTCATAGCATATGCTTCTAGACAGCTTAAACCGCATGAGGAGGATTACTCTACTCATGATCTGGAGCTAACTGCTGTGACTTTCGCTCTCAAGTTATGGAGACACTACTTGTATGGAACCAAGTGTCAGCTCTTCACTGACCACAAGAGTTTAAAGTATATATTCAGTCAGAAGGACTTGAATATGAGGCAGAGAAGGTCAATGGAACTGATCAAAGACTACGATTGCGAAATTCTCTATCATCCAGGGAAAGCCAATGTAGTGGTCGATGCCCTAAGCAGAAAAGCATACTGCAAGGCATACTGTTATGCCTTGACTTCTACAATCCTAACATCAACCATCATAGATGATGTAAGGGCTGCTCAGTTGCAGGCTCTAAAGGAGGAGAATGTAAAGGACGAGGATGTCAGAATTCAAATACCTTCAATGCAAGATGATGGAACTGGACTGAAAGGTGTATACGGCAGAGTTTGGGAACCTAAGTTCGGGAACATGCGCGAAGTAATTCTTGCAGAAGCTCATCAATCCAAATTCTCGATTCATCCTGGTAGCACAAAGATGTACAACGACTTGAAAGCAGATTTCTGGTGGCCAGGGTTGAAAAGTGACGTTGGACAATTTGTGGAGAAATGTAGAACTTGTCGTCTAGTCAAAGCAGAACACCAACAGCCCTATGGTAGTATGCAACCTCTTCCTATCCCAGAATGGAAGTGGGACCATATACTATGGATTTTATAACAAAGCTGCCCAAAACACGTCGTCAACATGATGCCATTTTGGGTCATCATTGACCGTCTGACAAAATCTGCGCACTTCATTCCAATCCGAGAAACCTATTCACTGGACCGTCTTGCCCAGATCTATGTAAATGAAATCGTCATTAGGCATGGTGTGCCTAAGTCTATTGTCTCTGACCGAGATAGTAGATTTACTTCCAATTTCTAGGCTGCCTTACAAAATGGTCTTGGTACTCGTATCGCAATGAGTACTGCCTATAGACCACAATCTGATGGGCAGATCGAAAGGACGATATTAACTCTGGAAGACATGCTCAGAGCGTGTGTCATGGATTTGGGTGGTAACTGGGACGATCACCTCCCATTGGTTGTATTCTCCTACAACAATAGTTACCATTCCACAATCAAGATGGCACCGTTCGAGTTCTTGTATGGCAGAAAATGTAGGACTCCAACCTGTTGGAGGGAAACAAGAGAAACTCCTATCGTCGGACCAGCTTTGCTACAAGAAACAAACGAAAAGATCCAACTCATTCGTCAATACATGAAAACGGCGCAAGATCGGCAAAAGAATTACCACGATCGCCGTCATAAAGCCATAGAATTTCAGAAGGATGATTGGGTCTACCTGAAGGTATCCCCAATGAAAGGTGTTACAAGATTTGTAAAGCGAGGAAAGCTATCTCCTCGATTCATAGGACCCTTCAAGATACTAGAAAGAGTTGGTAATCAGTCCTATCATTTGGACCTGCCGGAAGAGTTATCAGGAGTTCACCCGGTATTTCATGTGGGCTACTTAAGAAAGAGTCTGGTGCCCGAGAGGGAACCATGGACTGACCATTCAGACATTAAGATTGACGAACGGCTAAGATTTGTGGATGAGCCGGAGAGTATACTGGAAACAAAAGTCAAGAAACTTCGGAACAAGGAAATCAGGATGGTGCTGGTCAAATGGAAGCATCATCGGGGAGCTAATCATACTTGGGAATTGGAAGAAGACAAGAAGAACAAGTACCCAAGTCTGTTTAGCACAGCATGACTTCGCGGACGAATTATAGGCGTGGTGGAGCCCATGCTATAACATCCCAAATTTTAATTAATTGTAATTTGCAAATTTTAAGAACTAAATTGTTGTATTTTGGATGATTATATCAATTTAAGCAAATTTTGATCATAATATCGGTTAAGTAAGAAAATACGAAGTTGAGGGGTGTATTGAGCAAATAGATAAAAGTGGCAAATAAAAGAAAGGAAACCTTTCATTTTCAAATATTCACTCTCTCTCTACTCTCTCTCTCTAGCCGACTCTCTCTCTCTTTCTCTATCTCTCGGCTCCAACTCAAGAACACAAGGAATCATCAAATTAAAGGTGTAAATGTTGGATTCAAGTATCATATTAGGAACTATAACTGCTACAACAAACGATTTGAGGTAACAATTACTTATATTTATGAATTCTTGAAGTTTTTATTCATAAGATTCTGGTTTAGATTGTTAATGCATGTTGTATGTTGCCATGGAAATGTTAAAATCGAGCATTGATGATGTTATATATCAAATTTCAGAATCAAATTCAAAGTCTAAGTATAATTTTGAGATAAGTGTGTGTTTTTAGTGTGTGTGTGTGTTCATCGATACATGATGAAAAAGGAACAAAAATGGGTTAATTTGGTACATTAGTGTTATGATTTAAGTTAAAAGATAGCATACAAGTTCATATTTACAAATGTAGTTACTGAAACATGCAAAAATGGTCAAGAATGAAATATCTGGAAATATGCTAAGTATGAACTCGGACTGATGATCCATCCGAATTCGGATCCTGCCTGATTCGGACCCCTCCAATTTCAGATCACACCCATTACGGACCATATACAATCCGGACCAACAGTGAATTCGGACCCCAACCTAATTCGGACCTATAGTGACTTCGGACCACACCCATTTCGGACTTCACCCCAATTCGGACCAGAGCCCAATTCGGACCATCCGGATTTCGGACCATCCGAATTCGGATGTGGTCCAAATTCAGTGCTATTTCATATAATTTACAGAATATAAGTTTTAAGCAATTACTGACACAAAATCACTATTACACTTACTTTACAGATCATTGTGGTGTTATCAAAACACACATTGATTCAGAGACAAATCACATTATACCAATCACTGTGAGTAACAGATTGTCATTCTAACATTTATCGTTTTTGCATTCATGTTTATATATTCAATGGCATGTTCACATTGTTCATATACATCATTTGGCACTCATGAATGATTTGTTGTTATGATGCACACTCGTACTTGACATGTAACACACATGTAGCCAGCGTTCATTTGAAAGTGCATCTATTTACATCATGCTTGCACTGCATGATCATTACTTCACAATCTGATGCGACCTGGACTGGGGCTGACAGCAGGCCACTGTCGGGGACTGATCATCCCACTCGTTATCCCATCAGGTTCGGCACATCTCCGATCAGCATTTGAACTGCCAACCCATGCTTGCACTGCATGGTTTACACATACATTGAGGCTTACACTGCCTGATTTCACATACATGGGGCTTACACTGCCCATGGTTAAGCATTGCTTGTAAAGAAATATTTGTTGTTTGCATAATCTGTTATCTCACTAAGCTTTAGCTTACAGTTGACTCACAAATGTTTTCAGGCAAAGGCAAAAGTGTAGCTGGACCTTCTACTTAAGCAATTCACTACAATATCCCGGAGACTTAGTAGCTATTGGTACTTGAATGTAATAGCTTTGGGCTGGGATTTACTACTTTCAAAACAATTATGATGTTGTAATAGTTAGACTTAATCACTGTAGACATGTACTTTCATTGCTTTAGTGTGGAACAGCTTAATTCTATTTTAAGTATTCAATTTCAGTTATCATGATATTCTTTGGGTTGTGTGATGATCCTGGTGATTACTAATTATAATATCAAAGCAAGAGGGTGTCACACATATCCTCCAGAAGTTTTTGGCAATTTGGTGATGAAGTCCATGGTGATATTCTCCCACTTCCACTGGGGTATTTCTGGTTGAACCAACAATCCTGATGGTTTCTGGTGCTCAGCCTTAACTTTCAAACATGTTAAGCACTTACTGACATATGTAGCAATGTCAGCCTTCATGTTTGGCCACCAATACATTCCCTTCAAGTCGTGATACATCTTATCTGACCCTGGGTGAATAGCATATCTTGTTTTATGCCCTTCATCCATGACCAGCTTCCTCAATCCTTCGAATTTTGGTAGCCAAATTCTGCCCATGAAGTACCGACATCCATCTGACTTGATTTCAAACTGCTTATCCATTCCTCTCAAGGCTTCATCCAGCAGATTACCCTCCTTGACTGCTTCTTCTTATGCCTCGCGGATTTGAGAGTTTAGGTTTGACTGTATAGTCATGACCAACGCTCGGACTCTCAAAGGTTTAACCCATTCCTTTCGGCTCAAGGCATCAGCTACAACATTCGCCTTACCCGGATGATAACGAATCTCGCAGTCGTAATCGCTAAGCAACTCAACCCAGCGACGTTGCCTCATATTTAACTCTTTCTGATTCAAAATATGTTGAAGGCTCTTATGGTCTGTAAACGCCATGCACTTCGTACCATAAAGGTAGTGCCTCCATATCTTGAGAGCAAACACCACAGCTCCAAGCTCCAAATCGTGAGTCGTGTAGTTCATCTCATGAACCTTAAGTTGTCGCGATGCATAAGCAATGACTTTATCTTTTTGCATGAGCACACAACCTAATCCATTGTGTGAGGAATCACAGTAGACCACAAAGTTTTCTGTCCCTTCAGGTAAGGATAGAATTGGTGCACTACACAATTTTTGCTTTAACTGTTGAAACGCCTTTTCCTGCTCTTCACCCCAGCTATACTTCACATCTTTCCGATTCAGCTCTATTAGGGAACCCGCTATCTTTGAGAAGTTTTCAATAAATCGCCTGTAATAACCGGCAAGTCCTAGAAATTGGCGGATTTCTGTGGGAGTTCTAGGAGTTGCGCAGTTCTTTATGGCCTTGATTTTTGATGGGTCAACTTGGATTCCCTGGCTGTTGATCACATGCCCAAGGAATTTGACTTCTTGCAACCAAAATTCACACTTTGAAATTTTGGCATATAACTGTTTCTTCTCTAACTACTCCAAGATCAGCTTGAGATGTTGTTCGTGTTCTTTTTGGCTTCGGGAGTAGATGAGAATGTCGTCTATGAACAATATCACGAATTTGTCCAGATATGGTTTACACACACGATTCATAAGATCCATGAATAGAGCTGGTGCGTTGGTTAACCCAAATGGCATCACTTGAAATTCGTAATGTCCATAACGCGTTCTGAAGGCTGTCTTGGGTATATATCTTCTTCCCGAACCTTCACTTGATGATAACCGGATCGCAGATCAATCTTAGAGTAAAAACTAGATCCTTGAAGTTGATCGAATAAGTAGTCGATTCTGGGAAGAGGGTATCGGTTTTTGATCGTTAACTTGTTCAGCTCTCGATAATCGATGCACATCCTAAAGGATCCGTCCTTATTCTTGACAAACAAGACTGGAGCTCCCCAAGGTGAGGAACTTGGTCGGATGAATCCTTTCTCCAACAGTTCTTGCAACTGATTGGATAATTTCTGCATCTCTGACGGTGCCAATCGGTAGGGTGCTCGTGCGACAGGTGCAGCTCCAGGCACCAAGTCAATCTGAAATTCTACTTGCCTAGTTGGTGGAAGTCCAGGCAAGTCTTCAGGAAAGACTTTTGGGTAATCACGCACTACTGGGATTTCTTCGAGTTGCTTCTCCTTCGATTCCTTTCCCACTAGCTGAACTAACACTGCTTTACAACCTCTTCGAAGGCATTTCAACGTTCTTAAACCAGAGATGACGTTCAACTGGCGATTCTTTCTTTCTCCTTGGACTGTGAGGACTTTCTTTTTCTTAAGTGGTATTCTTACAACTTTCTTACCACATAAGATTTCAGCATGGTTGTCTGACAACCTATCCATACCGATAACTACATCGAAACTTTCGAGTTCAATAGGCATCAAGTTTATCTTAAAGGGATGATCCGCCAATTTTAATGTGCACTCCTTAATTATGCTATTTGCTTCAATCAACTTTTCGTCTGCTAATTCTACGGCATAAGCATTTTCTAATGGGGAAAGAGTGGCATTTAGTTGCTTACTAAACTTAGCAGATATAAAGCTCCTATCAGCCCCAGTATCAAAGAGTATGTAAGCGTAAATGTTATTTAAAAGAAACGTACCTGATACCACATGGGGATCCTGACGAGCGTCACCTGCTCCCAATACAAAAGCTCTCCCCTGAGCTCCTCCACCATTTTTCAACCTTGGGCACTCACTCTTGAAGTGCCCAACAGCTCCAGACTCATAGCAGCTCCTCTAGTTGCCGCCGTTGTTACCGGGGTACCAAATCTACAGTCTTTGGTCAAATGACCAAGACGCTTGCAGTTTTCACAAGGGGTTGGGCTGGGACCTTTGTTGTGATGGTAGGTGCGTGCAGAAAGGCTTTGTACCTGTGTAGCCTTTCCTTGTCTCGACTCCAGCTACATAAACCTTGATGGTTTCGGGCTTCTTGGATTGTGGGCCCGAATTCTTCCCAGAGTTGTCCTCCCATTTTCTCTTCTCCCCTGCTTTGGCCTCATTTCTCCGGGACACTTGGTCCTCAGTTCTAGGAGTTGCGCAGTTCTTTATGGCCTTGATTTTTGATGGGTCAACTTGGATTCCCTGGCTGTTGATCACATGCCCAAGGAATTTGACTTCTTGCAACCAAAATTCACACTTTGAAAATTTGGCATATAACTGTTCCTTCTCTAACTACTCCAAGATCAGCTTGAGATGTTGTTCGTGTTCTTTTTGGCTTCGGGAGTAGATGAGAATGTCGTCTATGAACAATATCACGAATTTGTCCAGATATGGTTTACACACACGATTCATAAGATCCATGAATACAGCTGGTGCGTTAGTTAACCCAAATGGCATCACTTGAAATTCGTAATGTCCATAACGCGTTCTGAAGGCTGTCTTGGGTATATCTTCTTCCCGAACCTTCACTTGATGATAACCGGATCGCAGATCAATCTTAGAGTAAAAACTAGATCCTTGAAGTTGATCGAATAAGTAGTCGATTCTGGGAAGAGGGTATCGGTTTTTGATCGTTAACTTGTTCAGCTCTCGATAATCGATGCACATCCTAAAGGATCCGTCCTTATTCTTGACAAACAAGACTGGAGCTCCCTAAGGTGAGGAACTTGGTCGGATGAATCCTTTCTCCAACAGTTCTTGCAACTGATTGGATAATTTCTGCATCTCTGACGGTGCCAATCGGTAGGGTGCTCGTGCGACAGGTGCAGCTCCAGGCACCAAGTCAATCTGAAATTCTACTTGCCTAGTTGGTGGAAGTCCAGGCAAATCTTCAGGAAAGACTTTTGGGTAATCACGCATTACTGGGATTTCTTCGAGTTGCTTCTCCTTCGATTCCTTTCCCACTAGCGGAACTAACACTGCTTTACAACCTCTTCGAAGGCATTTCAAAGTTCTTAAACCAGAGATGACGTTCAACTGGCGATTCTTTCTTTCTCCTTGGACTGTGAGGACTTTCTTTTTCTTAAGTGGTATTCTTACAACTTTCTTACCACATAAGATTTCAGCATGGTTGTCTGACAACCAATCCATACCAATAACTACATCGAAACTTTCGAGTTCAATAGGCATCAAGTTTATCTTAAAGGGATGATCCGCCAATTTTAATGTGCACTCCTTAATTATGCTATTTGCTTCAATCAACTTTTCGTCTGCTAATTCTACGGCATAAGCATTTTCTAATGGGGAAAGAGTGGCATTTAGTTGCTTACTAAACTTAGCAGATATAAAGCTCCTATCAGCCCCAGTATCAAAGAGTATGTAAGCGTAAATGTTATTTAAAAAAAACGTACCTGATACCACATGGGGATCCTGACAAGCGTCACCTGCTCCCAATACAAAAGCTCTCCCCTGAGCTCCTCCACCATTTTTCAACCTTGGGCACTCACTCTTGAAGTGCCCAACAGCTCCAGACTCATAGCAGCTCCTCTAGTTGCCGCCGTTGTTACCGGGGTACCAAATTTACAGTCTTTGGTCAAATGACCAAGACGCTTGCAGTTTTCACAAGGGGTTGGGCAGGGACCTTTGTTGTGATGGTAGGTGCGTGCAGAAAGGCTTTGTACCTGTGTAGCCTTTCCTTGTCTCGACTCCAGCTACATAAACCTTGATGGTTTCGGGCTTCTTGGATTGTGGGCCCGAATTCTTCCCAGAGTTGTCCTCCCATTTTCTCTTCTCCCCTGCTTTGGCCTCATTTCTCCGGGACACTTGGTCCATAAGGTTGTTGGCCATTTTGATGGCATCCTGAATGGTGGTTAGGTTGGAGGTAGTGACATTGCCTTGGATTTGAAGGGCGAGTCCCAGATGTAGGGCTCAATCTTCTTGTACTCGGGGGTCGCCATCTATGGGCACAGGATGCTCAGCTCGTGGAATCGGTTAGTATACCCTGTAATGTCCGTCCCCTTCATTGCTAGATTCCAGAACTCCGATTCCATTTTCTAGAGTTCGTTTCTCGGACAGTACTCGTCCGTCATTATTTGCTTCAACACGGACCAGGCGAGTTGATAGGCTTCATCGATTCCTACAGACTGCACGTAGGAATTCCACCATGTCAGTGCGCTATCCTGTAGAGTGTGGGTGGCGAACTTCACCTTGTCTCCTTCAATACATCCGCTAACACGGAAAACAGACTCCAATTTCTCAAACCATCGTACCAATCCGACGGCTCCCTCAGTCCCGTTAAAGTATCGGGGCTTGCAACTCAAGAATCCTTTGATTCCACACCCTTTCTGGGTTGAATCAGATCCTCCCGTGGTGCGACTAGCACCTCCGTTGCCGTTTGCGGTGCTATTTTCGTTGGTTTCATAGGTGGCTATAGCTGCTGCCACTCGTTGTGCGACCAGTTGTTCGATATCAGCGGTGTTTATAGCTCTCCTTGGCGGCATTATCTTAAAGTTTAAAGAAAAGAGCATAGTGTAAGAAGTTGAGTCTTAAAGATTTAATTTTTTCTTAAGGCACAGTGCTATAATCATCAAATACAGATTCATAAATAACTTGCAATTTTCATTAATCATTCATAACTTTCTTACATTGGGGCGGGTTATTACCCAAAAATTTTAGTCCTACACTATTACATAATAATTTCCTAACATTACAAAGATAGAGAAGGGGTACTAGGTGCGGGAGTGATCGGGGGTCTCTCCCTTTTCCAAAGCGATGAGGCGCTGAGTCAGCTCCTCATTGCGAGTCTCGCTCTCGGCTAATCGTTGCCGAAGCTCATCTAGGTCCTCCTGCTGGATGGCGAGGGCATGCTGGTTAGCCCAGTACAGGTTGGAGTTTTGTAACTCCTCCCGCTCTAAACGGGTTGTCAACTCTCCAATGTCTTGGTTAAGCAACCGCACTTGGAGGTCGTGCCTTGTAGACCGTGCTACCAAGAGTGGTATGGTCTGTTCGGCGGGTTCTTGGGTGAGCAGTGGGATCGGTGCGGAGGATGGTCCTCCGACCTCAAAGTGGGAGGGGATTCCCTCCTCCCGCCTCCATTCTTGGAGGGTCTCGGGCATCCAGCCCCAACGTCGTGCATCCGCCCGTCGTTGTTGCGGCGGGTTTGGCTGTGGTGCCGGTACCGGGATGGTCTCCCGTCTCGGCATAAATACCCGTTACGGGCCGTAAACTTCATCAGTGGCCCGTTGGGTTGAGGGCAGTAGGTGCGGTGTGATGGTGCAGATGGATGGTAGGGGATGTAAAAGGGAACCACCGGTGATGGTGGGTCCTCTTCGGATGGCTCTCCCCACCCGCTGAAGGATTCGTCAACCTCCATCAGTTCTGCTTCTTCCTCTGGTCCCTTAGCTTCGGAGGGGTTTTCTTCCTCCGACTCTTCATCTTCAGAGGGGTCCTCTTCCTCTGATGGGTCTTCCTCAACAAACACCCCCGGATTATACCGGCTGGTGGTGGTATGCTCTTCCTCCAAATCTGATAGTACGATCACAACACGGCTTGACATGATGATGTCATCAAGTCCCATATTAAGTTAATTATAAAAATGTCTTTGAAAATTAGTAAAAATCTAAAATGTAGTTATAGTCTAGGATACTAATGCAACCTACTTCACTATAACTATGGCTCTGATACCAATCTGTCACACCCCGTTACCCCGGTTGGCAACAAAACGTGACGTCGCGGAAGCATAACCATAATCATAACGAACGACCACTGTATGGACGTTTTCAAAAAACATCGATAAAACTTTAAAATATAGAAATGTTTTACATAGCCTGATATGATGAAAAGTAGTTCGCACGGTACAGAGATTTATATACATAATTAAAGTAATCAAAATAATGCAACTAAATCTCCGGTGGTTTTGAAAATGCATGCGACTCCTTAAGTGCGGAAACTTGAAAAATACTTCCGATGCGAGGAACTTGCCTTAGTTTCCTGAAAATACACGCTAAAATACGTCAACAAAAATGTTGGTGAGCTCATAGGTTTACACGTAAATCTGACTTGTATGGACAACAGTTGTTGAGTTTGAATTTATAAAATCATAAATTCCATGTTATGTATTACATATAAACCATCATGCAACCGAAGCTTAATTAAATGATTTTGCTCTGTGCATTATTCCCATACGTAATACCGTGTGTGCAATATATATGCACCCGCTGTTAGCCGAGCTGAACTAACCCGAATGGGGGACATGACTCCCGATAGATCTACCCACAATATATTCGCGCTTACAAATAAATGCAATTAACGGTTCAAGATTTGAGGGCTGATGGAACCACATGTGTAATACATAATAGAAATGAAATCATTTACGTGTCCATGTGAAAACGTAGCATGTGTTTCTACCCCAAAACATAACAGTGTGAAAATCGGGCTATGAAGACTCACCGTGAGTGCGATGGCAAATACAAGCGTAAAATGCAAATTTGCGTAGATTGATGGGTGATGAAACCGGATGTGTTTAATCGAGTCCTAAATGATAATAGGGACTTAATAACTCTCATATATGATAATATGTATGTATATATATATATATATATATATATATATATATATATATATATATATATATATATATATATATATATATATATATATATATATATATATATATATATATATATATGTGTGTGTGTGTGTTTTTATGTCTTAAATCACCCAACGTTACAAGTTTATAAATAAAACCCACTTAAAACGTCAAGTATATATATATAATTTTCTAGCTTTTTCGAAGGTTTTTCGGCCTACTTTGAGGCTGTTATATATATATATATATATATATATATATATATATATATATATATATATATAATTTTCTAGCTTTTTCGAAGGTTTTTCGGCCTACTTTGAGGCTGTTTTTGACCAAGCTCCAAAACGTTTTAGGCTTTGGTTTTCTTGGACATTAAACTACTATATACAAAGAATTTTTAAAGTCAAGAAACGGCCATTTTTCGAGATGTTTAGGTTGGGAAAAAACTTGTTGAAAAACCCTATGTTGGCCATTTTTTAGCTGTCAAACTTTCGGTTTCCCAAATAATTTCTGGGGGTCTTAAACTCCAAAATAAATTATGAAAACATCCAGGTTTATAGTTAAGATATAGATCTAACTTTTGAGACAAGAATCAACTCATTTCGTTAAGTTATGAATTAGTTATGATTTTTCAAAGTCGATGTAAATTTTCTGCCGAAAATTCGTAGTTTATAAACTTGAAATAACTAGTGATTCTTGTTGTTTATTCAAAGACTACTTGTATAAAAGTTATAAAACACATATATATCACTTTGTTTCATAATATTTACACTTTTATAATGTGTTTATATATTTATAAACACATTTGAAGAAAACAACTTAAACATAAAAACTAGAGATTTATAAACTTGAGTTTTTATGAAACTTGTTGTTGTTGGTGATTATATATATTATGCAAGACTTATATAAACACAAATATAAGATGTTATGAGTTAGCATTTACTTACTTTGAAGTGTTAGGAGAATGAAAGTGTGTAGAAGGTTGGATCTTCAAAGATTTCACCAAGAACACCTTGCAAATGTCAAGAACACTTGAAAGAAGATTTTTGTGCCAAGTGTGTGTGTGTGGCCGGATTCTAGAGAGGGAGAAAGAGATTTTTGGTGTGGTGAAAATGAATAGAAATGATCTCTATTTATAGAGAAAAAGAGAAGTCTTTCATTTGGAGGTTGAGTGCACACTTGGTTGAAATGAAGGAAGATGGTGAAAAGAAAGGGGATGGAGTGAAGGATTTGATGTAGATGGTGCATGGCCTTCTCATTATAAAATTGGAAGTCAATTGTGGGGTAGTACCCCCTTTAGGTGGCCGGCCATAGGGCCATAATTATGGTGTATTTCCATTTTTTGTATAAATGTATTTAGAATGTATTCTTGTATTTTCCTTTTCTTGTAAATCCATAAATACTTTTGGATGCATTGTTTTAATGAATTGTTTTAGTCTTGCATAATTAATGTTAAGTACTTGTATTAGTGTATGATTAGTGTCACTAATCATAATTGAATTATGTACTTAGTTGAATTAATCCTTTATATCGTAAATCGATCGGATTAATTGATTTCTCGATTCATCGCACCGATGAATTTGATTCTAATTGAGTTGAATTTCTTCATGAACCTTGTTAATCACTTTGATTAATTTCTAATGACCACTGATTAGGTTATAACTGGCTATTAGATACCGATTAGGTCGTAGTTGCTAACCTGGTTTAATGCCGGATGTTACAATCCAGAATGACGACAGCGGCATCTCTGACAATCTCTCTCGCTGTATGAACTATCAGCCCGGCTCCCTGATGTCCCCTGTGCCACACTGCTCTGACTCTGGCTAGGAGCACTGAACCATGAAGTCTGACCCTGACTCTGGTCCTGACCGGACCTCCTAGACCGGCGATCTCTACCCCTGTCTCTGCGAGACCCAGAACTCTGTCCCTGAACCTGTTGCTGCTCGGGCTGGCTCTCTCTCGACGCCTCCCGGGGCTCTCGCCAATAACTAGGGGACTGCTCAGCCCCATCCTCTGTCTCTGGGCAGGAGGCTGACCCCTCTGCCTCTCTCTCTCTCTCTCTCTCTTTCTCTCTCTCTCTCTCTCTCTCACACTCACCCGGGCCATCTTTAAAGCCCTCACAAATGTGGGAGTATCATGTAGCCCAACAAACTCGCGAATATCTGATCGGAGGCCGTCAATAAATGCATTTGTCTTTCAGCTCTTGGTATCGACGTGCTAGGGTGCGAACTGAGAATACTCGTTAAATCTATTCACATACTGCTGAACTGTCATGCTACCCTGCTGGAGGTGCAGAAAACGACGCTCCATTTCCCGACGCTCATCACGGGGAATGTACTATAACTCGAAAATGGCACGAAACTGCTCCCAAGACATGGCATACGCCGCACATGATGTCATCGACGACTCAATCGACTTCCACCACTGGGAAGCCCCTCCTCTAAGCTGATAAGTCGCATAACCGACCATATTCTGTGGGTCAACACGGGCTACCCGAAAAGCAGCCTCAATCTTCCTCTCCCATGTCATAGCTACACCGGGCTCACCACCACCCCTGAACTAAGGTGGGGCTCCAGTCATGAAGCCCTTGAAGGACCCACCCTTCTACATAGAAGAAGACGCACCAGCCCCTGATTCGGTACTAGTAACGGGTGGAGGAACCACACCCTGACCCTGACCCTGCTCGCGGTAAAACTCTGCCAAAACCTCTCGAAGCTCTGACCTACGGATATACTCATCTCCCGCTGGTCTCTCTGGCCTTGATCCTTCTCCCTGACCTGCCATAACTACCTGCAAAAATCACAATAAATAAGATAACTGATAGATCACCCAGCTTTATACAATAAGCTAGGTCAGTTAATTCCGCTAGAATCAGTCTCAGGGAAAAAATCCCACGGATCTGAACACGGTCAAAGCTCAAGCACCCACTAATACTTAACACTGAAACCACAAGCTCTGATACCATTCGTGTAACACCCTCTTTTCGCACATAAATGTCACGTCAATATATAACCATAAGTGGCAGAATCACATACAACAGTCATATACACACACAGTTCTGATCCGATCCGACTCCTACTACGGCGGCTGCTGGGGCCGAGACCCCACTGTCTGACTGCTTGAGATACATTAGACTCGAAAACATAAGTTGGGAAGCTCGTGAGTACATGAGGGTTAGACTCTGCAGATATAGCACATAGCATACACAAACACATATAGCTTAACACATAACATAGATACTCGTACTCGGTGCACATCTCAGCTCAAAGGGACGCCATTCCTCAGCTAACAGGCCGCACACAGCAGCGGTTTAGCACACAATAGGCACAGAATCGACCTGACAATAAACACTGATGTATATATACAGTCTCATACTTCATGACTGGTTAGGGACAGTCAGCCTGCGCGATCATACATCGCGAACACATGTAACTCATACACATATAACACGTATAGGGTAGATAAAATCATACCTGTGGCGCCATATCTCTGTCTCATACACATATCACAATCACATATCGACTCATAAAATATACGCGCGTTTTGAAAGAACTCGAGTACTCACCGATACACAAAATCAACTACAACTCGAAACTCTAATGTGACTCGGTATGCTTTCGGCTCGACCCTGTAAACATAACGAATCCCAACACATTAACAGCAACCCAACTAATAGGTAACACAAACCCGAACACAAATATCATAACCGAACCTGCCCCAAAACACCACCCAAAACGGACCCTCGAAGCTCAAAACCACCCGGCCCACTGTAGCCGGATCATGGCCGTGCTCTGCATCGCGGCCGCGCCCTAGACCATCGCGACCGCGCTCACGACCTACAACTGGTCCCTGCTCGTCGTTCGTGGCGAAACTAGAGGTGTTTTCATCTCCAAACTCGATTTCTAACCACAAACCTAATACCCATCATCCATAATTTCAGTATCCATATACCCGAATTTAAACCCCCAAATCCATGAATCTCCTTACCTTGATACCTCTTAATCACAAAGGATGATGAAGGAGATGAAATTTAGCAATCAATCTCAACTTGGGAGGCCTTTTCCTTGCTGCTGTCACGTACGCCACACACACACAATACACTTTCTGTTTTGGCAAGGAGAGGAAAAAGGAAAGCATTCAAAAGGAGGGTTCTATACTCTTTGATACCACATTTTCACTATTAATACCATTTTAATCCATTTAACGCCGTGAACTTATAATTATTATTAATCCGCTAAAATAATAATCCGGCGCTACGTATTACTCGGTCCCGACACGTATAATCCACTAAACGAGACTTTATTGGACCAACACAATAGTATTAAATTAGACGACCAATAAATTAAATCCACGTACCAGGCTCAAATCCGGGATGCTACATTTTTTGTTTATAGTAGTTAATTTATGTAGAACTTAATTATATTTATACTTCAATTTTAAATATAATTAAAATAACTAGTTAATGAGATTATATATGGAAAATTGGGTGGAAAAATAAAAAATGGTTAAACGAAGAAACGACACGTGACACTAAACATTTTATTTTATTAATATACTAGTATATTACCCGTGTACTACATGGAATACTTAAATAACTTGTTTATTAAAACTTTATATAATTTTGAAAAATTATTATGGAAAATACAAATAAAATAGAAATATTATACTGCTAAATAAATTATTGAAAATATATAAAGTAAGAAAATAAAGGTAAAATACATAGCTAAAAAATAAATAATAACAAGAAACAGAAAAAATTATAGAAATTAAGAAGTTTGAATAAGAAGTTAAGGAAAAACATGAGTTATAAACTCAAATTTAAAATAAAAATCGATAATAGGGGATTTTTTTTTCCTAATATAATGTAATTAATGCAATTATATCTATAAATAATATTAAAAGAATAATTGTTTTGACATGTGTTGTCATTTACTATTGTCATGTGGCATTACCTCCTACCGCCATTTGGGACTTATATTTTTTGATATGTGTTGTCATTTACTATTGTCATGTGGCATTACCTCCTACCGCCATTTGGGACTTATATTTTTAAATTTACAACTAATCCATATAATAAATAATTTAAATAATATGTAATCAAATCTAAATCTAAACCAATTTTTATCTAATATAAAACTCAAATTTGAATTTGAATAATAATTTTTTTTACATATTTATATATATTTTTATTATATTATATAAGTAGATATTATAATTTTGATAAATATATTTAAAAATTATCCTACAACATTAACCAAAATATAAATCCACTTATCACATTTTACCCAAAAAACCCAGCTAACCAAAATGCCCACAATTTACGTTACCACATTTACGTGACGATCATTATTTACGTGACTTGTACTTTTTAATAATTTTTTAATGCATTACATACAAAAGGTAAAAAGTAATGTAAAGTACATTACCTTTACGTTACCAAATCTATTCTTGGGAAGGAACACAATAAGATTTAGTAACGTAAAGTAAGAGTATTTTACATGATAATTCACCTATTGTAATGAAATGCACTAAAAATAATAAAAGGTACAAGTAACGTAAATATTGACTGTCACGTAATGTGGTAACGAAAATGTTGGGTATTTGGCAATGTGATTTTTTTTTTTTTTGTAAAATTTAAGAATTGAGTTTTTAGGTATTTTTGTAATTTTCCCTTATTGTTAACTCAATAAGAGGGTATTTGGTTTAAAATGTTTGGATTGCATATGTTAATAAGTGATTATTTGCGTTTAGAGTTAATCCTACCATACTTTTTATAAGTTAAAAAATGTAGCTTATTTGCTTAATAAGTGATTATGTGGTCATTTTTACAAGAAAATAATTATTAATTATCATATAATATAATACTCAACTAACTTATTAATTATCATATAATATAATAAATGTTTAAAAAGTATAAAAAAAATAATTACTATTCATGTATATTTAGGTGTTGTTTGATTGCATAAGAGGTTAATTATCTGATGTCTGATTCCACTTCTGATTGATGAGAGGTGACCCTGATAAGATACTAAGATCTGATAAGAGAATTCAATTTTGATAGCACTTATCAACCTCTTATCGGAGCTAACCTCTTATTCGGTAAGAGGAAAACCCGATAAGTGCGTTTGATTTGCATAATACATAAGAGGCAAAATCCTCTTATTTTGTCTTACCATGATAAGATTTTTTTTTCCTCTCATCACCTCTTATCAAAACCCTCTAAAGAAAAACAAAACCCTCTCTTCTCCTTGCTGAAACCCCACCCCACCCATACCTTTACCCCATACCTTACCTCACCCACCCTACCCCTACCCTACCCTATCCTAAACTCCCTACCCCTACCCCTACCCTACCCTACCCCACCCCACCCCACCCTTACCTTTACCCCATACCTTACCTCACTCACCCTACCCCTACCCTCACCCTACCCTACCCTACCCTATCCTACCCCACCCCACCCTAAACATACCCTACCCTCAACCACCTAATCTCACCCTACCCTAATACCCTTAACTTACTTATACCACCCCGTCCCCATCTCCACCCTTAACCCTACCCACCCCACTCCCATACTTACCCTATCCCACTCTACCCCACCACTACACTAACCCATCAAACCTACCCACCCCACCTCACCCCTCCTTATCCCACCCCACCCTACCCCTATCTCTTCCTACCCCTACCCCTCAAACCTACCCACCTCACCCCTACCGTATCCCTCAAATCTACCCATCCCCACCCACCTTACCCCTCAACCTACCCACCCTACCCCTACACCATTACCCTACCCTATTTACCCCACCCTCAACCTACCTCACCCCTACCCTACCTCTTACCATATTTATTATAACGAGAAATATTCCAACACTTTTTGATAAAATTTATTATTTTTCAATAACATATCTATATAACTTATAAACTTAAGTTATTTGGAAGTTAATAAACATAACCTTATAAACTTGATTATAACTTATAAACTTTAATTGTTATTTGGTTCTTGAAAGCATGTTGGTTATATGTTTATTGAATGCATTTATGTTACTTGATTATAACTTATAAACTTGATTTGGTTTTTTACTTAAATCTTGTTAATGTTATTTGAATGATATTAAATGTTTACATAGATCACTTTGATTCAATGATATTATTCTTACTTGATATTTGACTTTAATCAATGATATCTATTTGGTTTTGGGAATTAATATGTAAAATTAATAAAAATAACAGGATCAGATAATTTATAAAACAAACAGACTTATTGAATTCTCTTATCAGATCTTAGTATCTTATCAGGACAACCTCTCATCAATCAGAAGTGGAATCAGACATCAGACAATTAACCTCTTATGCAATCAAACAGCACCTTAATAAGTCAAGAGCCTATTCAGTTCTTGTATTTTCCAAAATTACCCCTTTTCTTATCTTTCCCAACAAAAAAAAGCGCTCATAGTCATCTCATTCTCGGTCAGACAGATTTGGGTTCCTTCCAGCCAAAAACTCTGGACTGTTCGTGCTCCTTCTCCTTCTCACGATTCTCTCGTCGTCTCACCTTCCTCCATCGCTCCGACGTGTACACCTCTGCTTCAGGTATGACTTTCTTTTTTCTTGATGTTTTTGGCTGCTGATTTGGGTCCTTCCAGCACGCACACATCAGACTCTCTGTTTTCTTGCACACAGTGAGGGTTTCATACCAACCACAGTGAGAGTTTCATACCAAAATCAAATTTGTAGGAATTATTTCAAGAAATATTGATAATCTGAGATGGGTTTCTTGTAACAAGGCATGAACTTTGATGACCCTCACTTCCCTGCAATTTAATGAGATCTTCATCCAGTTTGATGACCCTCGCTTCCCAAGATATTAAGAAAAAACAAAAGTAACAAAATTAAGAAAAAAAAAAGTAACAAGTTTCTTAAATTGTCGTGAAATTTAGTTGGATGTTCATTCATTTTGATGAGAATGGTAGCTATGATAAAGTAAAAATTTCAAAAATATTGAAATTTTAAGATGGGTTCATCCACTGTGAATTTTGTATTCTATAGAAGCTACATGAATTTGATATCATATTCATTTCTTTTAGATTATCTTACAAAGACTTTGCATATTATAATATTATATGCTTAGATAATTCACAGCATATTGCGAACAAAATGGAGAAGGGGGCGAAGTAGACGTAACTCAATGGGGTGCTCAAAGTACACAATATATGGCTAATTTTCGTGATGAAATTGCCAATCGATTAGTATAAAATGGATATTTTAATTGTCAATGGATGTTTTATGTTTAATTAGCATTGGATCTTTTATGTTTAAATTATCAATGGATATTTAAATTGTCAATGAGTTCTTTATGTTTAATTATGATTTATATATGCTTTTGAATAGTTGAGAGTTTTTACATTTTTGTATATTATTAAATTACTTACTTTTTATTAATTTAAAATATTCATTCAGACCATAATTTTGATTGAATAAACAAACAGATTTTTAATTCAGACGGAAGGTTAAAATTGTCATTTTATTTCATTCAGTCTGTTTAGTCAACAAAACAATCAAACAGTAATTATCTATTCAGTTATTTTCTCTAGTTAGCATTACTTAAATCCAGACAGCTTCTAAATCCAGACAGCACTTAATGAAAATGTAATCAAACAGCCCCTAAGTATGTGGTCATTTACAAGTGAAAACATAAATCCAAACATTTTCAAAACTGATTATTTGATAATTAAGATAGCAACCAGGCGACAACACTTTTTGTGTGTAATAAAAGGCATTTTTTTTCAAACCCAAGCCCTTAACCGGCAGATCGATTGAAGGAAAAAAAATCACGCACAGCGACTGCGACGCAGAAGAAGCCATTGAGCGATTGAGCAGAATATCGGTCCCAGCAGCAGGCCAGAAGAAGCCATTGAACGTCCGAGCAGCAGGCCGGCAAAAAAAAAATCACGCACAGCGCCACAGCAGGAGTGATTGCTTGGGCAATTGGTAATCTTTAATCTTTTCCTAATCTTTTATCTTTATGTATTCTACTGTTTTCTGATCCTCATTACTTGAATTTGGGGTTTAATTATGATTTGTGTTGAAGAAAGTTTATGTTTTTTAGTTTTTAGTTTCTTTGATTGAAAGTTTAAAGTGTGTATAATTTATCAATTTTGTGATGTGTAATTGAAAGTTGAAAGTGATTTGTGATTTGTTTTGTGTTTTTAGTTTCTTTAATTGTTAATTTGTAATCTAGGGTTTAAAGTTCAAAGTTTAGGTAATCTAGGGTTTAAAGTTAAATTGTGATTTGTCATTTGTGTCTTTAAATTCTTTAATCGTTAATTTGTTAATTGTAGGATTAAGTGGATAATTTTTTCAAAAGAAAGTTATCATAAAGTTGTAGTAACTACGGTCCATCTTCGAAAGTTAGTAGAAACGAAACTAACGAATCCAATAACATCACACAACCACAACCACAACCACAACCATTAACCATCTAATCCTTCTATTCCTTCAACCCCAATTAGTATTGATTTGAATGATCTTCCTTAGGATCGTTCGAATAGATCACAAATTTTAGATTATCACCCTAATCAAAGAGAATAAATAAGACATTGTATTGGACTAGGGGTCCTTGTCAACCACAAGGTCACGTTTTGCCAAAAAGATTGTAGGGGGTAAATTAAGGTGTTTTGTCGTGGCTTGGTTTAATGAATTTCGTTGGTTAGAGTATAGTGTGAAAAAAGACAAAGCCTATTGTTTGTGTTGTTACTTGTTTAGAGATTATGTGCAAAACCAAGGTGGGAGTGATGCATTTGTGACGAAAGGGTTTAGTTCTTGGAGTAAAAAAGTCTAGTTTTCATATGCACATGGGCAATGTTAATAGTTTTTTATAATAAAGCACTCCAAAGATGTGAAGATCTATTGAAGCAAAAACAATCTATTGAGGTTGCCTTTCATAAGCAAATTATGTTTCTTAATAAATTGTATTTTTTATGCATTATCTATTAGTCTATTTGTTACTTTATGATTATATGTTTAATTTGAAATTATAAATACCCATGTGTTGACCCAACCGACCAAAATAGTCATTTTAATTTTCGAACCGTGAACGCGGCAAAATTTGTGCAACGGGTCCCTTTGGTGGCCGGGTCCGCCATTGGTGACTTTATTTTGAAAAGTTATATGATTTTCTTTGATTGATTGGCATGTCAGTTGTTCAATTTGTTAAACACTTTATCACTTGGTATGGTTTATTAGCTTGTTAAGTTATCAAGCTTTAGTTATGCTAATTGTTGGATTGTTATGACTAAATTAATAGAATATGCATTCAAGAACTAAAGCACCACTAGTATTGTCCAGTGTTTGCTAATTGCTATACTAATTTACATTCTAAGTTTATAAAAGTTGATATTTTCAAGCTGCATAAACTGGAAGTCTGACACTATAATTAGTATTGTCCAGTGTTTGCTGATGATCTCTGTTTCAAATGTGTTTTTGCTTGTTATATTCTAAGATTTATTTGAAAGATGAAAATCATGAAACATTGAAACCTTATGTTGATATCTACAACGTGGATGATTAAATTTTGTTTCAGAAATTAGGTCACAGGAATTATTTCATGATAAAATCCTGAACTTGAGAAGTCCTTTAATTATTATTAGCATAGCAAGAATGAATATTATTGGGTTTATTTATCTGTGATATCTGCTATTTACTTGTGAATATATGGAATGTTACCATGTTGCATTTTCTGTAGCTTTGCACTGTTAATTATCTTTGTTTCTATTGTTTCTTTATGTAATACTCATTAGATTATTGCCTGCTATTCCTAACTCCATAGTTTGACAATCGTGGGTCTGCACCTCGAACTCTGGGAGATACAGAACAAGGTGCAATCGTGCAGATTATGAATTGAATATTTGAATACGACACAATTTATGGTTCTGACTTCTGAGGTATGTTTACAAATAAAACAGTGATTTTGTCTTGTTAAAACCTTTGGGTAATCTCTTCCACTCTTTTTGCCTTATAAAGATCAAGCTTTTTAGTGGATATTGTTGCCATAAGCTTTACTCCTCTCTTTGTTGACCTGTTTGCTTTTGTGTACCTTGAATGTTTTTAAGAGTATTTTTATGTAGGTCTATATATTATGGACACATTGTTATGAAATGTAATGATACACACAAAATAGTAGTTTTAAGAACCAAAAAACTAGAGACGTGTTTACATGGTTCGGTCAGCTAAAAATGAGTATTTTTCAACTTCTTTTACCATAAAAATCCATGCAATTGTGTCTTTTTCCATAAGATTATGTGTCATTTATTCTACCCCTAATCTTGCAGGACTCTTTAGTTATTTGAACTTCAACCTGGTGGTGGTTAATAATTTACATTTTCACCATATGATGGCTATGGTTTTCTAAATCGAACTCTTTGCATCTCATGCATTCTCAAAAATTTTCTGCTGGGAAGAGCTGCTGGTTCTCCACTTCCATTTCTAAAGAACCTTCTACAGTTCCATGGATCACCCCCAGTCATTATGTAAGAGCCAGATCCCCGAGACTGGACCCTCCAACAGAAATCTCAGACACTATCACAGAAATCCCAAAGAAACCCAAATATATTTCTCACGAGTCAGCTATCATGTTGATCAAACGTGAGAAAGATCCACACCACGTCCTTAGGATTTTTAACATGGTAGCTAGTCAAAGGGGTTTTAATCACAACCACTCTACTTATGCTGTTACCCTTCACAAGCTCGCTCGCTCAAGGAAATTTGAGCATGTTGATTCTGTACTTCATCAAATGACCTACGAAACTTGCAAATTCCATGAAAGTATATTCCTTGATCTCATGAAACATTTTTCAAAAGCTTCACTTCATAAAAGGGTTGTAGAGATGTTTGATGCAATCCAACCTATTGTTCGTGAAAAGCCCTCCCTGAAAGCTGTCAGCACTTGTCTGAATCTTTTGGTTGACTCTAATCAGGTTGATTTGGCAAGAACTTTCCTCTTACATACAAAGAAGACTCTCGACTTATATCCTAATACCTGCATCTTCAACATTTTGGTTAAACATCACTGCAAGCACGGAAATGTTGACTCTGCTTTCGAGGTTGTGAAGGAGATGAAACTGTCAGAAGCTTCTTATCCGAATTTGATCACATACTCAACTCTGATGGACGGTCTCTGTGAAAAAGGAAGACTCGAAGAAGCAATCAATCTCTTTGAGGAAATGGTCTCAAACAATAAAATTGTGCCTGATGCTCTGACTTACAATATTCTAATTAACGGGTTTTGTCGTGGAGGGAAAGTTGACAGGGCTATGAAGATAATGGACTTCATGAGAAAAAATGGGTGCAACCCAAATATATTCAACTACTCAACCTTAATGAATGGGTTTTGTAAAGAAGGAAATCTAGAAGAGGCCAAGAGAGTGTTTAACGAGATGATAGGTGTTGGCTTGCATCCTGATAAGGTTGGTTACACCACTTTGATCAATTGCTTATGTAGAGCTGGTGAAGTTGACGAAGCGATCAGGTTGTTAAAAGAAATGGAAGAACAGGATTGTAAAGGCGACACAATTGCTTTTAATGTGATACTTGTGGGACTATGTAGAGAGGATAGAACTTATGAAGCTCTTGAAATGCTAGAGAGGCTGCCTTATGAAGGTATTTATTTGGATAAGTCAAGCTACAGGATTGTGTTAAATTCTCTATGCAGAATCAGGGATCTGCAGAAGGCAACAGAGTTGGTCGGTGTGATGGTATGTAGAGGATTTGTCCCTCATTTTGCCACCTCAAACGAGTTGCTAGTTCTTCTTTGTGAAGCTGGAAGGGCTGCCGATGCAGCCATGGTGTTGTTGGCGTTGGTACAGATGGGGTTCAACCCCGAACCAAGAGTGTGGAGCTGTCTTATTGAGGTAATGTGTAGGGAAAGAAGGTTGCTGGCTACATTCGAACTTCTTGATGTCTTAACAAAAGAAACCAAGAATGGCAGAAGTCGAGAAGAATGTATGATTTTTGCAGCATGATATTCAAGTGAAAGTAGCGTTTGACGTTCATGATGTATAGTCTTTCTGGGCTTTTGCTAGAGCAGAATGGCTGAAGTTGGGAAAAAGGTACCACTTCACTTTTATCACATTACCTAGAATTGAAAGTAGCATTAAAACTTCTGATATGTTATCGAAATAAAACTTATAGCACCTGATACCATTTTGTAGTTTTGACAAGATTTTGAACATAATGTGTAGCCAACGAAATTGCCAAAAGAAAATGCACAATGTTCCTTGCAGGATGTACAAGTACACATGGCATTATCCTTTTAAAAAAAGGTTTTCCTTGTTTTTTGCTCTTTCCATGGTTCTCCTTTTGTGGTCGTAAAACCTCTTAGCAGTCATGTGAATCATTATTGCCTAATGCCCTAATCCGTCTGAAACATCACAAGAGAAGTAATAACCAGCTGCTTCTTGTTGCTCTTGTGCTCTTTTCATGCGTTAGGGTGTGTTTGGCACGATGAAATCGAGAGAATGGAATTGTTATGATTTTCAAGCTTCTTCTTTTTTATCATAGTATAATATCATGAATTCTCAAGTGAATGATGGGGAAATGATTTTCAATGCAAATTTACTTCTTTGGTTTCCTCATCAAAATGGATAGAATAAAAAAACATAGAGAATAGAGATTTTGTTATTTTTTTCTTCATTTTATGCGTCAATCTTAATTTATGTATTATTATCATTTGTCAATAAAGCTTGCAAAGCAAACCAATTCCATACTCTTGTTTTCTTTGTACCAAATGCAACCTTACTGTCAATCTTTTGCTGTATGTTGTCTTCTATGCCCTTACATCTCTATCTGTTGCTATTTCTTATTTGCGGTGGATTTCTTTTCTGATTCTGAACTTCAAGTGGGTTACATGCAATGTTTTGCCTTCAAGTCTGTGTACTAATGAGCATCATCATCTGAAAGATTCCATGTGGGGTTTTCATTGATTTTGTTGTTACATGGGTTAACAAACTTTTTCTCTTTATTGTATGTGATGTACTGAATTTTACTTGTATTTGTGCAAAAATTGAGGGAAAAAATGCTGTATCTAACTAACCATCCAAGAAGCTAGTGAATCTGTTTATTTACTTGCATTGATTTCAACACTTGCTTTCAATGAGAAATCATTCGAATGCTCAACTCAATAACATTTCAGCATGTTAATGTTAGCATCTGTTCCTATTATGAACAATGCAACATCCTAGTATCAAATGATATATCTATATATATATGTGTGTGTGTATATATATATATATATATATATATATATATATATATATATATATATATAGATTTGGGTTCAAATGAGTACCACTAGTTTTGCGGAGTACCGGAGGTACCTCGCTTAAAATTATTTTTTTTGAAATTTTTTTTTCATAATCATGTTTAAATTAATAATATAAGACTACTTGCAAAAAACCACACATAAACACACACTATAACTATGTGAAACGTGCAAGTTCACATGAACTGCACTGTTGTGAACGTATGTTCACAGCTAAGCATGTTCACATGAATTTTTCCACGTTCACATGACTTTTAAGAGGCTACGAAGTGTGAATGCGTGTAATTCTTTTACAAATATGTTTATATTATTTGTATCTAAATGAATATGAAAAAAATTTAAAAAAAAAAACTTTTATTCGGAGCATGTTCACATCTTAAACCCGTGTGTTCACAGGTACTCACGGTACTCTGCATTTTTTAGGTACTCACACGAACCATATTCTATATATATATATATATATATATATATATATATATATATATATATATATATATATATATATATATATATATATATATATAGAGAGAGAGAGAGAGAGAGAGAGAGAGAGAGAGAGAGAGATGGGGTTCAATGGAAAACCAACATGCATCGGAAAACCTTGAAAATCCTCCCTGCACCACCACAAATGCATCACAATCTCCGCGTGATGCATTAAATTCCCCGTGTGATGCATCAAATTCTCGCGTGATGCATCAAATTCCCGCGTGATGCATCACCTGATCCAATGAATATAAAGTGGTTTCCGGGTTTTCCGATGCATATAGGGTTGGGTTCAATGGAATAAAATGTACAAATTTTATCATGAAATGCGTAAATATTTACATGAAATGCAATATCAAATGTATAAATTTTAGCATAAAATGCATAATTTTATACGTTAAATGCACAAAATTTTCACGTTCTTACGGAATTGAGGGGTTCTTACTGGAACCCAACCCTATTTACGTAATAGGGTTGGGTTCCAGTAAGAACCCCTCAATTCCGTAATAGGGTTGGGTTCCAGTAAGAACCCATCAATTCCGTAAGAACGTGAAAATTTTGTGCATTTAACGTATAAAATTATGCATTTTATGCTAAAATTTATAGTGTTGGGTTCCAGTAAGAACCCCTCAATTCCGAAAGAACGTGAAAATTTTGTGCATTTAACGTATAAAATTATGCATTTTATGCTCAAATTTATACATTTGATATTGCATTTAATGTAAATATTTACGCATTTCATGATAAAATTTGTACACTTTATGTATGAATTTGTGCAATTGACAAAATTGTGCATTTAATGTTCAAATTTGTGCATCTAGTGTATACTT
Organism: Centrapalus pauciflorus; assembly: GCA_020465985.1. Taxonomy (NCBI): domain Eukaryota; kingdom Viridiplantae; phylum Streptophyta; class Magnoliopsida; order Asterales; family Asteraceae; genus Centrapalus; species Centrapalus pauciflorus. The sequence continues at coordinate 332,707 of JAANYP010001318.1, forward strand.
TAATAAATTTAAATTTTAAAGGTAATTTTAATGTTAGATTATTATATTTATCAATATTGAAGACCAATACCGGTTTTAAGTTATAAATTTAATTTTTAAATTTGTGCATTACATGTACAAATTTTTGCATTTTTTAGTGGTTCTTACGGAATTGAGGGGTTTTTACCGGAATCCAACCCTGTATATGTGTTTGCGTGTGTGTATGTGTAGTCTAAAGACTTACAAATCTTCTGTCTTACGCAATGGGCAATGTTGCAAATGAGCTAAGCTTTTATTGAGCAATTCGAGCTCGAGCTGTATCCCAAAAACCGAGCTTAAAGTTCACCGAGCCAATCTTGAGCTTTTAATGGCTCGACTCGAATTTTATCAAGCTTTTCAAGCTTTGCATATATGCATATAGTCAAGCTTTGTGGAGTAATCCAACTTATCAAGTAAATCAAGCCCTAACTATGTCAAGCTTAGTTCTTCAGCTTTAGCTTGATCTAGATACCAAAAAAGCTAATGCAATAATTATTTATAGATAGCTTGAGCTAATTCTAGTCCTATTCAATCCAAGCTCAAACCTAGCCTCATATTGAGCCAAGCTCAAGCTCGCTTTAACTCGATGGCAACCTGAGCAATGGGTAGTATATTAGATTCTTGATGAATAAAATGGTGTGTACATGTTATTTGCACCCATTATGTGGAGTTGTCTATCAAATTCATGTGACTGCTTATTGTTGGGTATCTAGAAATATAGACCCATATTTATCCACCCAAATTTGCATTACTTAACACAATGCTCTCACTTGACGTGAATCAATTGACAAATAGGAATGTTCTCGTTAAGTGGGCGTTTGATTCATAGACACTTAGGGGCTGTTTGATAACAACTTATTAGGCTTAATCTAAAAAATTTGGTCAGATCATTTGAAATAAGCTTTGTTTGATAATGACTTATTAAAATCAGAACTCAAATTTGGTCAGCCCAATTAATAAGCCAAGAGACCCTATGTGTTCCCCATTCAGACAATTTATTTTTCAATACTACCCCCTTTTATCTTTTCCAATAGAATTTCTTTAGTCAGCATTACTTAATCCAAACAACTCTTTAAATCCAGACAGCACTTAATGGAAAATGTAATCAAACAGCCATAAGGATTTGTGTTCTGTCATTTTGTCTGACTTAGATGTATAGTTGGCATATTAATTGCAATTTTGTGAAGTCTTGTTTATTTGTTAAATCAGTCAAAGGATTTGAAATAATCTATGTGATAATTATTTAATTTGTAAAATTTCATTTGTTTGATAAATAATCTATATCTATATATTATAATAAAGCAAAACAATTTATGCCACGTGTCGTTTCCACGATGCATGAAATTTTCATTTTCCCGCTTCTTTTTCCTAATTTACTACCTTAACTTAATTAAATTAAAATTTGATTTTAAAATTTTCTCATTAATGAATTAATATTAGATTAGATATAGCAAGATATTAAATTAATGCTTACCTAAAATAAATATGTATCATTATTATTCTTAATGATCATATTTAAATTCAAATGTAAAAATTTGGATTTAAATGTAGAAGTGTAGTAAATAAAGTAAAATTTTAGTTTAATTATTTTGTTAACAAATTTAAAATTTAACTTAGATAACTAAAGTTAAGAATTAGATGATAAAACTTCGATTGTGAATATGATAAATTTGATTATTGATTTTCTAAGATTTCTTTTTTATATTTTACATTTTCAAAATATATATACGCATCCACCTATTTTTTATAATAATATTTTTATGTAATATCAAGCAACTAAGTATTTATAAATTTTATAATAATTTGTAGCTTTCAATTTTTTTATTTTAATTATATATAAATTTTATAATAATTTATTAAAATATAAAAAGTTTATGTATTTTCTAAATCAAATCATGTAATATATGGGTCTCAAACATGTATTAACTAGCTGAATATCCGTGCGTTGCTCGGGTGATGTGTGATGAAATTAATATTTATAATTAATTTTTTTTGAACGGTAAATTAACCTACTATTATTCCTAGACTACCATTTTGTCCCAAATGGGGACTTCAAAAGTTACATCCACTGCCTAAATTCCAACTTGTCTCCGACGGGAGTCAAACTCACGTGTGACCCAACACTTACACGTCACCTCTCATACCAAATGAGCTAAACCCCATTGGTATTATAATTAATTGATGACACAACAAAAATTTATTTTTTTAAAGAAAACTATACATTATTTGCGAAGAAAATGTTTCTTATATTAATCATGAATATTAATTATTACACATAATTATATTTGAAGTCTATACATATCTAGTTTAATACATGTGAGTTGATCAAAAGACTGATTTTAATTAAAAAAATCGTGTATAGAATGAAGTATATAGGAAAATAATAATAATAATAATAATTTTACAATAATATAAAAACCCATCATTTTTCCATCAATTAATATACAAACACGTATTTGCAAAGTATTATTTTCAATATCGTCTAACATAATTTTATTATAACAATTTATTCAAACCAATTAATAAAATGTTATCAAACAAAAGCAGTTATCGTCAATAAATTTTATAAATCTTAATAAAATCACATTGATCAATTTAAACGGCAAATGACATATTTCATTGGCTAAATATTTATTTAAAACATTATCGCTTCATTTTTAACGGAGATCTTCATTGTTCTTCATGGTGTACTGAAAAATATTAAAACATGTGTTAATTTTGAAACATCAACACATAAACAACACAAAATAATGAAAAGCTTTAAATGTAAAAAAAAAAAAAGTATAACAATGCGACATTTTTTCTGAGATTTGAATTAGGGATGACACAATTTTGACCCAATGGACGGGACGATAAAAATGACCCGTAGTAAAAAAAGTAAGCTAGCACATATTTTTTTCTAATTAATAAATGTCATATGTTTACCTATTTTATAATATGTGCTGATTAAAAAACTACTTGTATATGTTTATCTGCAGTATTTAATATGTTTATTAAACTGAATCATCAATAAAATTTAAATGTAAATGTAAATGTTATCCCATCAATACTTATTATCTATATATTTACTTAAATTTTTTTCATTTGCTTATAATTTTATTAAAAATAAATAAACATTATATAATCTTATTAAATTTTAAAAAAGTAAACAAACGATATATAAAAATATATTTCATAACAAATTTTGTTTATTATAATAAAATATAAAATATTGTTTTATCTATAAACTAAATTTTAATTTATTTTAATTAATACACACACACACACACACACACACACACACATATATATATATATATATATATATATATATATATATATATATATATATATATATATATATATATATATATATATAAATGAAAATTTTAGAATAATCAACTATTCATATCAATTTTATAAAAATATAAAAAAATAATTTTGAATAATTAATGTTTAATTGTAATTTGTATACGTAAATAAATATCCCACTATTTTATGCAGATTTGTTAGTATTGATTGGATTGCTGATATTATCCCATTATTTTTGAATTTCAACAAATTATATTGCGCCAAATCATCAGCCTTAATTTTCTGAATTTTAACCAATCATATTGTACCAAATCAGCCTTAATTTTTTGAATTTTAACCACTAATATTGCGCCACACGAGATTTTTTTCTCTCTGCTCCGTCGGCAATATATATATATAATAAAGCAAAACAATCCATGTCATATGTCACTTCTACAATACAAGAAAATTTTATTTTCCCACATCTTTTTCTAAATTTAACACCTTAACTTAATTGTATTAAATTTTGATTTTTTTTCATTAATTATTTAGTAGTAAATTAGATTTTGTAACATATTAAATTAATCTTTACCTAAAATAAATATTTATCATTATTATCCATAATAATCATAATAAGATCCACATGTAGAAATTTAAATTAGTTGTAGAAATTATTATTATTATTATCTATATATAATAAATGAAAACATCAAATGTAATGTTCACCTCTACGTTTAACCCAAAAAGATAATTACAAATTATTATTATAAAAAAAATAAATGATAAATACAATTTATTATTTTTTAAAAAGATAAACACAATTATTATTTTTGTATCTTTTTTATTTTTACTTATATTTTATATAAATAATTTAATTAAAAATATCCACGTAATACGTGGGTCGTAAACTAGTTTGTTATAATAAATTATCATATTATCCCACTCATCCTGTTTGTTATTTAAATCTTCAAACCATGATACCAAGGTTATAATTCAATGGAGATGAAAACTGAAAAGATGGTAAACGAGTCGCATAAATGTATGCACAACCACAATCCATGTTAATTGATTATGGGTCAATTGTTGAACATAGCAACTTTATATATGTTTAGCATTTATAGTAAAATTATTAATTTTTTATTATTAATGACATTAAATTTTTGTCTTCTATGATTTATGGTTTGAAAAATTGTTGCTATATATGATAAAAAAAAATACATAAGTTAATGTTATTACTCATACAAAATATAGAAGTTAATGCTATTAATGATAAAAAATAAAAAATAATGTTGTTACAAATAATTAAAATTAAACGTTGCTATTTTAAGCAATTAACCCATTGATTATGCACCAATTCGCAATTTCATATACATGGCAAATCCTTCATTCCTTCCCCAGAGCAATCTTCAACAAATCCAAAGTAAGTAGCCTTACAATGATTTGTAATATCTCTCAGTGAAATTTGTATTCTACTTCGGATTTGTCAATTCCAATTGTTAAGAAAAGGCATATGAAAGAAGGATGTTAGAGGTTTTGGATCATAAATATAAATTAAAGTTGACCAGTCTGCTGTGATACAAGGCTTTACATAATAGTTGCAGTAGTAATAAAATTGAAGGTTAATATTAAAAAAACCTCAATCAATTTTTCTCATTTTCTCAATTAAGTTTTGATCAGTGATATAAATCACTTCTATTTTCTTGTGTTTTTGTTATGTTTTAATGTGTAAATGTGAGATAATTGGTACTGCTAATGTAGGTTTTTGCGATTTCAGTTGCTTGGCAAGAAAGTAAGAAAAATGGTAGCTTGGAAGGTGGATTTCGTGCAGGGCGTTCCAGCAGGCGTCCTAGACGCTGGAGCAACGCTCAAAACCCCCTGTTACAGAATCTGAGCGTCCTAATCAGTGGAGCCAGCGTCCTAGCCAGCGTCCCAGACGCCAGCGGCGACGCTGGTGCGGCAGTTGCTGCGAAAGCTGCAGTTTTTGAGGAAGGAAGTTACCAGTTTGAAGGGGTTCGCAATTTTGGAGTTCCACACACACAGAGGGCAGTTCTAGGGACGAACCAGAGGAGAAAAGCAACGAGGATCAAGCAAGGATCAAGCATTGGCTTTCAATATATTGTATTTACGCATTATTGGTAGCTTTATTGTTTTCCTTTATGTTTATCATTGTTAGTATGCTAGTTCAAGCTATGCTTGGCTAAATACTTTGTGATGTTTGTTCTTTAGTTTGCATACCATGGTGTGAATGAATGTTTAATTAATTTCAGTTTCCATTTGTGCTTAAATGGGTTGTGGATCTTATTTGTGAACGAATGAATGGTTATAATCAATGGGTATTGTATATAACAGGGTATAGTGATATCATTAGTTGTGCCGGCTCATTAACATGGGGAAGACAATTAATAGAGTTGCATACCTTGTCTTAAGAGTATTTGTTGTGAAAACCAATTCGTTTATTTGGAAGCTGTCAAAGAGATCATATTTGCATAAATAAATGTGAATGAACAATGAGTGTGACCGGAACAGTTGATATCCATGTCATTGGTTGTGCCCACTCTCTATAGGGGAGGAAGACAATCAATAGAGTGGCATACGTTGTCTTCGGAGCATAAATTGTAAATCCGTATTAATTCGTGTAAATGGTATCCGTAACATTCTGAATTGTCATAGTATGTATAACGAGAGAGCAAACACCCTTTCTCTTCCGGTGAAACTTCTTTAATTTAATTCGTGTGTGTGATATTGCAACTATAGTGATCTACAGTAGGAAATTAACTCAAAACAAATGATTTCAAGCTCAATCCAAACAGTGTTCGAACTAGTTTAGCAACCTAACATTCCCTGTGGATTTGATCCCACTTACCCTATCTATATAGTGTTTCTGGGATATTTTTGATACTCATACGACTGGGTCATCAAAATGGCGCCGTTGCCGGGGAATGGCAGCGCTTGTTAAAATAGTTTTAGATTAACTGTTTCTGTAAATATCATTGTTTATAGTAGCTAGTTAATTTTGTTTTAGTTTAGTTTAATTTTCAGTATTTTCATTTTTGTTAACATTCTGAACAGCAAAGTTCAGAATCTTCACGTGTGTGTGTGTATCTCAGGTATATGCATACTCGTTATTCAGGGCGAACTTCTCCATTGCAACACGAGACAGAGATTGAAAGGACTGCTCGTTCATTGAGGAAGCTACATAGAGGTTATTGGCCTAGTGGTGAGACTAGTGGTAATCCAAGTACACTGGAGACATCTGATTCAGAAGAGCATTCTATACATTCAGAGGAACCTGATAGTGATACGGAACCCAACGTAAACATGGCAGATGATAGGAGGACTGTGGAGTCCCATTACAGACCGGGTGATGTTCCTGATATGTCACCAATTCAGTATCCTGAAGTTGAGATGAGCTGGAGATAAAGACTCATTTGTTCACCATCATTCCTCAGTTTCATGGAACAAAGAGTGAAGAACCATACGATCACCTAGCCAAATTCTCAGCAATTTGCAAGGCTAATAGAGTGCAAAGATTACCCGTGGACTCTCTCAAACTACGGTTGTTCTCGTTTTCTCTTAAAGACAAAGCTAAACACTGGTTCACTTCTCTACCAGCTAACAGTATTCGTAACTGGGAGGAGATGAAGAGAGCTTTCCTCAATGAGTTTTACTCAATTAGTAAAACCACTGAAAAGAGGAATAGCATCACTAGTTTTAAGCAGAAGCCGGGGGAACAATTTCATGAGGCTTTTGAGCGATTGAACGAGATGTTACGGGCATGTCCACATCATGAGGTACCCAAGTGGATGTTGGTGAAGAACTTTTTCGATGGAATCAGCCAGGAGAGCAGAAATATGATCACAGCAGCCTCGGGGGGTACATTCTTGGCTAAAGAGCAGGATGAGGCATGGGAATTGTTAGCACAGTTAGCTAAGGGGTCAAAGATACAAGCCGGGTCTGATACGTCAATTGGAGTCCAAGTGTTGGGAATTGATAATGCTTGGAAAAGAGATGTCACGACAAATATGGAAGCTCTTAGCAAGAAGCTGGATGTCTTAATGAAAAAGGAGCAAACAGAACAGCGATTACCGGTGATGTGTGTCACTTGTGGGGAGTATACTCACACCTCAGAATTTTGCTACCATGTTCAAGGGGAGCAAGCAAGTGAAATTTCAGGATTTCGACAAAGACAAGATAGGTTTGACCCTCATTCAGAAACCTATAATCCTGGGTGGAGGCGTCATCCTAACTTTCGTTGGAGAGATGATTAAAGAGCTGAAGAGTATACAAAACCCAGATTTGATCAAGGGAATCGGTATTCACAGGGTAGGAATTTTTATGGTGGTACATCATCGGGTACCAAAGAAGAAAAGGAACCTGTTGTTCATGAAGCTCCCAAAGACTCAAAGATGGATCAGCTCATGGATTATCTGAAGCAGCAATCCTATGTGCAGACTAAGTCAATGGCCAGTTTAGAAAAGCAAATGGGACAGATCGCAGATCAGCTTACAAAAAGAGATGAAGGCAGATTACCAAGCAATACCCAAGTCAATCCTTCTCATTCCAAAGGCAAAGAAAAGCAATCAGTACATGAGGTGGAAGAGTTGAACGAAGTTAGTGAGTTGCAGAAAGTTACTACCCTGCGTAGTGGTAAGAAGGTTGATAACAAAGTGGTGATGCCGGAAGTGGAAGATGTAGATAGTGATGTTGAGGAAATCATAGATGATGGGAAGAAAGTTCCACATTCAGAATCTGAGAAGGAGGTGAAGTTGAAGAAGCAAGTTCAGTTCGAGGAAGTTGTGGTGCAAAAAGAAGAGCAACCAAAGCCTGAACCGACACCTCCATACCCATCAGCTCTAGAGGACCCGAATAGACCAATGTATGGGAAGAAAGGGCCGCAGATAGAGGATCTATGGGAAACATTTAATCAAGTGAGGATCAACATTCCACTGGTGAAAGCATTGCAGCAAATTCCGGCGTATGCAAAGTTTCTGAAGGATTTGCACTCAAAAGCGCAAGTATCCTACGGTATTACCGAAGCAAATCAACCTCACGAAGCAGGTAAGTGTTGTAGTCTCAAGTTCATTGCCACCCAAGCTAAAGGATCCAGGTTCACCTCTTATCTCTGTTACTATTGGTGACATTAGGATTAAAAAAGCATTGTTAGATTTGGGAGCAAGTGTTAATATACTCCCTGGAAACTTGTTTGATCAGCATGATTTAGGAATTAACACCCACAGATGTGGTTTTACAACTAGCTGATCGATCCACTAAGATTCCAAGGGGTATGTTAACCGATGTAATTGTGAAAGTGGAAGATTTCTATTACCCGGTAGACTTTCTGGTATTAGATTCAGATCAGAGAAGTCGGGATAACCAGCCTGCAATCATTTTGGGTAGGCCATTTTTGGCTACTGTCAATGCCCAAATTAATTGTAGGACGGGTGCCTTGGACTTAGCCTTCGGGAATAGGAAATTAAAATTGAATGTTTTCAGTGTTGTCCCTAATGTGTCTGATGATTCAGAGTACTATTTAATTGATTACCTTGATGAGTTAGCAGGATCACAAGCATCACTGATGACTAGCAGGGATGAGTTGGGGTATGCATTGTCATGCCAAGAGAAAGAGAAGGCTGAATGGGGTTGGTTGATGAGTTTGGAGGAGATGTTTGGAGGACCGAAGCAGAATAAGCAACCTCCATGGTCATTAAAGTTTGAGAAGCTACTCGAGAATCTTCCGGAGTCATGTAAACCGTCTTTGGAGCAGGCTCCTACACTGGAACTCAAGGCCTTACCCACTCATCTTAAATATGTATTTTTGGGGCCACAAGAGAGTTTGTCGGTGATCATAGCTTCAGATTTGACAAAAGAGGAAGAAGGGGCATTGATTGAAGTGTTGGGAAAGCACAAGGCAGCGGGGTTGGACGATCTCTGATCTTAAGTGGATAAGTCCTACCATTTGTATGCATAGAATTATCACAGAGGCTGACAGTAAACCTTCAAGGGATGCACAACGAAGGCTCAATCCGAATTTGAGAGAAGTGGTAAAGAAGGAGGTGTTGAAGTGGTTAGATGCGGGTATCATTTACCCTATTTCTGATACCCAGTGGGTCAGCCCTACACAGACCGTGCCTAAGAAGTCTGGGGTGACAGTGATAAACACCGAAGATGGTCAGATTGCAACTAGACCAGTAACGGGTTGGAGAGTCTGCATAGATTATAGGAAGTTGAATGCAGCCACGTCAAAGGATCACTTCCCGTTGCCTTTCATAGATCAGATAGTTGAGAAGTTGGCAGGTCAGAAATACTATTGCTTTTTAGATGGATATTCGGGGTACAATCAGATTACTATTCACCCTGATGACCAAGAGAAGACCACGTTCACGTGTCCAGACGGGACATTCGCCTATAGACGAATGCCGTTTGGGTTGTGTAACGCTCCTGTTACTTTTCAGCGTTGCATGATGGCAATATTCTCATACATGGTAGGGGGCTCGTTAGAGATTTTTATGGATGACTTCTCCATCTTTTATAAGACGTTTGAAGGTTGTTTACACCATCTGGAGCAAGTCTTGAAGAGGTGCACTGAAACGAATTTGGTGCTGAGCTGGGAAAAGAGCCACTTCATGGTCAAGGAAGGAATTGTCTTAGGTCATGTGGTTTCTGAGAAAGGAATGGAAGTGGATAAAGCCAAAATTCAGCTTATTTCGTCTTAGCCACCACCAACCAGTGATAAGGGAGTTAGATCATTTTTGGGGCATGCTGGATTTTATAGGAGGTTTATCAAAGATTTCAGCACCATTTCCAAGCCGTTGTGTAATCTTTTAGCTAAGGATGCTGAGTTTGTGTTTGATGAAGCATGTTTGAAGGCATTCGAGTTGTTAAAGGCTAAGCTTACTGATGCTCCTATTTTGCAGTCACCTGATTGGACAAAACCATTCGAAATTATGTGTGATGCAAGTGACTTCGCGGTGGGAGCAGTGCTGGGACAGAGAGTTGATAAGAAGCCGGTTGTGATATACTATGTCAGCAAGACGTTTTCTGAAGCTCAACAAAATTACACTACCACGGAGAAGGAGTTATTGGCGGTAGTTTATGCCTTGGATAAGTTTCGTGCCTATGTGTGGGGTGCCAAAGTGATAATCTACTCGGACCATAGTGCATTGAAGTATCTCTTGAATAAAAAGGATGCTAAACCCAGATTGATCAGGTGGATTCTGTTGCTGCAAGAGTTTGATCTGGAGATACGAGATAAAAAGGGGTCAGAGAATGTGGTAGCTGATCACTTGTCAAGGCTGCCCACATTAGTTCTAAATTCCGTTGAAGTGATCAAGGAATCTTTTCCTGATGAACAACTTTTGTTTTTGTGTCTAAATTATCGTGGTTTGCTAACTTAGTTAATTATTTTGTGACAGGTAAGACACCAAGCCATTGGACATCACAGCAGCGGAAAAGTTTCTATGCCCAAGCCAAGTATTATATCTGGGACGATACTGATCTTTTCAAGATTGGTGCTGATCAGCTAATTAGAAGATGTGTTCCGGAGACGGACCAACTTGATATCCTTACTCATTGTCATAGTTTAGCATGTGGGGGGCATTTTAGTGCTAAGAAAACAGCCCACAAAGTGTTAGACTGTGGGTTCTTTTGGCCTTCATTGTTTAAAGATGCATATGAGTATGTCAAGTCTTGTCTTAGATGCCAACAGGTTGGGGGATATACAAGAGAGATCAAATGCCCATGGTTCCCATATTAGAAGTAGAAATCTTTTTCCTGTTTCTTTTGGTTTTGAATACATTCTAGTAGCCGTAGATTATGTCTCTAAGTGGGTTGAGGCTGAGGCAACAAGGTATAATGACAACAAAGTGGTGTGCAAATTTGTGAAAAAGAACATTTTCTCACGCCATGGGATTCCCAGAGCTATTATTAGTGATGGGGAACTCATTTTAAAAATTTTCAGTTTCACACTTTGTTGAAGCATTATGGGGTAACCCATCGTGTTGCCACTCCTTATCACCCACAGACAAGCAGTCAAGTTGAGGTGTCTAATAGGGAGGTCAAAAGGATCTTAGAAAAGACTGTTAAGCCTAGTCGCAAAAATTGGTCTTTGAGATTAGATGATGCATTATGGGCTTACAGGACTGCTTATAAAACCCCCATTGGAATGCCACCTTATAGATTAGTCTATGGGAAGCCTTGTCATTTACCTGTAGAGTTAGAGAATAGGGCTACTTGGGCAATATGAAATGCTAACTTTGATATTTCCGATGCAGGTAAAATGAGGAAGTTTCAATTGGCACAACTAGAAGAAATCAGATTGGAGGCTTATGAAAGTGCAAGGATCTACAAGGAAAAGACCAAGCATTTCCATGATAAATGCTTAAGGAGGAAGACTTTTGCAGTTGGTAATAAGGTTTGGCTCTATAACTCACGTATTAAACTGTTTCCAGGAAAGCTGAGGAGTAAATGGACGGGACCTTATGAGGTAATTCATGTCTACGAAAACGGAGCTGTGGAAGTCAAGGATCTTAAGCATGGACATTCGTTTACTGTGAATGGCCATAGGCTTAAGATGTACGTTGAAGGTCCTACTGGCACTGACGGTGATCAAGCAACCTTGATTGAGGTAGTGGCTCTCAAAGAGCCAATCAACTCATCTCTGTAAGTTAAGCAGGTACGAATTTTGTGGGCTTTCGATCTCCCCAGAGAACGGGTATCTAAATACAGGGATTTCAGGCGTAGTGATCTGCAGCCGATGGCCAAAGTACTTCATAAGATTGTGATCACAAATATTCTACCGAGGGCGGGGGATTTGAGCAAGGTAAGGTTGAAGGATGTGAGTATCATGCATGTTTTGCTGACAGGGGAGGAACCATTGTCCTTCGCCTGGGTTGTGATGGATGATCTATGGAACATGTACAACACACGAGAGAGACGGATGATACCCCATATGTGGCTGCTGTCCAGGTATTTGAAGGTGAAGGGTGCTATGGCCGAGAATGCCCCAGCTAAGTTTATCAAAGAAAGTAGTCTGTGGATTAAAGTCAGCTCCATGAAGGACATCATACTGAGAGAAGCGGATGACGGGTATGAGATTTACGACACCGAAAAGAAGAAAAGCGTAGTGACACCATATCCCGAGGAGGAGGACAGAGAGACAGCAAAGCAGAGCCGTTAGAAGAGGTGAGGCAGGAGATCTAAGTAACATTGTACAGATGCTATCTAGCTTGAGCACAGAAGTTACTGGCATGAGAAATGAGCAGCGAGAGAGATCACAGAGGCAAGATAGAGTGATGGAGGAGCAGCAGAGACAAATCAACTGGCTACAATCCGAAGTGGGAGCACAGAGGAGGCAGCTGGATGACATCTACCTAGGTGTGAGGGCCGGCACGTTCATGAATGCCTATCTATACAGCCAGCAGTGACAGTTTGAGGATGAGCTGAGGCACTACGGCGATCATAAGGCTAACTTGCCCTACACACCAATTGATAGGTATCAAGCTCCAAACTATGAGACTATTGACAGGGGCACGGTTAACCCAGTGCCGCATCCTGCTTTGGCAGCGTTTCATCAGCCTCCATCCACGCCTCAAATGCGGGATCAACAAGGTTTTGCAGCCTATTTCAGTGGCATCTTTGGGCCACCATCATAGATGACAGGATGCTTCATTATCGGGTACTTTCGTTTCATTTCCGTTGTTTAATTTATTGCATTTTCCAGTTTCAGTAACTTTCTTAGGTGTTTAGTTTATGTTTGCAAATGTTTGTTATGGTGGTAGTGTCATGATCATTCCTTAATTGCTTACACATGAATTGTCTTGTGCAAAGTGTGAAAATGAGAGTTCAAGAAGGGTAAGCATAGTGGGTTTGATAGTTGTAAAAGGAAGTAGCTTTGATTTGACGAAAACTGAGTGTGATCGAATGTGAGTGTTCAGCATGGGAGATATTGGTCAATTCCTTCTTAAATAAATCCTTGTTATTGATGGCAATAAGGGGGAGAGTATATATGCATTGCACAGTCAAATAAAATAAGAAAAGAAAGAGTTGAATAATCTAACACGTGGCCTAGTAAGTTCGGGAAATCAAATCTGTGGTGTACCGTCATGCCTAATCACCTAAGACCGTCTGGTTTGGGATCGATTGACCTAAATCCCGTTACATGAACTTACCAGAAAGTCATGATTATAAGTGTTAGCAGAAAGTCAAGAAAAAGAGCAGAAAAGTGCTCAACTATGAAGTGTGCAATTGGCTTTAAGTGACGCAACTCGTAACCTTGAGCTAAAAATCAATGTTTGGGGATTTATTATGAAGGAAAAGTCCATAGCTTGAACATGTTAGCATTCGAGTTGTGATCATTCACTGTTTTTTTATCATGTCAAAAGCTCATGCTTTTAAGGTTGGAAAACTCAAATGTTTAATCCTATTTGTCTCTATTTTGATGCCTAGTTCGGGACGATCAAGGTGTAAGTTGGGGAGGTTTGATCAGTGATATAAATCACTTCTATTTTCTTGTGTTTTTGTTATGTTTTAATGTGTAAATGTGAGATAATTGGTACTGCTAAAGTAGGTTTTTTGCGATTTCAATTGCTTGGCAAGAAAGTAAGAAAAACGGTAGCTTGGAAGGTGGATTTCGTGCAGGGCGTTCCAGCAGGCTTCCTAGACGCTGGAGCAACGCTCAAAACCCCCTGTTACAGAATCTGAGCGTCCTAATCAGTGGAGCCAGCGTCCTAGCCAGCGTCCCAGACGCCAACGGCGACGCTGGTGCGGCAGTTGCTGCGAAAGCTGCAGTTTTTGAGGAAGGAAGTTACCAGTTTGAAGGGGTTCGCAATTTTGGAGTTCCACACACACAGAGGGCAGTTCTAGGGGCGAACCAGAGGAGAAAAGCAACGAGGATCAAGCAAGGATCAAGCATTGGCGTCCAATCTATTGTATTTACGCATTATTGGTAGCTTTAATGTTTTCCTTTATGTTTATCATTGTTAGTATGCTAGTTCAAGCTATGCTTGGCTAAATACTTTGTGGTGTTTGTTCTTTAGTTTGCATACCATGGTGTGAATGAATGTTTAATTAAATTCAGTTTCCATTTGTGCTTAAAGGGGTTGTGGATCTTATTTGTGAATGAATGGATGGTTATAATCAATGGGTATTGTATATAACAGGGTATAGTGATATCATTAGTTGTGCCGGCTCATTAACATGAGGAAGACAATTAATAGAGTTGCATACCTTGTCTTAAGAGTATTTATTGTGAAAACCAATTCGTTTATATGGAAACTGTCAAAGAGATCATATTTGCATGAATAAATGTGAATGAACAATGAGTGTAACCGGAACGGTTGATGTCCATGTCATTGGTTGTGCCCACTCTCTATAGGGGAGGAAGACAATCAATAGAGTGGCATACGTTGTCTTCGGAGCATAAATTGTAAATCCGTATTAATTCGTGTAAATGGTATCCGTAACATTCTGAATTGCCATAATATGTATAACGAGAGAGCAAACACCCTTTCTCTTCCAGTGAAACTTCTTTAATTTAATTCGTGTGTGTGATATTGCAACTATAGTGATCTACAGTAGGAAATTAACTCAAAACAAATGATTTCAAGCTCAATCCAAACAGTGTTCGAACTAGTTTAGCAACCTAACATTCCCTGTGGATTCGATCCCACTTACCCTATCTATATAGCGTTTCTGGGTTATTTTTGATACTCATACGACTGGGTCATCAAGTTTTTAAACTTTTTTTTTTCAATTGTTCGAGTCCCTAAACTATGTTTGTGTTATTCAAAAGTACCCGGTAAAACAAAACTGATAAAACAAAAGGTTTAGGACTTAATCGTGAAAATATGGAAAGATTGTGGGTTTTTTCTAGCATTAATCAAGTGAAAAAACCAAGATTACTTTTTTGGTAACCGGTCAAACAGGTTAAATATACACTTTTGAATAAGATAAAAATAGTTTAGAAATTTAAACAATAAGAAAAAAAAAAGTGTAGAGACTTAATTGCGAAAATGAAGAAAGTTGATGAGGTTTTTTAATATTAACCCTAAAATGTAAAGCTGATGAAAATTTTTGGTCTTTGTCCTTGCAGCACTTTAAAGATCAACTGCTTGAAGGATAGATGAACATACATGTACAAACTGTGCGTCTCATAAGAGAGAGGTCGTCATCCGAGGCCATTGCATGTTAAGATAAGACCCTTGTAACGGTTAAGGTAATCCTGCACTCCCAAAAGGGTGTTAACATCAATCGATGAACCAGCAATTGGAGAACTACATGGTACCAAAGTAATTTATGATGATCCTTACTACGATGTTGTAATCATAGAGGTATAACATTCTTTTCTTTGTCGTATTCGTGTTTAGATCACTTAAAACTGCAAAAAGAATGGAAAGGTAAAACTGTTAAAACATCAAATCACTCATAAGTATTCTAAAAGCTCGAATGACCGTAAGAAGATGGATAATTCGAAATTAATCCTGAACTTAAGACTTTTGAGGTTTTGTGCCTTCTCTCTCAGTCGCACAAGCCTAATGCATTGAGCCTGTACAAGCTAATACAAAGTTCCAGTGTTGTTAAAGTCCAGCACCTGGTTGACTAAGGTGCAAAGGCGAGGAGATTTTTAGGGTAGGGGCCTTGATGTTGTTCAGGTCGATTTGGTCAGGTGCTCACTTGGTGCGACTAGGCACGCGCTGAGCAATTAACTTTTTCTATAACTGCTAATAAAGTTATTTTTAGAGTTATACGGCCATATACGGATGATACCGATACGGACATAACTACGGTTGTTATAGCCATACATCCATATAAAACCCTTTATGAAGTTACAGAGTCATAGAAATACCAGTAAATTTTCTTTGAAAGTTTTACAGCCATATAAAAGTACCAATATGGACATATAAAAATACCAATTAGAGACTGAGCTCATCCACTCTCTTTTATGATCGTTTTGCTCTATGGCAACTCCCTTTTCCCTTCACAATAAATAATCAAAGAGGCTGCTAGTTTATTGTGTTTATTGATTTATTGTGGGCTAATTGTTAAAAATAACAAATCTATATGAATATGGTTCGTGTGAGTACCTAAAAAATGCAGAGTACCGTGAGTACCTGTGAACACACGGGTTTCAGATGTGAACTTGCTCCGAAAAAATGTTTTTTTTTTGAATTTTTTTTTCATATTCATTTAGATACAAATAATATAAGGCTATTTGTAAAAGATTATATACATTTACACTTTCTATCATCTTAAAAGTCATGTGAACGTGAAAAAATTCATGTGAACATGCTTAGTTGTGAACACACGTTCACAACAGTACAGTTCATGTGAACACACACGTTTCACATAGTTCTAGTGTGTGTTTAGGTGTGATTTTTTGCAAGTAGTATTATATTATTAATTTAAACATGATTATGAAAAAAAATTTCAAAAAAATGATTTTAAGCAAGGTACCTCCGGTACTTCGCAAAACTAGTGGTACTCATTTGAACCCAAATCTATATATATATATATATATATATATATATATATATATATATATAGGGTCGAGATCCATGGAAAACTATAATAGACTGGAAAACTGGAAAACCATATTAAATGTACATGTTCATTATGATAAAATGTTAAATTTCATGTAAAATTATAATATACACTAGTTGTAGTACCCGCGCGTTGCGGCGGGACGTGTGTCATTACACATTCAAACATATCAAAAGAAAATGATATTACATTTGACATTAAATCTTTCATTTAGATCTCTTAATTAACTTAATTTCATATATTTTATTTATGCTTACAATTGAGATATTAAAATAATTAAAATTACAAAAAAATAAGTTATGGCTGTTAATCACAATCCAATCCTCTGATAAGAGAAATCTACTCAACACTGTCAAAGTCGCTATGCTTAGAACTTGAAATATGCGAGTCATTTTGATGACGTATGCATATGCTTAAGATACTAACCCTTAATTCATTTATGAGTAATCAGTGACATCTTAGAATTCGACACCGTATGTTATCGTATTCCTGCATTTGTCAACAGCTCAAAAGCTATAAGCAATTGGGTAAACATGACTGTATGACACATTTGTTCATAGAAATTGAACTAATATTACATCCAACTTATAAAACATTTCATTTAGTGATCATCTTAATCAATGTTTTCTCAAACAATAGTTATGTGCTGAACATTGTCTTCACTAAAGTATCCCGATATAGGCCCACTACCGTACTGGATAGCGGCAGATTTTCCTACAAGAACGGAAGCCAATATTCATAAAAAACTAATCACTTTCACAAAAGCATGTATTCAGGCAAATTTTACGACTTAAAAAGGAGTCAACAAATCAACAATAATAAGAAATGTTAACTTATAGGACTAACTCATGCACTAACCATTGATTTTGTACGTCTGTGACTCACTTGACTTGTATTTCTTGTGGAAATAGCATTACCTGCAAAATAAGCATATATACATTAACGTTTAGTTCATAATCCAAAGGGATCGATGTTTGGGGATGTTTGTTCAAACTGATTATGTAATGCCTAATAATCAACTGCAATATAAAGAGGATGCAAAAGAAAACGTTTGAACAATCGAATGTGCTTTAGTTGTTTGAAGTCCTAATAATCAAGTGCAATCATCAAGTTGAAAACACACATACAAATACCCCTTTTTCAAAGATGTTTCATTTAGCATATATAGAGTTACAACAATCTTACCGATAATAAGCATTTTGACGATGGCACCCACAAATTAGAACTACCGGTGTCAAAGATCACTGTAAACTTCTGTGGTGGGGTGCCAATGCGAATCTCAGCAAAGTGTTGAGCATCCATATAGTTCTTCAGTAACACGATATCAGTCTCATCAGAATCACCTAGAGTATCAACACTTTGTCTAAACTTTTAATAGAAGCCTTTAAAAATTCACCTTAACTTAAACCAAGGTCCGAAGCAATGTGATTGGTGCCATCAAATTTCACTTTCTTTAATCCAATCCTAATAAGCCCGTCATTTGATGATGATGAAAAGACCGGAGTACACAAAAGGGTTGACAATAACAGGAAAATAGTCATGGTTTCCGATTTACATCCCATGTTGGAAGAATTATCTATTCTGCATTGTGTTCTTCTACTAAAGACACAATCAACATCCAACAATCATCCAAAATCTGTGATTTTTGTTACCCTGTTCCAAGTCCATTGAGTCAGCTTTTGACTTATTAAAGCCAAACAAATCAAATTCAGATAGAATCTAATATCTTTGACCATTTTGAAGCAAATTTTTTCTATAAACACTACTTTTTACATAAGTTTGTGATACAACTTTTATTCATCACAAAATAAATAATTCATATAGCATCTTTTTTTAGCATTGTAGAATGAGGTGATTGGTTGTGTACTGAAAAACAATTGTAATAGGTGCTTTATTAAGTAGTAGTAGATATCATACTCATGGCTGCTGCTGTTTTTACCAGACACACACACACTGATCGCAATTCACACACACCTCTGCATTCATACTTACACATTGCTCTGCTAACATATTTCACTGCACACACACTACAAAACATGTTGTTGTTGGTTTAATCGAAACACACAGATATATACATCTTCATTCTGCTCACGCGCGCACGCACACACACACCACACTTTCTATTTGTCCTTCTGCACCTTCTAATTACATATAAAACACACAAAATACACATTCTGTTGCACTCACACAATGTCTAAGATCCTGGAACTCCTACAATGGATCCACATCTCACAACATTGAACATTCGAAACATAAAGCCATTTATGGAACCGCTAATAAGTGAAAGGACGCTCATCAATCAACAGAAATAAACCCAATGCCATACAACAGAGATACAAAATGCAATAATTAGAAAAACAGAAGAATCGGATATACACCTGACACTGAAGTAAATGAACAGCTGGCCACGGTGGAAGCCATGACCCATGGACCTGATGCACACAAATTGTATATGTAATGATGGGACAAACTAAAAGAAAAGGATATTTGAATAAAAAAGAAACGCAAAAAGTCAAAAGACATCTAAAATTCAAAGAGCAAAAGTGAAATCAAATGAAAACAAAGCTAATTCTTTAAATTTTTTATACAATTTCGTAATCTTAAAATGCAAACATACCCTAAATGCGTCTTGCTCTATCAATCCAACACTTGTTGGCTGCGATAAAAAGAAACTTTAGATTCGCTTAGTACATATTGCTAGTGTAGAAAAGGAACCGAAAGAATCACCTGTCCTTTTAAATCATACGATATGACATCATTCTCGTTATAGATATCTTCACCTTGAAGTCTCCAAATTCTTTAAGGCATAAAAACATTTAAAAAAAAACAAAACAAAACAAAACATGGATCAGACTAAGGGGGCGTTTGGTTCGTCGGAATCTGATGGAATGGAATGGAATCTGTCAAATGAATGGAATTCTGGAAGGAATGGAATCTGTCTGAATCCAAATACTATAGTTTGTTGAGAATGAGAAGAGTTGTTGTTAAAAGGATTGCTTTGAAGGAATGGAATTTAAATTCCTTCCATTTTGCTATGGAATGGTCATTCCTTCAAAAGTGGGGATTTTTTTTGAAATGTGGAATGGTCATTCCATTCCTTTGGACTACCAAACAACCCATCAGAATGGAAACTCCATTCCTTTTCCGCCAGATTCCATCAAATTCCAGCGAACCAAACGCCCCATAAGAGTTGCTTGAACTCAGCTAAGTTAAACACCCTAATCGGTAGCCATCCTCATGTTGAGTATGTTGTCAATTATTCTTACCTAAAAACTCGCTGAAAGAGGCATTGAAATGGAGTAGAAAAGGTTGGGAACATAGTTGTAAAAACAACTACAAAATAGCTGCAAGAAAAGAGCCAAAACAAAACAGAATGGCTACTAAATCAACATAATGTTGTTGTCCCCCCACCCAAATAGCAGCAAAATTAGGTCCTTGAAGTGACTAAATTAGCTGCCTAAATTGTTACCAAAGTAGCTGTAAAAAAGGTGTGTAAGAAGCTAAAAAATGCACAGCTTAATTCGGTGCCAAATTAGTATCTGTTTGATGGTTTTCTCATATAACAGCCAAAATTTATTGCAAAAGACCATTATGTATGTAGCAACACTGGAAGAGAATAAATAATGACCTAACTTGACAAATTTATGATGTCTAAGTTGAGCACATTCTATAATTAAAAAAAGATCATAAATCAGAAGTCTACAAAAATCATATTATAGCCATTGCTCCAAAAACTGAAATGATTGAAGTAGAAAGAAATGGTACCACCAATTCAACCTCTGTTCAGAATTGATAAGCACAATTAACCGGAGACTAACTTGGTGAACTAACATACCCGAAAACCAAAGGTTACATGGCAGACAGAAAAAATATTTGGAAAAAACTAACCTTGGATGATGGCATAACATGAAACCGAAATTTGAGTCCTTATTCAGTTCGATGTTCTTTGTTAATAAGAAGTTAGATCAAGAAGAATCGGTAGATGAAGACATAAACAAGAATATGTGAGAATTGGAACCTTAGAATCTGAATCGAAGAATGCTCAAACAGGTTTTGAAGCACACGAACCAACTTTGATAACCGGTGATAATCACCCATCTAGATTAATGTTGTCCGAAGGTTCAGAAATCTAGAAGCATATGGTTTTACAAAAACATGGATTGTGCATCATCACATTCTTTGGCTACTCCAATTGGTTTGTGTCAATGAAGGTAGAGTATGTGAACAAACCTGATTCGCTGCTTCCTTGATCAACCCAATAGTAGAATATTGATCAGCATTAACATCTTGGATGATCTTAATACTCATACCCAAGTTGTGTTGCAAGGTTCCAATGGCGTCTCCAGTAGTCCAACCTTTTCAATAAGAACACCAACTTGCACCAAAAAACATTCTTTACACATGACTAAGCTTGGATCGATGTTTGGTCAACCATGTAATAGCTTCATATATACCTTGCACAAACCAAAATTACAAGTAAATGACTAGCATAAATATATAATTTAGATTAGGTGGTCCATATGTAGGCTTGACTCATAAGTGTTACTAAGCTAGATCCATCTCATAGTATGTAAGACAACCAAAAAAAAGTATACCGACATGTGGTCACCAAAAAGATGAAAAATCAATAGCGAAAAGGGTGTGTGATACATAAAAACCAATAGTCATGATTGATAGTAAAGAAAGGCAACAAATTGATGGATGATTCAAGTAAAGCAATGACCATGAGATAAAATCATCTATGGAGACCATCTGCAAAAGCCGCATCAAACCTTAGAACCATCTGTAGGTTGAGTATAGAAAAAATTTACCTAGGGGAAGTACGACACAATATATGATTACATTTTTTGCCAAGACACATGTGATTCCTGAAAAAGTAGAGGTCTTTTAGGATACTTGATAGCATCTTCTAAACCAAAACAAAAAAGTTAGCATGGATTTGGAGATTAGGGACAAAAAAAGGCTAACAATTGCAAACCATTAACAAACCAAACCTTGATTTGATGTATTTGGGACCTCAATTGGCTGCTCCAGTCACCAAACATGCAACCATGCAATAACAGGGCTAGTAACTGCACAAGATATTTCAATCTTGATGGCACAAAAACATATTGCACATTCTACATATTATTACAAAGTTAGATATACCTCTATTTAGGGGCTTTGAAGCTGTATATTCATGGGGAAAAAGTGAAATATAAATTCACATATAGCCAAAATTAATACAAACTCATATGAATCCATGTAAATATAAAAGAATATGCTAAAATGGAATATGCAATCCCCTTCGAAAGAAAATGAACCCAAAGTGAATTGTAACATGTTGATTTCTTAAAGAACAAACTATTAATTGGAAAACCAAAAGAAAAAAAAAAAGTAAAATCAAAACCAATCCAGCACAGTCCAAAGTTAAAAATAAGCATTAAGTTGAAATTGTACACAATAGAACAAGACAAGCTAAACCATATAACACATGTATATTATATAATATACAAAAGGACTAACACAATGTCCACAAATAAACTAACATAGCCACAATTCAATAGATAGCCTCTATTGAAGTATTAATTAAAACCCAGGACACAAGAATTAAGAAAAGCATAATGTACATTATAACTACCTACAGAAAAACGAAACTTATAAAAATCATGAAATACCTTTACATGAGTAACCCTTAGCACAACAAAACTTTCCCACTAAAAAAACTACAAAAAAAAAAGTCCATTTTTTTATGAAAAGAACACGGTAAAAACTCTAATAATTAACTTACAATAGATGAAGATTCTTCATTGCTCCAAAGCTTTCACGAACTAAGCCTTCTAAACTATTAATTTTCAATCCCTACAGAAAGACAATGCGTAGTTAATTAAGATAAATAACAAAAAAAGAATGCCTAACAATATTTAAACATGATCGAAAAACATACAGAATTCGAAGGTTGAATCAACCATCTAGATCAGTGCCAAATGATGTTAGTTTATTGAAACTAAAGTCCCGGAATTTTAAGTCCACAAATTTCTTGTTTAAGGGACTTACATTCGGGTAAAAAGAAATAATCTCAACTTGAGTTTTATGGTAAGCATCAAAGATTTTCAAGATTCTTTAAGCTGTCCAGATATTCTATTTCTCCTGCAAGCGACTTATTGCAGATCTTTACAACTATGATGATGAGAAAGTTAAAGTTACAAAACCAAATTGAATTACCTAAATATTACTTTTAAGTTCCTCCTCACAATGTTTTTAGATCAAATAGGTCATAGAATGTTAGGCAGATTGACTTCAATTTGGTGTCAAATAGTTCCCTAAATATAAGTCGAGTAAAAAACTTTTCAAAAAAAAAGAAGAAAAAACCATTTGAAATAAGTCGATAAATGTGACAATTTTTGCTTACAAAAATCAAAACAGTTTGAACAAATTAGCATAGACAATCGTTTTAATACTCAAATCCATAAAATCCATAAAAATCTTCCTTTTAACTACCTAGTCTCCAAATTTTAGAATTGTGGTTGAATTTCAATCAGACATTTATACAAATAGTTGGTGTACATTAAAAATTCAATATATAAACATGAAAACCGAAATTGTAAATGTTAAGATTACCTCATATCACATTGTAAAGTCCAAAGAAAACAATTTAACCCTTTGATCCCCGGTGTGTGTTCATACTTGGCAATTTCAGTTAACCGAAGACAATTGATAAATATTCAAACAAAAAAAGGTAAATTTTAAAAACCTAGAAAATCGAAGATTGTCTCACCAATTTGACGTCCCAAACGATTATAGTATAAAATCGAAGATTGTCACACCAATTTGATGTAGCCAATTTGTGGTAGCAGTCTGATGTTGCTGCCAGTTTCCATGTGCTCACCAATGTAATCGAAGATGCTTTAACCAGAGGTAGATGTAGTGGAACAATTGTGATTTGGAACCCTACAACTTTAATTGAAGAAAGATGAAACTTGTTTTGATGTTTTGCTGGTGGAACAATAGGAAATAACCTTGGAAAATCAAACAAACAACGGTGAGGAGTGAAGCATAGGATTGGTACTGAGTGAAATGAAGCAAGCGTCCCTGATTGGATATGTACCGAAAGTAACCATAAAGTAACCATAATAGCTGCTTTATAAAGTAGTAATATATATATATATATATATATATATATATATATATATATATATATGTATGTATATATATATATATGTGTGTGTGTGTGTGTGTGTGTGTATGTGTATGTAGAGAGAGAGGATCAACTAAGAACCACAACTTGTCCTAGGAATCTTAAGAACAGTAAGGTTTACAAATTTTGAAGGCATTCACAAAAAAAAAATTGGTAACATCATGGTTTTCTTGGTGCGGTTCACAATTTTGTGAACATTACCTTGTAAATCATACCGTTCTTAAGACAACTTTAGCTCTTAGTCTTCTTATATTATATATAGCAATGATAAACAACATAAGATGCAACGAAAATTTGGTACTTTTAACTCTGCGTTTCTTTAAAAGATGCACGTATCGCACATCCACCTAGCTGTTCCCCGTTTCTAAATGGACGATACCACTGCTCGACAAACACTTTGATGTTCTGGCACACCAACTTGTGATTTTCTTCAACACCCATGGTTTGAATGATCCTTACGCGCGACTCTTTATCACGAGGATCAATAAAACAATGTTCCACCTCCAATACTCTGGCTTTCTGTGATGACCAAATAGCAACATAGCATCCGTTTGATTTGTATGCAAATGCAGAAATCATGTTATCTGACCCTCCAATAGTCCTCTCATCAACACTAAACCGTGTAGCAGCATCAACTTCACAACCAACAGTAGGAAGCAGTTTTATTAATTTGTACATGGCAGAAGGCTCATCTGGGTGAGCAAGAGTCGGACACTGAGTGTGCCAATCAAACACCTTTACCTCCCACTCTCGGTAAGCATCAAGTACTACATTTTCAGGAAGCTCAATTGGCTTGCCATCAATGGTAAAATCAGCTCCAAACCCATCCTATTCACCAGAAGCATTACGAGCAAATTCAGACCAGCACCCTTTTCATTTATCATCAGAGAGACAAGAAACAGCCCAGATAATATCACTATCAGAAAAGTTCACATAGGCACGTTGAAAATGAACATTCACAATGACTGTTAGAGACCCCGAGTGGAACTAACCCAGGATCCATGTGCGGGTAGTGGTTTAGGTAAATATTCAATCTGTTCCCATACCGGAGAAGTCAATTTTGGAGGAATTTGAACTGAACCCATAACCAATTTTGAATCACAAACACATACATTCATATATAGTATTAAAAGGTATCAAATCCAGTTTCTAATTAAACGCAAATTTTCAATTTGGATCGCTTTAACAAGCTCTGATTCAAATTTATTTCAACTTTTGAATTGGGATTGAAAAATTCCAATTAGAGGAAACCGAATACCGCTTCTTTTGACATCCCTAAATGGGCCAAAATTAGGCTGCCAAAAAATGACACCAAAATTAATTAATCATGATCCCAACCACCATACAAATTTCCAGCCTTTTTCCATTGACAACTTACAAAATAGCAGCTTATGCCTAAATTATGACCAACAAAAATCACGGTTTCCAACATGGAAGTGTTGGAACTTGGTTAAAGAATTTGGGTCAGGACTCAGGCTATGGTGGGTGAAGAGTGTAACAACCACTTATTATGTAAACCAGAGAACCAGATTAAAAATTTGTATTTCTTAACCACAACGCTTAATAAAATAAAATAAACAAATAGACAATCAATGGAATTAAGCTATTTTTACAAAGTCATTAGCATAGGGCGGCCCAAAGTGTAAGCTGAAAGAAACTACATTGCAGTGGATTTTAAGTATGTTTAGCTTACTTGAATGTGAGAAAGGAGAAGCGAAATCGCCACATGAAGCCAAACAAAAAGAAACCGGGAACTACTGATATCGTGAAATCAAAAACCCTTGATAATTACTGATATCGTGAAATCAAAGACCCTTGATTTTCCCCCTTCATCGTTCAATCCTGAAAAAGAAAAACCAAATATAGAGAAATCAGGTGACAAAATCTGCTATAAATAGGTTAAAATTGTTTGACAAAAACGTTAGAGGAAGAGAAAATGGTAGTGTTTATGATAAATAGGTCACAATCGATGCAAAATTTGGTTAAAATTGACAAGGAAGAATCTGGTTGAAATAGATGAGGAAGAAAAAGCTTGAATCAAAGAAGAAAGTTGAAAAGGACGGAGAATATGGTGGATGAAATTGAAATGAAGATGGGTGGGAAAGAAGATGTGTGAGGCGCAGGAGTAACCGAGATGGGTGTTGAAGAAGAAGCGTCTGTAGCATAGTATGAGAAACGGGTTAGGAGAAGGAGAAGAAGATGGAGTTGTAACCGGCGTGTGGAAGTTGTAGAAGAAGATGATTGGTTGTGTACCGAAAAGCAACCGTAATAGGTGCTTTACTGGGTAGTATTAGACATGTTCAAAATTGCATTATAATTAACTAATTCATATCATTTACATGTTCATTAAGACAAAATGTTTAATTTCAAGCAAAAATGTGTAATATACATGTATTCATGCACATTGCACATTTGAACATGTGCATATTGTTATTTTACATGAAATTGAACATTTTATCTTAATGAACATGTAAATGATGTGAATTAGTCAATAATAATGCACATTTGAATATATCTATATTGTAGTTGTGCAATAAATTTAACATTTTACCATAATGAACATGTACATTTAATATGGTTTTCCAGTCATATATATATATATATATATATATATATATATATATATATATATATATATATATATATATATATATATATATATATATATATATATATATATATATATATATATTGCTATTTTAGCATTTATAGCAACATTATATATTTTTTGTCATTAATTGCATTAGCTTTTTGTATTTTTTTTTCAATGTTAATTGCTAAAAACAACAATAATATTTTGTTTTTTTTTTATCATTTATACCAATATATTATGTAATTTTTATCATTAATAGCATCAACTTTTGTATATTTTTTTTATAATTGATGACATCAAGTTTTATATTTTTGTACCATTAATAACATCAAATTTTTTATTTTTTTATTCATATATAGCAACAATTTTTTTAACTTTTTGCTACAAATGGTAAAAAGATATAAAATTTGATGCTATTAATAATAAAAAAAATAAAAAATGTTGCTGTAAATGCTAACAAAATATAAAGTTGTTTTTTATAACACTAAGCCCTTCTTTTACCATTTATAGCAAAAAACTTGTTATAAATGATTAAAAAAATTTACAAAAGTTGGTGTTGTTAATGATTACAAAATACAAAAGTTGATATTATGAAACAAAGATGTTGTTAATAATAGAAAAGTAAATAATGTTATAAATAATAATAAAATAAAATTATTGTTATTTTAGTAATTATCATTTATTTTGTGATCAATGATTCAAGAATCAAGAGGCTGGTATGCATCAGAACCATCCTTGCCGTAGCTGACTGTTCATTTGCTATTATATCTTTATACTAGCTCATGAATCCGCGTATTACGTAGATTAATTTTAACACATAATTGGTTATATAATATGATTTATTAAAAGAGCGTCACATGACAATCTTTATTCTACTTTATTTATAAACGAACATTCATCTTATAATTTGTATTTTTTAATCAAACATATTTGATACATACTACTTATATATTTATTACAATAACAAAACATGTTATGACATATGTTTTTTAGTATTGTTTTTTTTCTTTTCAAATATAATATTGTTTATTTTAATATTTTATTTTATATTTTATAATATATTTATATATTTTAATTGGTATAATTAGAATTTTTTTTCTTTATACATTTTATTTGAAGTTATGGGTAGATTATGTAATTTAAGATTTTTTAAGTTATATTTATATTAGCTAAAAATTAACAAATGTTAAAAAGATAATGATGACAAATAACATTATTGGATGATGTCAAATAGTAGATATAGTTAATTATTTTTATTTTATTTTTAAATTAATAAATTGTATATATTTTTCCTAGATGTTATTTAATAATATTGTATTTTTTTCATTTAAAATAAAATCTTATTTATTTTAATACTTTATTTGAAGTTTATTAATAAATTATATAATTTAAGATTTTTTAAAGTTTAGATTTAGATTAGATAAACATTAACAAATGTCAAATATATAATGATGGTAAGTAACATTATTATATGATGTCAAATTGTATAGAATTAATAATTTATTAATGTTTATGAATATTAAAAATAATAAATTTTATTTATCATTATTTTATTTTATATATAATAAAATGTATTTATCTTTTTAGGTGGAACGTGGTGACGCCATGTGGCGTTTTGCATTCTCCTTTATTACACACGCACAAACACACACACATACATACTATGTCACTAGGTTATATACTCATGTACTACATGAGTTGAATTAGAAAAAATAACGAATAAATATTTATGAAAACACTTGAAATAATTATAAAAAATTGATATTATTATATTGTAGTTGACTATATATTAGATTAGTTAGCTTTAGATTAAACTGAATTGGATTTGATATTAATTCAAATTTAATTTTAGTAATGACATGTGGCGGATTGACGTTTTGACATGTGACGAATTAAATATGGGATCAACACATGACAAAATAGTTACTTATTTAATAGTATAAATACATATATATTTTATTATAGTTTTAAATTATCTTGTTTCACTCGGTCATATTTTTTTATGCATCTCAACTTAGTCCCGAGTTATAACATGTAACTGTCAAGGGAGGCTTTGCTTTTAGTGTAATTTCTTGATCTTTAATCCACTTACCATGGTCTTTTAGGAATTAGGATAATGTTTGTTTTTAATTTCATACACGTGTTCAATTTAATTTCTAACTCAATTAATAGAAAAACCATAGTTCGTAATCTCGTATATGGCCTAAGTCAAAGCTAGAAAGCTGGATCTTGGTGAACAAGTAGTCAAGCCCAACCGGCTCCAAACAAGCCACGGGTTTGGAGTTCGAGTCTCGACTAGCTTAAATTACATCACAAGGAACAACTCAACAACCATGAATGTTTATTCATGTGATGAAATCCGTCAAGGAATGAAATTCTGAAAGGAACGGAATCTTCTGAATCTAAATACTATAGCGTTTTTTGTTGGCAAGAAAGGAATGAAATTCAAATTCAATTCATTTGTTGTTTTCTGATTGTTTATTAATTGTCAAAGGAATTGGAGTATGATTGTGACAAATGACCAAAATATATTATTAATAACTTTTAAAAAAATTATTGATAAAAATATTTTAAATGTATGTTTTTTTTTCCTTCACAAAATAAGTAGGGTGAGTGTGTATAATGTGAGGGTAGGAAAAGATGTAATATGTTTGATAGGTGAATATGTCGATGGTAGGGTAGGGTATAAAGTGAGGTTGGGGTAAAGATAACGTATGATACGATGAGTATATAATGATAGAAAATGATGTCGTAATTTTAATGGATGAGTAGATTGGTGGTAGGGTAGGGTGAGAAAAGATGTGATAAATTTGATGGGTGGGTAGATTTGTAGTAGGTAAGGTGATTGGGGTATAGGCGGGATTGGTGGGTGAGTTGAGGTGGGATAGGGTATGGTAGGATAGGATAGGATAGGGTGGGTGTATGTATATAAGGGAGAGAAAAGATGTAAATTTAATGTGTTGGTGGATTGGTAGTAGTAGGGTAATGTGGTTATAGTATTGGGGGGGAGGGGGGGGGGGGGGTGGATTCATATATAGATTCTAATATTATGATTTTCAAATATAGATTTATATATAGATTTTCCAATATTTCGGATTTAAAACCCAAAACATATCTTCTTTATGTTGTATATCGTCTATAGTCTAACAAGTTCTTTAACTCGTACGTTGTAGCGGGATCAAAACTAAACAATAAAAAATTGTCAATATAAAAATAGTTTGGACAAAAAAGTTTTTATATTGAAATATAGATAAAAATAATACATTCACAACGATATATTCAATTATTTATCAAAGGTTATAGCAGAAAAACAAAAATAATACAATCGTAGTGATGTATTTGAATTTTTATCAAAAGTTATAATAGGAAAACAAAACAGTTATATGATATATATAAAAGAAATAGGTCAGCTGTATACCTACCTGTTTAATGAGAATAATTTTGATGGTAATAAATTTTATATCAGATTGCACATAAACTGATAAAATAATGCAATCATAATTATATATTCGAATTTTACAAAACATAAGATTTCAAAAGTTATTATTGAAAAACAAAAAAAATGTTATATACTATATATAAAGTAATAAAGTAATTAGTTGCTTATCTGTCATCCTGAGCTGCCTGCCTGCGATGTTCGCTGTTTAGTCAACATCCTTCTCCATACCTTTCTTTCTTTATTCCAATTTTCCGATATTAAGTCGGGGTGACAATTTTGACCTATTCAATCAAACGTGTCAAACGGGTAGAAGATCAAAAGAAAATTTTTTTTTAACATAATATTGATTTTTTTTTTCAAAAAACAATTTGTTTAATACATCATTTTCTAAAATTTCATTTTTTAAATAAAAATTATGTTCTGACTTAGCTTTTTACTACGAGTAATTTTGACTGTTCCGTCCGTTTGATTCGCTGGATCGAAATAGCCAATTTGCCACCCCTAAATCATTAAGTTATTAACAACCAAACCTAATTTAATTGTATTTCAGTTTTGGATTATAAAACTTCAAACTTTGTTTTTTGATATTAACACAGTTTGATAACTGAAACTGCTTACAAAGTTCTATAAATTATGATTATTAATCATAAACTTTGTTTTAATCCATGGTTTACAAACAAAAGCACAAGTTCATGAATATCTACATTATGTGTGTGTGTGTGTGTATATATATATATATATATATATATATATATATAAACAGGTTTATCAGCGTACCTATGATATTCCAGCGTATCCTTATGTGAATGATCATTCACATATAGAATCAACTTCATCAGCATACCTATCAGATTCCAGCGTATCCTTGTGTGAATGATCATTCACATATAGAATCAGATTCATCAGCATACCTATGTGATTCCAGCGTATCATTATGTGAATGATCGTTCACATATATTTTTTTAATAGAGATATATAAGACAACATTATAAGACTTTTTTTTTTCAAAAGGAGCAACATTATAAAATCTTGTGAATTGTGAAAAAGATCATGTGAATGGTGTGAATGATCGTTCATTTGGATGATCGTTCACATAAATATGCATTGAATATTCACAATTTTTAAGGAGACAAAAAGTGTGAATGTATGTGAAATTCATATATCATGCGTATAACATTAATTTAAACATGGGTATGAGAAAAAAATTAATCTTTTTTAATGTTGATACCTTCGGGTGCACTTGATTTCGAAAGGTCCTTTTTTGAACTTGCCTATAAATATAAATTTTTATTTGTACGTTGACATTTTCCTTTTCATACTTCAAAAATGTTTTTTTCTTCTATAAATTTATTTATTAATTAAGTAAATGTATTTTTAGTTTATAAGAAATATTTATTACATTGTGCTAATATTGTCATTTCTATTTATTTTTAATAAAAAACGTTATTGTTGGACAATATTGCATCTGATTATTTTTATGTTTTTATATTTATATATATAATTTATTTATTTTATATATGAACCTTTTTAAAGCTTAATAAATATTGTATTCAATATTTTTTATATTTTATTTGTAAATAAAAGTATTTATTTTGTACATCAACTTCTTCAATATTTGATTTACATATTTAAATATTGAAAATTTTCGCTTCCGCCTCAATTTGAAGATTTAAATTACCGTGATTCATTTTGTTTTATTTTTTGCTTTTGTCTCACAAGATGCATATAAAGCATCAACTTTTATTATTCATAATTTTGTGTAAAAAAGAGGTTTATTATGAAAAAAAAAAACATGTTTTTTTTGCGGTATAGCCTATCCGTGTTATTTTTTAGCAATAGAATCCTCAAGATATTTATTTGTTTTTGATTTTCAGAATTTTTCTTTTTTTGCCAACAAAGTCATTAAGTTTGAGGGCTTTTCATAGAAAAGAAGTAAAAATATGTTGGTTTTTTTTTTTTTGTGGAAAATAAGGATTGCTTTTTTTTTTATTTATGAAAACCAGAAAGAAAATATAACCTAAGGACTTTATAAGGAAAAAATAACATGGAGATTCGAAACCACAAAGAACATGAAAACATGTTGTTTTGTTCATATAAAGACTCTAAAAAAATATACTTTAAACATCATCAATCAAGTCAAACCAAATTCGTAAAAAAACATACAACCCACTAATGCTTAAATACACAAATGCACTGATGTTGTTGTTTTTATTGAAGTATTGAACATGTTTCTATTTCTTTATATCATAGCTTATCTTAAGCGATAAAAACTACATATTCATGATGGAAACCTGCAGCAACGCGCGGACAACCATAACCCTAGTTGTGCATCAAATCCACAAAACTTAAATATTAAATTTATAACTTCAAACCATTATTGGTTTTTAATATAATAAATATGATACTATAACATTAAAATTAGCTTTAAAATTAAAATTCATTAAATTATACACTAAATGCACAAAATTGAACATTAAATGCACAAATTCTATCAAATGCACAAATTCGTAAATAAATTAAACAAATTTATCATGATATACGTAAATATTTATATGAAATACATAAATTTATCAAATGTATAAATTTTAGCATCAAATGCATAATCACTACAAGAAAAGTTGCATTTAGCGGCGACAAAGGGTATTAGCAGCAACACAAAATCCCGTGTTTTTGTGTCGCCGCTAAAGGTGGCGAAATTAATACCGGGAAAGTGAAGCCCTTTTCCCTCCACGTGCACTTCATTTTCTCTTCGGCGCCCCTCCCCTTTCAGCTTCTCTCTCTCAGCCATCGTTTCTCGGCTCACAGTTATGTATTTCATATGTATTTAAGTGTATTTGGTTTTAGTGTGTGTATTTGTATGTATTTTGTATATTAGTGTGTGTATTTATGTGTATTTTGTGTATTAGTGTGTGTATTTATATGTATTTAGTATATTATTGTGTGTGTCTTTATATGTATTTTGTGTATTAGTGTGTATTTATATGTATTTTGTATATTAGTGTGTGTATTAATGTGTATTTTGTATATGTTTACGGTAAAATAATGTAGATTTACTAAAATTATAAGTAAATATTCATATATGTATTTTTTAGGTAAAAAGATAGCAATGTAGTTGTATTGTGTATGTTTGGTGTCTATTATGTATAATTTTAGTGTGTATTAGTTTATTAATGTGTGTCTGATTGTTTTAGGTAAAAAAAAAAGTGTGGATTTGTTAAAATTAGGTGTAGGTTTATTTAAATAATTTATAAATTTGTTAATTTAGTATATTTGTTGACTTTTGATAAATTATTTTATTGTTATTTATTTTAAGGTGCAATTATATGTTTGTAGATTTGTTGTGTAATTATTTGTATAAAAGTTTGTAGATTTGTTGGGTACTCATAATTTAGTTATAATTTTAAGATAAAAGTTGTAGATTTATTGAAATTAGGGTAAATTATTTGTATTTTGTAAACATATTTGTAGATTTGTTGTGTAAATAAGTATTTATAAATTTGTTAATTGTTTATAAATTATTTAAAGATTTTATTGCATAAGTGTCAACACTTGCCATTTGTATCCTTAAACTTATGAATGTGATTTGAAGAGCTTAATTAGTGCATACATATCATATCCCTAGTGACGATTTCTTTTAAATAGTTGAGCGAGCTTTGGGCTTATATTAATTATTGGATCTTTTAAATTGAAAAGACTAATAATTGTGGTATATACTTTTTGATGTTAGAATAATATATATCAGATATAATAACATATAATGTGTGTTAGTGTTTGTATTTGTGTGTATTTGTATGTATTAATGTGTGACTATCTTATTAGCGTGTGTAAATAATCTTTTAGAGTGAAGGGAGTACCTCCCTTTTCGAAATCCATCTTTCTGTACACGTCAGCGCCACATCAGCTTTTCTCTCTCCACCTTTCCCCACTTTTCTCCACCTTTCTAACTAGGAAATACCCACCTTTCTTAACTTTTCCATCTTTATTAATTTTTTTAACATTAAATTAATTTTAACTAACAAAACAAATACTAGAACTAAAATAATTAATTTCATAAATATTTAAAAACTATTACATAAACTAAAAATTAAAAATTACCGAATTAAAATAAAAAAAATACATAACAATAAATAAAAACTAAAATTACGAATGAAACAACAATTACGAAACTAAAATAAAAAAATACAAACATTTACGAAACTGAAATTAAAAAAAAATACAAACATTTACGAAACTGAAATTAAAAAATTAACAAATTAAAAATATGTATATATCTGTGTGTGTGTGTGTGTATATTATATATATATATATATATATATATATATATTGTAAGGTCTTCAACTGCAAGATCTATCTAGACGCGGATCCGTGAACGAGTGCGGAATCCTCGTTGACGGTTAGACGGACAACTCTCAACCAACGGAACACGGAGACTATTAGACGCTGAACGAACGACACACGAACGATCCTACGAACTAATTCTCTCCGAAACGGCACTCACCTAGCTGATAAACTCGAGATCGCCTCTTGCTTAATTCCTCACGAATTCTGCAAAAAGTCTGCTAATTATTCGAGTCTATCCCTAATTATAGACCCTGATTCGAGTCTGTTGTGGGCCAACCTCGAATCTGGCCCAAGGCCCATTCGAGTCTGTCCATATTGACAGTCTCGAATCTAGCCTATTCGAATCTATGGACTCATTCGAATCTATCTCAGATTCGAATGTATTCCCTTAAGAAATTCGAATCTAGCCAAAATACTTAAACTCTTAAGTGATAAAACTTATGATATTACCTTATGATTGATTTTATCTTTGAACTTTATGTTTGAACTTCTTGTAATACGTTACATCAAGTTCAAACATACAAACACTAATAAGCATCAATCATATATAATATATTTATAGCAAACACATGCTAAATCACAATGTAAGACCACTTAGACTGCTATCGACACTCGGGATGTACCAACAGACTCCCCCTTGACGATAGCTTCTAATAATTCACACATTTGATTTAAGAACTTGGTTTATTTATTGATTCAAAACACTACCAGCATACAGACCTTTCTCGATGCATACCTTGACCACATTTTCATACTTACTAGCCTCAGTATCCATATGTGCGTCACTGGAAATCTTACAATTATACAAAATCTGCAGATCTTCTTTAGATAGGTTTACCAGGTGAAGCGGGTCATAGACTCTAAGAATAACATTTTCTTCTAAGTCTTCCATAACCGCTTCCCCAGTTTCCGTGTCAGCATACCACCACTTCAGATTCTTCAGAATATTTTGTGGCATTGGCTTGAGAGGAACCCTCCTAAGACATCTAGCCGGCTTATAGTGAATCCTCATCCAAGGTCGACCAGTTAGAGGATCAATACGAGACGGATCCTCTACTCTTCTCCCGACCCTTGGATTCAAACGTTCGAACTTCATTGATCTCCCTTCCTTTCTTATGATTCTTTCGATTACGCTCGCGTAGGGATCATTGCCAATGTTTATAAGATCTTTCCAAGCTAGCGCAGTGAATTCGATTTTTGGCAGGGAGTTGAACGCTTTTAAAGTTCGCCTCATGTACTGAAGCCCGTCTTTTCTCTTTATTATAAATAGCTGCAGATCTCTGTCAAAGAACCAGCTTAAAATTCGCTCAGACAGCTTCCCAGTACCTGGAACTCTCATTGTCTTTTTAATTGCTGCTTCTTTCTCTTCAGCCCTGAACCATAGCTTTCGTTTTTCTTCATTAGTTAGCTCTCTTGCAGGTTCTTCTGTCGATGGCTGAGGATTCAATGCAACATTAACTATATCTGCATCGACAATTTTATTTCCATCAATCATGTAAGTATCAGTGATAGGATTCTGCTGCACAACTATCTCGTCAGCTTCATCATCCTCATCAGCAAGAACTTCATCATCCGACCGCCAGTCTACTATCTCCCCTGGCACAAACTCCCCTTCTTCCAGCTCTTCGTCTTCATTATCAAAACCTACATCCAGTGGATCATCATCGAGATCCATGAGTGCTTCAATCATCTCACTGATCTCAAAGTCTGTAGGCTGTTTAGATGAACTGGCCTCACCTCTTTCTCCTTCGCCTTGACTAGGCTCCCCCTCAACTTGTGTAACTTGAGCTGCAGGAAAATCTACAGACTCAAACTCTTTATTCGCACCGGGATCATCGCCTTCATTATCATCTCTTCTCTGCACCTCCTGATCTCGGCACGATGTCTCCCCCTGAGCCTGTAAATTTTTCATTAACTGCTCAATTAGGGAGCGCATCGACCTTATCTCAGCCGCCTGATCGCAAACAAAAGTTTTGATTTCTATATTCTCTTCCTGGACTTGCTCCACAATCTTCTTCAAATCGGCATTTTCTTTATCAAGATTTGCATTATGAGTCTGAATTTCTCCGATCGCCTTTGTTAGGCTTAAGATTTGGACATTCTGGAAGTCAACGCGAGCTTTAAGCTGCAGAAACCTTTGATTGTCAGTGTATGTGGTCGAGGCAGATGGAATAGACTGTATAGGAGTAGGAATGAACGGTGATGGTATATACGGTTCATCTTGAGGTGGTGGTGGTGGTGGAGTGGTGGTTTGAGGTTCTTGATGTTGTGGAATTTCTGGTTGATCTACAGGAGCTGAAGATGATCCTTGCATGAACCTGTGACGTTTGGCCCGTTGCCTTGTCACTAGTTGAGGAACTTCCTCTTCTTCAAAATCAGACTCTTCCAATTCCCTGTTCACGCGCCTCCTCGAACCACCCTCATTTATAATCAATCTCGAACCATAAGTTCCAATTTGAATATCAGGAACTGCAGCTGCCGGAACTTCCGCGGATTCTGAGTCGGAGTCCGAGGATGTTAATCCGTCATCTGCCCCTTCTGGCTCGTATTCCTCGACATCTCTAAATACATCATCTGTATCTACTGGGGGACTAAGCAGCTCATCTACTAATGCTGCTGCAACATCTTCATTGGCATGTGGACCAGATGCCCATATTTCTTCCAAGGTTTGAGCAATCTGCTCAGATTCAGGAATGGCACTTGAAGGCCCTGCTTCCTGTGCTTGGGGCTGTTCGCTCGTAGAAGGCCTGGAAGCCTGGATTTGACTCGCGGCTGGTCTTTGTCGGCGTCTTGGGTCACGCGGCTGAGCTCGCGGCTGTTGTTGTTGTTGACGTTGCTGTTGTTGTTGTTGACGTTGCTGTTGTTGTTGCTGTGGTTGAATGTCAGCGACCCCTGCCCAGTTGGCATCTTCCGAGGCGTGAAATTCCCTATCCACAATCGCTCCAAACAATGGACGCGCAACCGGAACAGCTAATCTTCCTCGATGTGAGGAACAGTCAGCAAAGATGCGTTTATCCATAACATTCACGCTCAAAGAGTCATCTGATTGTGGTAAATTTGGCAAAAAGTGCCTTATCAACATCATGACAAATCTTGGATATAGCAAAAATCGTTCCCTTTCTGGAGCCGTAATTTGATGAACGAACTCCGAGAAGAACATCTGCGAAAAGCTGAACTTCCGATTATATACCAATGCAATAACTCCAGATTGGATCTTTGATACTATGTAATCAAAGCCAGCTTTCTTTGGCGCAAAACAGACCATGAATACGTGCACCAGGAATCTCCATTGCCCAATCAGGCCACTCTTCATGTATGACGACTTTGTCACATCTAAACTGTAGCCCATTCTCAGAAAAGCAGTCTGCCTAATACTTAATGGAAAGTCAATAGGCCCATCTTCTTGTTCTTGAGAACCCAACTGTAGCACTTGGCGCAACATATCTGCTGAGAAGACTAGAGGCTGGCCAGCGATTCTGGTTCTGATAACTGTCGGGGTGACAGTACAGTCCACCTGTAAATGATCATAAAACTGGCGTACATACGAAATTACAATTGGAATGTTATGATACAAAGCATAGCTAATCCTAGACTCAGCTAGGAAGTCCAAAACTTCGCGAAAACCCTGCGCCTCAGGGATATTATTATCTGGATTAAGGACCATATTATGCTTCGGGACAAAGGCGCGAACTGCCATATCTGCACAATAAATAAAACTGTTAGACTTATTAAAAATCAATAAACTTGTTTAAATTCAAAATTTGTTTTATTTTGTACTTGATTAAATACAAAATCTAACACAATTAAATTTCCACAAGTTTAATAAGATTTAAATTAAACAAAGTAAATAAAGTACAGATTCGAAAGTAACAGATTCGAAGTGTCCATATTCGAGTGTTATGGACAGATTCGAAGAGTCCCTTTTCGAGTCTAATGGACAGATTCGAATATCATGGTCATCTCGAATCTAATGACAGATTCGAGAAACCCATGAACAGATTCGAAGGTCCTGGAATAGACTCGAAGCCCCGACGTCTGATTTTTCAACTAAAACCCACGATTTTAACCATTTTGAACTTGGTAAATCACATACATTAGTTCAACTAGGTTCTAATCAATGATTTATGCCTTTAATTTGATCTTTTATAGGTCCAATCTTGGTAATTTAGCAAAAACCCTATTTCGACCTATAAAACTTCAAAATTTGACGATTTAGTCTAAAATTGTGCATAAAACTACACAAATTTTGTACAATCCGGTTGATTATACCTAGAGGTATCTGTAGAATCGAATACAAAATCTTCAAAGTCGACAAAATGTCGTTTAGTAGAAATCCGATAGATTCGAAGAAATAGATTCGAAATCGCCTTTAGACTCGAGTGTATAGATTCGAAAACAGTAAGTATTAAATGACTTCACTGTTGACCTATTTATACAACCAACCTTCGAGTCTAAGTGTAGATTCGAATCTACTGACAGATTCGAAGTCTTACTGCTTCGAGTCTGTCTTAGATTCGAAACCACCAATACTTAGAAAAATTTTCGAAAATTTTGAAATAAATTCAGCTTTTCCAACTTTTTTCTACGGTATCGTGTAACCAGAGAAACTATGCCAATTCTTTTACCCTAAGCTTAAAATAATTCACGCATTGATTATTTTATTCAACTTTGAATGCACCCTCAGTAATTTTTGACCTTTTACCTAAGTAGAAATTAAACTAAAAATGAAATAAATAAACTAAGGTGAAAATAAAATAAAATAAAATAAAATAATGTAAAATAAAATTTTGACCAAAAAATTAATCTAGACTTAAGAAAAATTTACAATCTAAGCTAAATACTTAACAACATATTTTTGATGAGTATAGTCTAAGAAAGGTTCAATCAGATAGCGATGTCTGATACTAACTTTCAGTACTTAAACTTTCACACCTAGGAATTTTTGATTCCTTTGATTGTTTGTTGTGACATACCTATTTAGCCAATTGTTGGTATTTTACCCTGTTAAACATTCTACATTTCGGAATATCCCTTGGCCTTTTTATTTATCAGGAAATTGTCTTATGTGACTCAGACATAGACATACTTTTATGATCAAGGCACACAGACAAAGATTCTAACTTGTTGGTATTTGCAAACTTTCTTTAAAAGATAAACATCGGACACAGGTCTGTATTCTCATACAACAAAGTGTCTTAGTTCAATATAAGGTTTATTTTTAAAGTTAGCAGATAGCGGTGACAGGTCTGTACTGACGTACAACAAAGCGACATGTCTGCTAACCCGAATCTAAACAGAGACAACAGGTCTGTACTTACGTACAACAGAGTTGCATGTTTTCGACTCTCAGTTTTACATGATATTTCTATTCTATCCATTTTCAGATGTATTTGATGTTGCCATACATCCCCAGAAAGTTTGCATACCTCATTTAGACTCAATGTTTGTATGTCTTGTACATAAAAATTATGACCGATTGGTCGTACATCTAAGTTAGTGACACGCTTGACTTTTTCTTGAATATTTTATTAGCCTTGAGATTCCCTATATGTATTATACCTACCAACACATCAAACTAAATAACGTATAACACTTAGGATTTAGTTGCATTATGTGTGAAAGCCTAAATACTTAGAGTCTGTAACGACGATGCTAATTTTCGTCACTTTAAACCTATTTATCTAAGACTTAACTCCTTTTCTGATATTCTCCTTTTTTTTGTATTTTTGTAATTTTCTCTCTTTTTTTCTTTTGTTTTTCATAAGAAAAAGCAGTAAA
>JAANYP010001318.1:378602-441270 GCA_020465985.1 Centrapalus pauciflorus
CACTCTTCGGTTCAGCTGTCACTGATGATTTAGATGTCTTTCCAAAATACATAGCCGGATTCTGGACTTGCTCGTAATCAGTCTCAGCCTTAATCATCTCGAAGTGATATGCCCTCAACGTTCCCATAATGTCATCAAGTGATTGA
The DNA here is from genome assembly GCA_020465985.1 of Centrapalus pauciflorus. Lineage (NCBI taxonomy): Eukaryota > Viridiplantae > Streptophyta > Magnoliopsida > Asterales > Asteraceae > Centrapalus > Centrapalus pauciflorus. The sequence goes on from JAANYP010001318.1 coordinate 378,749, forward strand.
GCATAATATTTGTCCTCATTCAGCTTAATCATTGCCACGTACATAGCCCATTTGGCTGGTAGGGCATCAAGAAGCTTGTTGTTCTTGTCAGTGTCCGAATACTCAATTCCATGACTTTCAAGTTCCGTTATCAGATGATAGAACCTTGTGATAATATCATCCAACTGTTCATCCTTAATAGCCTTGAAAATCGCAAACCGTTGGGTCAACAGCTCTGTACGCTTTCTACGCACCCGAGGATTACCTTCACACCTTTTCTGGAGAGACTCCCAAAGTTCCTTCGACGTCCTTTGAGTCCGAAATGTGTGTAAAATATCTTGAGGTAAAGCCATACGGATTATGGAGAAAGCTTTGTTTTCAGCTTCAAATAGTTTCTTGTCATCCTCTTTCATCATCTGATATGACAAGACCTTTTGACGGCCTTCAACTTCAGATACTGGCGGAATGTACCCTTCATCTATGCACACCCACATGCGCATATCATTGAATCGTACAACATCTGTAAATCTGTCCTTCCACCAGTAATAGTCCTCAACTTTCATCAGCTTTGGCGGTGCATTTGCCTTCCCAACTTCGTGATCCATCTCAAGGAATTTCTGAAGATTTGACATCTTTTCTGAAACAAATTGAATTTGAACTTAATTAATTTAATTCGAAACGGATTTAGACTAACTTATTCGAATCTAGATAGATTCGAAACTAATTAATATTAAATCTGTTGAGATTAAATTCGATTAAGTCTTAAAAGTCAATTAGATTCGAAATTATGTCAGATTCGAACAACTCCTTAGATTCGATGGTCCTTAGAATCGAAGGCTCAGCAGATTCGAATGTCAGCAGAATCGAAGCACAGAATCGAAACAGTAACAGACTCGAAATAAACTCGAAACAACACAGACTCGAGATCCAATTCGAATGAAGTAACAGATTCGAAACAAAGTAGACTCAAAACTCACTGAAATTGACTCGAAAGGAGCGTATTTAGGTTAGACTCGAGTCTAGAGTGAAACCCTAATTACCCCTATAGATTCGAGCGCCGCAAACTCGAAAAACGGCTAACACTTTGATTTTTTTGACGTTTTACAGATTAAATCACTATTTTTCAAACGAAAAATAATGATTTCGACCAAAAACGTGAAAAACGACAAAGTGTTTCCCGAATATGAATTTGCTAAGCTTGAAAACACGTTTTTGAGAGCAAAACCGTCCAACTAGCGTCAAGAGACCTAGAATGTATCTGATGAACACGAAGAACACCAAGAACACTCCGTAGGCTCTGATACCACTTGTAAGGTCTTCAACTGCAAGATCTATCTAGACGCGGATCCGTGAACGAGTGCGGAATCCTCGTTGACGGTTAGACGGACAACTCTCAACCAACGGAACACGGAGACTATTAGACGCTGAACGAACGACACACGAACGATCCTACGAACTAATTCTCTCCGAAACGGCACTCACCTAGCTGATAAACTCGAGATCGCCTCTTGCTTAATTCCTCACGAATTCTGCAAAAAGTCTGCTAATTATTCGAGTCTATCCCTAATTATAGACCCTGATTCGAGTCTGTTGTGGGCCAACCTCGAATCTGGCCCAAGGCCCATTCGAATCTGTCCATATTGACTGTAACATCCCAAATTTCAAATATATGTAATTTGCAATTTTAAGACTTAATTATTGTACTTATGGAATATTATATCAATTTAAGCTACTTTTGATCATATTATCAGTAAAATAAGAAAATACGAAGTTGAGGGGAATAATGTGCAAATGGGTCAAAATAGAAATATAAAGGGGAAAACCCTTTCATTTCCACAAACTCACTCTCTCTCTACTCTCTCTCTCTAAACCGTACTCTCACTCTCTCTCGGCTTTAATCCAAGAAAACCCAAGAACTCAACAATTTCAAGTGCAAAAGTTGGATTCAAGTAGCAAATTAGGAACTATAACTGCTGCAACAAACGATTCGAGGTAAAAATCATTCAATCTTTCGGATTTATGAAGTTTTGGTTCGGTTTTTATGAAAACCGATTTCTAAAGTTTAAGAGGCAAATGTGTATGCATGTTGGAAATAATTGTGGGAATGTTAAAATCGAGCATATATGTTGTAGTATACCAAATTTCAGATTCAAATTCCACTCCTAAGTACGATTTCTGAAATTATGTGTGTGTTTTAGTGTGTGTTCATCGAGACTCATAGAAAAATGGACAATAAATGGGTTGATTTGGTATGTTAGTGTTATGATATAAGTTAAATAAGTACATTTAAGTTCATTTGTACAACTTTTGTTAATAAAACATTCAAAAATGGTCCAAACATAATTTCTGGAAAATGTTGGAAAATATGCAAGTATGAACCCGGTTCGGACGATGATCCATCCGAATTCGGATCATCATCCTAGTTCGGACCTACAGTGTTCGGACCAAATACAATTCGGACCCCATACCTATTTCGGATCCGTCAATTTCGGATCACCTCAATTTCGGACACCAACCTATTTCGGACACTAGCCTACTTCGGACCACCCCCCATTTCGGACCCAACTAATCCGGATCGCCCATTTCGGATCCACCCCAATTCGGACCAAGGACCAATTTCGGACCACTTATATTTCGGACCATCCGAATTCGGATGTGGTCCGAAATCAGAACCAATTACACTTATTTTCAGAATACAATTTTTAAGCAATTACTGACACAAGTTCACTATTACACTTACATTACAGATCATTGTGGTGTTATCAAAACACACATTGATTCAGGATCAAGTCACAAAACCAATCACTGTGAGTAACAGATTGTCATTCGAACATTTATTGTTTTTGCATTCATGTTTATACATTCAATGGCATGTTCACGTTGTTCATATACTTCATTTGGCACTCATGAAATGATTTGTTTTTATGATGCACACTCGTACTTGACATGTAACACACATGTAGCCAGCGTTCATTTGAAAGTGCATCTATTACATCATGCTTGCACTGCATGATCATTACTTCATAATCTGATGCGACCTGGACTGGGGCTGACAGCAGGCCACTGTCGGGGACTGATCATCCCACTCGTATCCCATCAGGTTCGGCACATCCCCGATCAGCATATTGAACTGCCAACCCATGCTTGCACTGCATGGTTTTTCACATACACTGAGGCTTACACTGCCGATATTCACATACATGGGGCTTACACTTCCCATGGTTAAGCATTGTTTGTAAAGAAATATTTGTTGTATGCATAATCTGTTATCTCACTAAGCATTTAGCTTACTGTTGACTCACCATGTTTTCAGGCAAAGGCAAAAGTGTAGCTGGACCTTCCACTTAAGCATATCAAATCAATATCCCGGAGACTATAGAAGCTATTGGTACTTGAATGTAATAGCTTTGGGCTGGGATTCATTACTTCTAAAACAATTATGTTGATGTAATAGTTAGACTTTTATCACTGTAGACATGTATTCTATTGCTTTAGTGTGGATGTGCTTAATTCTAATTTAAGTATTCAATTTCAATTATTATGATACTCATTGGGTTGTTAGTCGATCCTGGAGATTACAATTATATCATTAATTTATCAAGGACGTCACAGTTTGGTATTAGAGCATTAGTTTGAGGTTTCAAGTGTCCGCGAGGACTTGGACTCAAACTTAGGTTATGATATTAGAATGAACTTCTAAGTAATGATCTGAACTAAGATAGGATTGACATGCACACGGGGAAACACAAAGGGTAACTGTACACTTAGGACTTACAAATAAATGTTCTAAATATAAGTTGTTATATTTCAGAACATGTCAGGAGACGATATGACTCCTCAGCAAATGTTCAAGATGATGCAAGCTCTCATGGAACAAAACAATGAGCTACAATCCAAACGAATGGCTGAGCAGGCTCAGTCATTTGCTGATCAGTTAAGGGCCAGAGATGAGGCCGAGGCAAAACGAAAGGCCGATAAGCGAAAGAACAAGGAACAACAACAAGATGACCAAGAGGAAAGACAAGATACTGGGTCTTCCAACCGATCAAGGGGCTGTAGGTTTAAGGACTTCAAAAGTAACGGGGCTGTTACTTTTGATGGAACCGGAGATGCTGTGACTGCATTGGAATGGATCACCACCACAGAGAGAACTTTCAGAATCAGCGACTGTGCTGATAAAGACATGGTCCGCTTTGCAACCGCTATGTTTGCAAGGGACGCTGTTATGTGGTGGGATGCAATGACACATGTGCTGACGATGGAGGTAGTGTCACACATGTCTTGGAACGAGTTCAAGGAAGTATTCTCCCAGCAATACTGTCCTACTGATGAGAAGCGCCGTCTAGAGGCGAAGTTCCTGAATCTGACTCAAGGAACGAAAACGGTTACACAATATGCCGTTGAGTTCACCCGCTTAAGTTTGTTTGCACCACATCAAGTTGACACGGAAGAGAGAAAAATAGCCCGGTTTGAGGCCGGACTAGACTATGAGATTCGCCGAACCATGAGTGGGGTTCGGTATACAACGTTTGCTGGATTACTCGAGGCTGCTCGGAATGTGGAGCAGATTGTCCTGTTATCCGGATATGTCATAGGTTCAGCCGCCGCACCACCGACTCAACCGTCGCCGCCAAAAAGGCAGCGGGAGTCTGGATCCTCCCGATTCTCTCCTCAATCCCATCAACAGTCTTCATCACCAAAGAAAGGAAGGGCCTTTTCGGCCAGTTCAGAGATGAGAGACTGCAGACGATGCAGAAAAGCGCACTCTGGGGAGTGCAAGACTCAGGATATGTATTGTTTCTGCTGTGGGCAGAAAGGCCATCACTGGGAGCATTGTCCACGAAAAGATGATGCATGCTACAATTGCCACAGGCTTGGCCATTTTTCAAGGGATTGCCCGAAACCCCCAAGAGATCAGAACGTTCAGCAATCAACGGCAAGATCTTCTGCAGCATCCACTGCTCGCAGGGATCAATCTCATAGGGCTCCAACAAGGGCATTCCAAATCACAGCTGAAGAAGCAAAGGATGACCCGGAGGTGGTCACTGGTACGTTCTATGTTAATTCCATTCCTGCACGTGTATTGTTTGACTCTGGAGCAAATCGTTCATTTGTCTCCACTGCATTTACTCGTCAATTCAATATGCCCACTTCGAAACTACAATTTGTACTTGATATAGAGACTGCTAGCAACATGTTAGTTAAAGCAGACAAAGTATATAGGAATTGCACATTACTTGTAGAGGATGTAGTGTTCAACATAGATTTAATCCCTATGGAGTTCGGGGAGTTTGATGTCATAGTAGGTATGGATTGGTTGGTTCACAATGAGGCCCAAATCGTTTGCAAGAAAAGGATGATCAAGATTACCACTCCCGAGGGCCGAGACATATGCATTTATGGTGATAGACACAAAGGCGACCTATGCCTCATTTCAATTGCAAAAGCCCGAAAGCACGTTGCCAAGGGTTGTTCTGCTTACTTAGCCTACGCTGTCGATGCAAAGGCTGAAGTTCAATCTCCTTCTACCGTTCCCGTTGTTTCCGAATTTCCTGATGTCTTTCCAGAAGATATCTCGGGATTGCCACCTGATCGCCAAGTGGAATTCCGCATTGACCTCATTCCCGGAGCTGCTCCAATAGCAAAGGCTCCGTACCGTCTAGCTCCTGCAGAAATGCAGGAAATGATGAAGCAGTTACAGGAGTTGCTCGACAAGGGTTTCATACGCCCAAGTTCATCTCCTTGGGGCGCTCCTGTTCTGTTCGTCAAGAAGAAAGATGGCACATTACGTATGTGCATCGATTACCGAGAACTCAATAAAGTCACAATCAAGAACAAATACCCGTTGCCCCGGATTGATGATCTCTTCGACCAGTTACAAGGCGCAAGTTACTTCTCGAAGATTGATCTTCGTTCGGGTTATCACCAACTCAAAGTACACCCAGATGACATTCCAAAGACGGCTTTCAGAACTCGTTACGGACACTACGAGTTTCTGGTAATGCCGTTTGGTCTCACAAATGCGCCGGCTGCTTTCATGGATCTCATGAATCGAGTCTGCCGGCCAATGCTCGACAAATCGGTCATCGTGTTCATCGATGACATTCTCATATATTCAAAGACCGAAGAAGATCATGCTGCACATCTGAGAGAATTGCTAGAGTTGCTACGCAAAGAGCGACTTTATGCCAAATTCTCTAAGTGTGAATTCTGGTTGAGGCAGGTACGTCTCAACGTTTGAAACAATTTCATGATCCTTATACTCAATCATAAATTATTTTATTAACTTGTACCTCTTAAACAATCAATTCAGATCCAATTCTTGGGGCACGTGATATCTGGTGCTGGGATTGCTGTTGATCCTGCAAAGATCGAAGCTATCCAGAACTGGGAATCACCCCGCAACGCCTCAGAGATTCGGAGTTTTCTGGGATTGGCTGGTTACTACCGCCGATTCATCAAAGACTTCTCAAAGATCGCCGTTCCGCTAACAAAGCTTACTCGCAAGAATGCTACTTTCTTTTGGAAAGAAGAACAGCAAGTAGCCTTTGACGAATTGAAGAAATTGCTAAGTGAAGCACCGGTGTTAGCCCTGCCTGAAGGGAACGAAGACTTTGTTGTCTATACAGATGCATCAGGCACGGGTTTAGGTGCTGTTCTAATGCAAAGAGGAAACGTCATAGCTTATGCTTCTAGACAACTCAAACCGCATGAGAAAGACTACTCTACTCATGATCTAGAGCTAACTGCTGTGACTTTCGCTCTCAAGTTATGGAGACACTATTTGTACGGAACCAAGTGTTAGCTCTACACCGATCACAAGAGTTTAAAGTATATATTCAGTCAGAAGGACTTGAATATGAGGCAAAGAAGGTCAATGGAGCTGATAAAAGATTACGACTGTGAGATTCTCTATCATCCAGGGAAGGCCAACGTAGTGGCCGATGCCCTAAGCAGGAAAGCGTACTGCAAGGCATACTGCTATGCCTTGACTTCCACAATACTGACGTCCACTATCATAGACGATGTAAGGGCTGCTCAGTTGCAGGCCTTAAAGGAGGAGAATGTAAAAGACGAAAATGTCAGGATTCAGTTGCCATTAATGCAAGATGATGGAACTGGACTAAAGGGTGTGTATGGCAGAGTGTGGGTTCCCAAGTTCGGGAACATGAGAGATGTAATTCTCGAGGAGGCTCATCAATCTAAATTCTCAATTCATCCTGGCAGCACAAAAATGTACAACGACCTGAAGGCCGAGTTCTGGTGGCCAGGATTGAAAAGAGATGTCGGTCAGTATGTTGAAAGGTGCAGAACATGTCGTCTAGTCAAAGCAGAACATCAACAGCCCTATGGTAGTATGCAACCTCTTCCTATCCCGGAATGGAAGTGGGATCATATTACTATGCATTTCGTAACCAAGCTACCTAAGACTCGTCGTCAACATGACGCCATTTGGGTCATTGTTGACCGATTAACCAAATCTGCTCACTTCATACCAATCCGAGAAACCTACTCACTGGACCGACTTGCCCAGATCTACGTAAACGAAATCGTTATTAGGCATGGTGTGCCTAAGTCTATTGTCTCCGACCGAGATAGTAGATTCACTTCTAATTTCTGGACTGCTCTGCAAAACGGTCTTGGTACTCGTATCGCAATGAGTACTGCCTATAGACCCCAATCTGATGGTCAAAGTGAAAGAACAATTTTAACTCTCGAAGACATGCTCAGAGCCTGTGTCATGGATTTGGGTGGTAACTGGGACGATCACCTCCCATTGGTTGAATTCTCCTACAACAATAGTTACCATTCCACTATCAAGATGGCACCGTTCGAGTCTCTATATGGCAGAAAATGTAGGACTCCAACCTGTTGGAGGGAAACAGGAGAAACTCCAATAGCCGGTCCTGCTTTGCTACAAGAAACAAATGAAAAGATCCAACTCATACGGCAGTACATGAAAACAGCACAAGATCGACAAAAGAACTATCATGATCGCCGGCACAAAGCGATAGAATTTCAGAAAGATGAATGGGTATACTTGAAGGTATCCCCAATGAAAGGTGTTACAAGATTCGTTAAGCGAGGAAAGTTATCGCCTCGATTCATAGGACCATTCAAAATAATAGAAAGAGTTGGTAATCAGTCCTATCATTTGGACTTGCCGGAAGAATTGTCAAGTGTTCACCCAATCTTTCATGTTGGGTACTTAAGGAAAAGTCTGGTGCCCGAGAGGGAACCATGGACTGATCACTCGGACATTAAGATTGACGAACGGCTAAGGTTCGTTGATGAGCCGGAGTGCATTTTGGAGACAAAAGTCAAGAAACTACGTAACAAGGAAATCAGGATGGTGCTGGTCAAGTGGAAGCATCATCGGGGAGCTAATCATACTTGGGAATCGGAAGAAGATATGAAAACTAAGTACCCAAGTTTGTTTAGCACAGCATGACTTCGCGGACGAAGTATAGGCGTGGTGGAGCCCATGCTGTAACATCCCAAATTTCAAATATATGTAATTTGCAATTTTAAGACTTAATTATTGTACTTATGGAATATTATATCAATTTAAGCTACTTTTGATCATATTATCAGTAAAATAAGAAAATACGAAGTTGAGGGGAATAATGTGCAAATGGGTCAAAATAGAAATATAAAGGGGAAAACCCTTTCATTTCCACAAACTCTCTCTCTCTCTACTCTCTCTCTCTAAACGGTACTCTCACTCTCTCTCGGCTTTAATCCAAGAAAACCCAAGAACTCAACAATTTCAAGTGCAAAAGTTGGATTCAAGTAGCAAATTAGGAACTATAACTGCTGCAACAAACGATTCGAGGTAAAAATCATTCAATCTTTCGGATTTATGAAGTTTTGGTTCGGTTTTTATGAAAACCGATTTCTAAAGTTTAAGAGGCAAATGTGTATGCATGTTGGAAATAATTGTGGGAATGTTAAAATCGAGCATATATGTTGTAGTATACCAAATTTCAGATTCAAATTCCACTCCTAAGTACGATTTCTGAAATTATGTGTGTGTTTTAGTGTGTGTTCATCGAGACTCATAGAAAAATGGACAATAAATGGGTTGATTTGGTATGTTAGTGTTATGATATAAGTTAAATAAGTACATTTAAGTTCATTTGTACAACTTTTGTTAATAAAACATTCAAAAATGGTCCAAACATAATTTCTGGAAAATGTTGGAAAATATGCAAGTATGAACCCGGTTCGGACGATGATCCATCCGAATTCGGATCATCATCCTAGTTCGGACCTACAGTGTTCGGACCAAATACAATTCGGACCCCATACCTATTTCGGATCCGTCAATTTCGGATCACCTCAATTTCGGACACCAACCTATTTCGGACACTAGCCCACTTCGGACCACCCCCATTTCGGACCCAACTAATCCGGATCACCCATTTCGGATCCACCCCAATTCGGACCAAGGACCAATTTCGGACCACTTATATTTCGGACCATCCGAATTCGGATGTGGTCCGAAATCAGAACCAATTACACTTATTTTCAGAATACAATTTTTAAGCAATTACTGACACAAGTTCACTATTACACTTACATTACAGATCATTGTGGTGTTATCAAAACACACATTGATTCAGGATCAAGTCACAAAACCAATCACTGTGAGTAACAGATTGTCATTCGAACATTTATTGTTTTTGCATTCATGTTTATACATTCAATGGCATGTTCACGTTGTTCATATACTTCATTTGGCACTCATGAAATGATTTGTTGTTATGATGCACACTCGTACTTGACATGTAACACACATGTAGCCAGCGTTCATTTAAAAGTGCATCTATATACATCATGCTTGCACTGCATGATCATTACTTCATAATCTGATGCGATCTGGACTGGGGCTGACAGTAGGCCACTGTCGGGGACTGATCATCCCACTCGTATCCCATCAGGTTCGGCACATCCCCGATCAGCATATTGAACTGCCAACCCATGCTTGCACTGCATGGTTTTTCACATACACTGAGGCTTACACTGCCGATATTCACATACATGGGGCTTACACTGCCCATGGTTAAGCATTGTTTGTAAAGAAATATTTGTTGTATGCATAATCTGTTATCTCACTAAGCATTTAGCTTACTGTTGACTCACCATGTTTTCAGGCAAAGACAAAAGTGTAGCTGGATCTTCCACTTAAGCATATCAAATCAATATCCCGGAGACTATAGAAGCTATTGGTACTTGAATGTAATAGCTTTGGGCTGGGATTCATTACTTCTAAAACAATTATGTTGATGTAATAGTTAGACTTTTATCACTGTAGACATGTATTCTATTGCTTTATTGTGGATGTGCTTAATTCTAATTTAAGTATTCAATTTCAATTATTATGATACTCATTGGGTTGTTAGTCGATCCTGGAGATTACAATTATATCATTAATTTATCAAGGACGTCACATTGACAGTCTCGAATCTAGCCTATTCGAATCTATGGACTCATTCGAATCTATCTCAGATTCGAATGTATTCCCTTAAGAAATTCGAATCTAGCCAAAATACTTAAACTCTTAAGTGATAAAACTTATGATATTACCTTATGATTGATTTTATCTTTGAACTTTATGTTTGAACTTCTTGTAATACGTTACATCAAGTTCAAACATACAAACACTAATAAGCATCAATCATATATAATATATTTATAGCAAACACATGCTAAATCACAATGTAAGACCACTTAGACTGCTATCGACACTCGGGATGTACCAACATATATATATATATATATATATATATATATATATATATATATATATATATATATAAATATAAATATAAAAGTATATATGTATGTGTTTTGTTTGAAAATAAAAAAAAGAAAGAAAGAAAGAAAGAAGGGGGTGAAAGGAGAAGAGAGAAGCGGGGTGCAGCGGGGAGGGGAAGCCGGGGTGGGGACGAAATTGCACGGGGCCGCCTGGGGGGGGTGGTGTAGCCGCCGGGGGGGGGGGGAGTGATGTGGCAAAGCCGCGGTGTAGCGGCTCCGGTACTCCCATCAGCCTTAGGGTAAATATGTAAAGTGTGTGTAAATAATATTTGAAGGTAAATAATGTTTTTGGATATAATAAATAATGTTTTTTAGTGCATTAGTATAGTAATTGAGAATACATACTCTTAAACTAGTGAAAGGTGTTTGGTGTGTGTTTCAGCTTAGAATACATGCCCGTCCGAAATTGATTTAGTAATTAATTTCGGACTGTCCTCGTTTTGGGACTGCTTTTTGGATACTTTATCTCATTTAGGATGTGAATGTGTATTACATGCTTGGTTGTTTAAGAAACATTCAGCTGTCATTTTCTCTTTGCTTCTCGGGTATATATATTTCTATATATACTTGGGAGCTAAGGGGAAATGCTGCCGAACATTTCTTAAACAAGCAATCGTGTAATGTGCATTCACATTTGAGGTAAGGTTTTCAAAAAGTGGGTTTAGAAGCCTACCCGTGTAAAGAATCTATCCGTGTTTGATATTTCTTTCCATTTCTAGGCTGCTTTTTGAATCATTGAATCGTATAGTACCTTAAACCCTAACTTATGTTTCATTTACACAATGTCCATCGATAAACCTGGACTACTGTTGAAAATCGTAATTATATTAAGTTCCAACAAGGACTCGACTCTTTTGTTGAGAGATCCAAAGCACACGTCGACGACAGAGGTCAAATTAGATGCCCATGTAGAAAATGTGGGAACAACAAGTTCACAAGAATTTTAATAATGAGATCACACACACACACATATTTATTTAATTAAAATTTTAATATTAAACAGAGTGTGAGTCGTATCCATGCTTTCTATGATGCACATATCAATAAAAATGGGACATTCGACGACCCAATGGTTGAGGGTCAATATGTAAGTGGTTATACTGCTTAAACTTAAGAATATATTGATGTTTAATGCTAAAAAATATACTAATCTATCTAATTATCTTTGTATAATACAGAATGCTTTGGTACGTGAGTATGCTGCGCAATATGAACACTCATCTTCGTCGAACAATCCAACTCCAGTAGACGAACCATTGATCTTTGAGAAGGTCTTGGGTTTCAGGAGAGGACATATAAAAGGAGTTGGACATAAACCTTCCGGAACGGCGACTTCTGGTACATACTTACCAGGGCAGACTTCTCGATCACCAGAGGTAAATTATCTGACAAACTTATAATTGATGATAGTGAGACATTTTTATATAATATATGTCTTGTAATTGACGATGATGGGTATGTATAGGTCGATATTGGTTAAAAAAATACTTATAATGGGTATTAATGAGTTAGTATGATAAATGTATACTTGTAATTGATGATTTTTGGTTGGTATATATCATATTTACTTGCTACACGCCATGATGGGTATGTATAGGTCGGTATTGGTTAAAAATACTTGTAATGGGTATTAATGAGTTCGTATGATACATGTATACTTGTAATTGATGATTTTTGGTTAGTATCGGTCATATTTACTTGCTACACGCCATGATGGGTATGTATAGGTCAGTATTGGTTAAAAATACTAGTAATGAGTATTAATGAGTTAGTATGATACACACATACTTGTAATTGATGATTTTTGGTTAGTATCGGTCATATTTACTTGCTACACACCATGATGGGTATGTATAGGTCTGTATTGGTTAAAAAAATACTTTAATGGGTATTAATGAGTTAGTATGATACATGTATACTTGTAATTGATGATTTTTGGTTAGTATATGTCATATTTACTTGCTACACGCTATAATGGGTATGTATAGGGTATTGGTTAAAAATACTTGTAATGAGCATTAATGAGTTAGTATGATACATGTATGCTTGTAATTGATGATTTTTTATTAGTATCGGTCATATTTTCTTGCTACAGACCATGACGGGTATGTATAGGTCGTTATTGGTGAAAAATGTTTGTAACGGGTATTAATGAGTTAGTATGATACATGTATTCTTGTAATTGATGATTTTTGGTTAGTATCGGTCATATTTACTTGCTACACGCCATGCTGGGTATGTATAAGTTGGTATCGTTGTTAATGATTTATTTCATTGTTATGTTAGTTGTAATCAAGTTCACTAATGTGTGTGTGTGTGTGTCTATGTATATATATATATATTATAGCCGGAAAATTTTGATGCTGTCTATAGCAACCCGCATTTTAAAGATGCAATGATGGATCTTTATCAAAAGTTCACTAGCCAAAACAATAACGAGGAGCATGACGAGGATAACGATGAGCACGAGGATTAGTTTGTTAGTGTTAAACTTATTATGTAACAAACGGTTTTGAAACGTTGTTTGTTTATATATTAGTATGGAATTTGAAGTATTGTAAATATTTATGATATTTAGTTTATTTGAATTTATATATAATAGTTGTTACAATATATATAATAGTAGCTTGAAAAAATATATAATATCAGGTTTTTATGAAATATACAAAAATGACCTATGGTCATGGTTTTGTCCAAACTGCCTAGCCACAGTTTTTGTTATTGACGTGACTAAAGGGTCATATATGATCTTGTATTATTATGATAGCCACAGTTTATCTCAATAACTGTGACCATTGCAAATCACATTCAAAACTTAAGTCACGGTTTAACATAAGGATCGTGACAAAGACTTGTCACGGTTGCCACATTGTTACCAAATGTCATCGTTTGTCACAGTTATTTGTTTGATGTCTATAATAATCTTGTGATGGTTATTAACTGTGACGATAAATATGTATATGGTCACGGAAATCTCTTTCGGTGACCAAAGGGACACCCTGAAGTCTAATTGTATGAGTCTAAATTATATGGTGGAATTAGTCACATGAATAAACTGTGACAGAAGGCTAACTTATATGGTCACGAAATCGCTTTGTGTGACCAAAGGGTGGAGTTCATTAGCCACGTAGGGTAAAAGAAAAACATTGTGACTATAAGTGTTTAATGGTCATGATTGATTTCATTAAGTGTGTCCAAAAGTAAACATTTGTCATGAAATAAGAAAACTATTGTGACTATAAGTATTTTATAGTCACAGTTTAGTTTCTTATGTGTGTGTAAAAGTATTTTATATTCATGATGAAAGAGAAAAATGTGACTAAGTATTTTTTTGTCACGATTTAATTTTTTTATGTATATAAAAGTATTTAATGATCACGGTTTAAGAAAAAAAAACATATCACCATATTTATGTTTCGGTCACAGTTTACGGCACACAAGCATGCGACTATTAATATTTAAATGTGACAGATTAAGTTTTTATGTGTGTCTAAATGTAAACAATAGTAATAGTAAAATGAAAAAGATACGATTATAAGTACATTCAAGTCACGATTTAATTTGTTTTGTGACTAAAAGCTATCAATCTCACACTTAAAAAAAAAATTAATATAAGGGGTTTTTTTGGTCACGGATTAAGCAAATTTGTGACTATTAATATTTAAAGGTGACAGTTTATTGTTTTTATGTAACTAAAGATAAACAATAGTCATGACAAAAAAATGTTGTGACTATATTTTTCTAATGATCATGGTTTAGTTTATTTCTTATTAGTGTGTAAAAGTAATAGTTTTCATGATAAAAGAAAAAAACAGTGACTATAAGTACTTTATGGTCACACGAAGAATTGGTTTGTGTGACTAAAAGTAATCGGTGGTCATTGTTTAAGTGAAAAAAAATGTCCCTATAAGTATTTTATCGTCACAGTTTAATATATTATTGTGTCTGAAACTAAACATTAACCATGATAAAAGAACAAAAATGTATTTATAAGTATTTTATGGTCACAATTTATTTTGTTTTGTGTGGTTAAAGGTTATCAATTGTCATAGTTAAAAAAAACTTGTTAATATGAGTATTTTGTGGTCATGGTTAATTGTGTTATGTGTGTCAAAAACTAAACATTAACCATGATAAAAGAAAAAATATCGTGACTACAAGTAGTTTATGGTCACGACTTATTTTTTTTTTATCAGTTGCTAAATGTTATTAATTGTCATAATGAAAGCAGCAAAATGTGGCTATAACTACCTTATGGTCACGATTTAGTTAGTTTTGTGTGGTTAAAGGTTATTAGTTGTCACAGTTTAAGAAAAAACTTATCACTATTAGTATTTTTGTGGTCATGGTAAAATTTCTTATATGTGTCAAAAAGTAAACATTAATTATGATTAAAGAAAACAACCATGACTACAAGAAGTTTATGGTCATGTCTTATTTTATTTTATGTGATTAAAAGTAACTAATTGTCATAATAAAAGAGGCAAAGTGTAACTATAAGTTTTTTATGGTCATAATTTAGTTTGTTTTGTATGGTTACAGTTATCAATTGTCACAGTTTAAAAAACAATGTGTCAGTATAAATATTTTATGGTCATGATTAAATGTCTTATATGTGTCAAAAACTAAATATTAATCACGATAAAAGAAAACAAACCATGACTACAAGTAGTTTATAGTTACGTCTTATTTTAATATATGTGGCTAAAAGTAATTAATTGTAATAATTAAAGGAAAAGAATGTAGTATATGTGTAACAACCTAACTTTTGATCTAGTCGTAAATTCAGTTTTTTTTGAACCGATAATGTAATATTATTACATTATTTGAATTATAATTTAATTAAGTTATGAAATATTTAATTAAATTATATAAATAGTTGAATTATGATTTAATTATAAATTATGTTATAAAGATAATTAAATAAAAGAGATATAAGACACAAAAGTAATAGCGGGTTAAGTAGCAAATATAACTAGATGAAGTATATAAACGAGATTTAGGATTCATTTGATCATTCTCCACTCTCTCTCTACTTTCTCTCTCTACTCTCTCTCTAGATTTCTCACAAAAATTCATCAAAAATCACTCTAAATTTGCAAACAAGTTGGAGCATTAATCAAGGAAAAGTACAGGAGGTGATAAACAACAACAATCTACAACGAATTCGAGGTAAAAATCGACTCTTAGATTTTATATTTTTCGGTTTTTAAGAATAAATTCGAATTTGATTATTTAGTGTGAATAAAGTTAATTTAGCCCGAGTTTTAACTAGATTAAGTATAATATAAACGAACCTAGGCTTAATACTTATTAAATTCGTGATTTTAGGCCTAGAAATGTATGATTTAAGCTGTAATTATGAACAAATTCGAGATGCCAAGAACAAACTCGAAATACATAGAACAAACTCGAATTTTAGTTAAAATCGAATCTTGGCTTCGAATTTAACCTCAAATTCGAATGTGAATTCGAATTTATGTCCATCATTCGACTTTAATCCTATATTTGAAGCTTAGATTCGAATTTATGATCCATTCAAATGTAATCTTCTAGAATATAGCATGGAGTTTGACTTTTCGTCCTCAAATTCAAAATGAATTCTTCAAATTTAGCAAGGTACTTCGATTTTAGTATATATTCGACTTTAATACCTTCAAATTTAATTCCCCATTCGAATTTAATTGCATTTTCGAATTTGATTCATTCAACTTTGTTAATATGTTTGAATTTAATTCCTAAATTCGAAACCCAATCCCTAAATTCGGATATATTGAATAAAATACATGGACAACTCATAAAATAACAAAAAGATTAGCAAAATAATTATATATATTTATATATATACTAATCTTTTGAGAATATTAATAAATAAAGAATATGAATGAAAGAATGATTTATGAATGAACAAGTTATCAGAATCAGATAAAATAAAGAATTTAAAGATAAAAGAGGATGATATTGACATGAGATTGATATTATGATTCTGGACAGGTTCAGTGAAATTCTGAACATAGAGACAAAGATTTAAAAGATTTAAAGCAGGTCAAAGACTTGAATTTACAGAACAGATTGACAAAGATAAAATCCTGAGATAACTCAGGTGGCAGATTTTACATCTGTTTGATAAAGACCCAGATCAATGAGTTATAGATATTCAGATTTAACATGCTAGATTTCCGGTTGAGACATATTGTTGATGTTAGATTAATTTGACACTCATATTATCAGCTGGAATGTGAACTGTGCACACTATGGTTCGGTGTTGCCCAGTAGATCATGATAGCTATTTGATCATCATTTCACATGATTTTGCATTTACATTCATATCGGATAATGCTTTGAGATTACTGCTATCATGACTTTGATTACGTATGCTTCACCATTGCATATACTTGACATATTGATTCAGCCTGATTAGCCCTGATTGGTCTATTGTTCTAGACCTGGCTATTTCACCAGTTCTATTGAACTTGGTAATGACTTCCGATGTTCCGCCACATTGATTTACTGGTAGCTAGCCCAGTATGTGGCTGATCCCCACGATTTAAGCGTGAGCGTGGCCTGAGCATCATCCGACTCTATGAATTCTATGTCTCAATCATGAGTGGCTGTAGCGGCAGCCTTGACATATCACGCTAGAATGATGATCCGCTTGACAATGCATGTTAATTTGAAAATCTATTTACTCACTAAGCATTTCTTACGGTTGCTACATTAGCATTTTTACAGGAAAAGATAAAGGAAAGTCACCTGCCGGACCCAGTACTTAGGTCATACAAGAATCAAGTGAAGTTTTCATAGACCTCTACTCAGCAAACCATTTTGGTACAGATTGGATGATGATATTGTGGTGTTCTGGGTAGATTTAGCTTGATTGTGTGATGACATGAACTATATTAGATAGTACCCTTTATAAGTTTAATTTGAAAACCGTAAAACTGTATTAAACTTAATCCTAATATGCTTGTACTGTAATTTAATATTCCGCACTTAATTACTCTATCTTAGTTTGATTGATATCGTATTGCATGATGTGGGACCTAGACTACTGAGAACTGCCCCGTAAGGGGTGGTCTTCACAGGATGGTATCAGAGCCCATAGTTTGAGTGAATCAAGTATTACGCGAGTATACTTGGTCTCAAACTGAAGCAATACATTTGTATCAATCATTTAAGTGGTTTGAACTGAGATAGGATGTACAGACTATTAGGATGGGAAAAAGGGTACATAGATCTAAGTCTATAAACTGATAGTTAAATGATTTTAATTTTCAGTTAAGATGTCAGGTTCAGGATCAGGTGACATACCAAGCAACATGACCCCACAGCAAATGTTTGAAATGATGCAACAATTGTTAGCCCAACACTCTGAGCAACAAAATAAAATAATGCAAGAACAGTTTCAGGCCAGAGATGAGGCCGAAGCTAAAAGACGTGAAGATAAGAAAAATAAGAGAAAAGATAAACAAGTCCAGAAGGACGAATCTGATTCTGATAACTCTACCCCTGAAACCCAAATCGAGCAGCCTAAAGGCTGTAAGTTCAAGGACTTCAAAGCCAGCGGTGCCCTTAACTTTGAGGGTACAGTCAATCCAATTCAGGCAATGGATTGGATCAGCCATACTAAGGAGATCTTTAGAATCTCTGACTGTTTAGAATCGAAGAAAGTAAGTTATGCGTCTGCGTTGTTTGTTGGAGCTGCTCGTGCATGGTGGAAGACCCAGAGAAGTATCTATGGCGAAGAAATTATTCAGACTCTAGAGTGGAACCAGTTTCTTGATATGTTCAATGCGAAATATTGCCCTATTGATCAACAAGATAAGATGGAGGTTCAACTGATGCAGCTGACCCAAGGAACCAAGACAGTTGACGAATATGAACATGAATTCTCAAGACTATGCGGCTACTCCTCGTATCAAGTAGCTACTGAAGAAAGGAAGATGAATAGATTCCGTGGAGGACTCAACCCGAGATACCGACATCCGATGAGTGCGATAAGATACAAGAGTTACTTAGAAATGGTTGAAGCAGCTAGACAGATCGAGAGGGGTTATTTAGAGTACGACGATCAGCTTTATGCTCCATCAGCAAACCCGACATGTCCTTCTCCACCGAAGAAACAAAGATTCGGTAGATTTTTCAAGACGAACAAATCCCAGTCTCAACAGCCACAGCAGTATAGTTCACAGCCGAAAGCCCAAGCGTATTCACTAACGAATGAGCCACGATTCTGCAAGAGATGCAGAAAATCACACATCGGATTGTGTAACCCAGATGATGTTACTTGTTTTGCGTGTAATCGAATTGGTCACAGCAGTGAAGAGTGCCCACAGTAAGGACGCGGATGTGCAAAATGCGGGAAAAGAGGACACTTCATATATCAATGTCGCAGCGGGCAACGAGGACAGTCACAGTCGTCAGCTGGAGGGTCTACGATGAAGAGTTCAGCTGCTACTCCGACCGCAAGGACTGGAGCTTTTCAAATAACAGCCGAGGAAGCAAAAGAAACACCTGACGTAGTTACCGGTACGTTCATGCTTAACTCAATCCCTGCTCACGTATTATTTGATTCTGGCGCTAGTCGTTCCTTTATATCAACTTCTTTCGCACAACGATTATTCAAATCTCCATCAAAGCTTCCCGTAGTACTTGACATTGAGACAGCCAGTAACAGTTACGTTATGGCTGATTCTGTATACCGAAACTGCACTTTGCTCGTCGATAACATCGTATTCAACCTTGATCTCATTCCTATTCCGTTGAAAGAGTTCGACGTCATTATCGGCATGTACTGACTAATGAATAATGAGGCTACGATCGTCTACAATCGGCGAATCATCAGAATTAAGTCTTCAGACGGCCAAGTATTGGAAATCAAAGGCGAGAAGCGAAAAGGTGCTCACTGCTTCATTTCTGTTGAAAAAGCGTCTACGTCTCGTCTGAATCTATCTCTGAAGCCCAAAAGAAATCCTTATCTGATATTTCAATCGTCTGTGAGTTTCCATACGTGTTTCCTGATGATATCTCTGGAGTGCCACCGGAACGTCAAGTTGAGTTCGGTATTGACTTGGTTCCTGGTGCGGCTCCTATCGCAAAAGCTCCCTACAGACTTGTGCCTACAGAGATGCAGGAAATGTCCAAACAATTGCAAGAGCTGTTGGAAAAGGGATTTATCCGACCGAGTTCATCTCCATGGGGTGCACCTGTCTTGTTCGTTAAGATGAAAGACGGAACTTTTCGAATGTGCATCGATTATCGGGAGTTGAACAAAGTCACAATAAAGAATAAATATCCTCTGCCCAGAATTGATGATCTATTTGATCAGCTACAAGGAGCCAGCTACTTCTCGAAAATCGATCTTCGTTCTGGGTATCATCAATTAAAAGTCAGAGATGAGGATATTCCGAAGACAGCCTTCCGAACAAGATACGGTCATTACGAATTTCTCGTGATGCCGTTCGGTTTAACAAATGCACCAGCGGCGTTCATGGATCTCATGAATCGCGTGTGCAGACCCATGCTAGATAAATCAGTTATCGTATTCATAGACGATATTCTGATTTACTCCAAAACGGAGGCTAACCATTCTATTCATCTGCGGCAATTGCTAGAGTTACTGAGAAAAGAAAGACTCTACGCAAAATTCTCTAAGTGCGAATTCTGGCTCAGACAGGTATAACTTTACATTGTCTTGAGCTATTCCTTAAGCGTTATTTGATTGAACAAAACTTGAAACTCTACTTTGTTGCTTGTATAGATTCAATTCCTTGGCCATGTTGTTTCTGGCGAATGTATTTCCGTTGATCCGTCTAAAGTCGAGGCCGTTCAAAAATGGCAAACGCCTCGCAATGCCTCTGAAATAAGAAGTTTTCTTGGATTGGCCGGATACTATCGGCGATTCATTAAGGACTTCTCAAAGATTGCTGTACCTCTAACGATGCTAACACGAAAGAATACTCCTTTCGTATGGGCAGATAAACAGCAAGAGGCATTTGAAACTCTAAAGCAGAAACTGATTCAAGTGTCGATCCTAGCTTTACCAGAGGGCAACGATGATTTTGTCGTTTACAGCGACGCATCTGGTACTGGCTTAGGGTGTGTCCTCATGCAAAGGGGAAAAGTCATTGCCTACGCTTCACGGCAATTGAAAGACTATGAGAAAAGTGCACCAACTCATGATCTTGAGTTGGCTGCCGTTACCTTTGCTCTAAAGATCTGGCGTCATTATCTATATGGGACTCGGTGTCAGCTTTACACCGATCATAAGAGTCTCAAACATCTCTTTACTCAAAAGGATCTAAATATGAAACAGTGTCGGTCCTTGGAGCTTATCAAGGACTATGATTGCGAGATCCTATATCATCCCGACAAAGCAAATGTTGTTGCGGATGCTTTGAGTAGGAAAGTATATCCGGAAAAGTGTTGCTATGCCCTGACTCCTGTTGTATTCTCTTCTGATCTTATTGAAGATATCAGATCTGCTCAAGCCGAAGCGTTGAAAGAAGAGAATCTCTGTTCTGAAAATCTCAAAGGGCAGTTACAATTCTTATCTCTGAACCATTTGGGACTTCACTGTCTCCAGGGAAACCGAATATGGATTCCTAAATATGGTACTATTCGCAACACTCTTCTATCTGAAGCCCACAAGTCCAAGTTATCTATTCATCCTGGCAACTCAAAGATGTATTTTGATCTGAAAGCCGATTATTGGTGGCCAGGAATGAAGAAAGACATCGGTCATTATGTTGAAAGCTGCAGAGTATGTCAAATGGTTAAGGCAGAACATCAGAAACCCTTCGGGGATATGCAACCACTACCAGTTCCTGAGTGGAAGTGGGAGCATATAACCATGGACTTCATCACGAAGTTGCCGAAGACCAAGGACAGCACGACTCCATCTGGGTAGTCGTGGACCGATTAACGAAGTCAGCTCACTTCATACCGATGAAAGAGACATACTCCCTTGATAGATTGGCACAGATGTATATCACTGAAATTATCTCTCGTCACGGTGTGCCAAAGTCTATCGTATCTGATCGTGATAGTCGTTTCACATCTAGATTCTGGCAAGCTCTACAAGACGGGATGGGTACTCGGATCTCTATGAGTACTGCTTATCATCCTAATGCAGATGGCTAGAGTGAGCGTACTATCCTGACTCTCGAAGATATGCTTCGTGCCTGTGTTCTTGATCTAGGTGGTAACTGGGATGACCACTTGCCTTTGGTCGAATTCTCATATAATAACAGTTATCATTCAACGATCAAGATGTCTCCTTTTGAAGCTTTGTACGGAAGAAAATGCAGAACTCCCACCTGTTGGCGCGAAACAGGTGAATCACCGATAGCGGGTCCTGCCCTTCTACAGTTGACTCACGAGAAGATTCAACTCCTTAGAAGAAACATACTTGAAGCTCAAAGCAGGCAGAATTTGTATTATGATAATCGACACAGATCAATAAGCTTTGCGGTTACCGATTGGGTGATGCTGAAAGTATCTCTATTGAAGAATGTGGTAAGATTCATAAAGCGAAACAAGCTAGCTCCGAGATTCATCGGTCCGTTCAAGATTGTTGAAAAGATAGGAAACCAATCTTATCGTCTTGAACTGCCAGCGGACTTATCTGGAATACATCCTGTATTCCATGTTAGTCACTTGAGAAAGAGTTTAGCCGATGAAAGAGAAGTGCAGATACCACACGTTAACTTGCAAATTGATGAGAAGCTTAGAGTGGTTGAAGAGCCAGAATGTATTCTGGACTCGAAGACCAAAAAGCTTCGGACTAAAGAGATACAAATGGTGCTCGTCCAGTGGAAACACCACAAAGGTTCGCATCAGTCTTGGGAATCTGAAGATGTTATGAAAGCTACATATCCTAGTCTGTTCGAACATAGCTAACTTCGGGGACGAAATTTGTGCGTGGTGGAGCCCATTCTGTAACAACCTAACTTTTGATCTAGTCGTAAATTCAGTATTTTTGAACCGATAATGTAATATTATTACATTATTTGAATTATAATTTAATTAAGTTATGAAATATTTAATTAAATTATATAAATAGTTGAATTATGATTTAATTATTAATTATGTTATAAAGATAATTAAATAAAAGAGATATAAGATACAAAAGTAATAGCGGGTTAAGTAGCAAATATAACTAGATGAAGTATATAAACGAGATTTAGGATTCATTTGATCATTCTCCACTCTCTCTCTACTTTCTCTCTCTACTCTCTCTCTAGATTTCTCAAAAAAATTCATCAAAAATCACTCTAAATTTGCAAACAAGTTGGAGCATTAATCAAGGAAAAGTACAGGAGGTGATAAACAACAACAATCTACAACGAATTCGAGGTAAAAATCGACTCTTAGCTTTTATATTTTTCGGTTTTTAAGAATAAATTCGAATTTGATTATTTAGTGTGAATAAAGTTAATTTAGCCCGAGTTTTAACTAGATTAGGTATAATATAAACAAACCTAGGCTTAATACTTATTAAATTCGTGATTTTAGGCCTAGAAATGTATGATTTAAGCTGTAATTATGAACAAATTCGAGATGCCAAGAACAAACTCGAAATACATAGAACAAACTCGAATTTTAGTTAAAATCGAATCTTGGCTTCGAATTTAACCTCAAATTCGAATGTGAATTCGAATTTATGTCCATCATTCGACTTTAATCCTATATTTGAAGCTTAGATTCGAATTTATGATCCATTCAAATGTAATCTTCTAGAATATAGCATGGAGTTTGACTTTTGGTCCTCAAATTCAAAATGAATTCTTCAAATTTAGCAAGGTACTTCGATTTTAGTATATATTCGACTTTAATACCTTCAAATTTAATTCCCCATTCGAATTTAATTGCATTTTCGAATTTGATTCATTCAACTTTGTTAATATGTTCGAATTTAATTCCTAAATTCGAAACACACTCCCTAAATTCGGATATATTGAATAATATACATGGACAACTCATAAAATAACAAAAAGATTAGCAAAATAATTATATATATTTAGATATATACTAATCTTTTGAGAATATTAATAAATAAAGAATATGAATGAAAGAATGATTTATGAATGAACAAGTTATCAGAATCAGATAAAATAAAGAATTTAAAGATAAAAGAGGATGATATTGACATGAGATTGATATTATGATTCTGGACAGGTTCAGTGAAATTCTGAACATAGAGACAAAGATTTAAAAGATTTAAAGCGGGTCAAAGACTTGAATTTACAGAACAAATTGACAAAGATAAAATCCTGAGATAACTCAGGTGGCAGATTTTACATCTGTTTGATAAAGACCCAGATCAATGAGTTATAGATATTCAGATTTAACATGCTAGATTTCCGGTTGAGACATATTGTTGATGTTAGATTAATTTGACACTCATATTATCAGCTGGAATGTGAACTGTGCACACTATGGTTCGGTGTTGCCCAGTAGATCATGATAGCTATTTGATCATCATTTCACATGATTTTGCATTTACAGTTCATATCGGATAATGCTTTGAGATTACTGCTATCATGACTTTGATTACGTATGCTTCATCATTGCATATACTTGACATATTGATTCAGCTTGATTAGCCCTGATTGGTCTATTGTTCTAGACCTGGCTATTTCACCAGTTCTATTGAACTTGGTAATGACCTCCGATGTTCCGCCACGTTGATTTACTGGTAGCTAGCCCAGTATGTGGCTGATCCCCACGATTTAAGCGTGAGCGTGGCCTGAGCATCATCCGACTCTATGAATTCTATGTCTCAATCATGAGTGGCTGTAGCGGCAGCCTTGACATATCATGCTAGAATGATGATCCGCTTGACAATGCATGTTAATTTGAAAATCTATTTACTCACTAAGCATTGCTTACAGTTGCTACATTAACATTTTTACAGGAAAAGATAAAGGAAAGTCACCTGCCGGACCTAGTACTTAGGTCATACAAGAATCAAGTGAAGTTTTCATAGACCTTTACTCAGCAAACCATTTTGGTACAGATTGGATGATGATATTGTGGTGTTCTGGGTAGATTTATCTTGATTGTGTGATGACATGAACTAGATTAGATAGTACCCTTTATAAGTTTAATTTGAAAACCGTAAAACTGTATTAAACTTAATCCTAATATGCTTGTACTGTAATTTAATATTCCGCACTTAATTACTCTATCTTAGTTTGATTGATATCGTATTGCATGATGTGGGACCTAGAGTAGTGAGAACTGCCCCGTAAGGGGTGGTCTTCACAATATGTATTTTATGGTCACACTTTATTTTATTTTGTATGACTAAAAGTAATCAACGATCACCGTTTACGAAACAACATGATACTATAAATATTTTACGGTCAATATTATAAATGTTATGTGTGTCTAAGAGTAAACAACAATAACGATAAAAGAAAACACATGTGGCTGTAAGTAACTTATTGTCACGGTTTAATTTTTTACACATGTCTAAAAGGAACAATAGTGATTTTAAAAGAAATATAATGTGACAACAAGTATTTGATGGTCACCAAAGGGCCTTTGGCCTGACGGTAAGAGGGTGGAGATACAAGTGAGAGGTCACAGGTTCGACTCCCGTCGGAGACAAGTTGATATTTAGGTGGTGAAAGTAAGTCTTGTGGTAAATGAGTAGTTTAGGAGTAGGAGTAGTAGTAGGATAGTTTGTCGTTAAAAAAAGTATTTAATGGTCACATATTGTATAGTTTCATGTGTCTAAAAGTTACCAATTGCCACGATTAGGAATAATAAGTAACTATAAATACTTTAGGTCACGGTATTGTTTAGTATATGTGTCTAAAAGTAAGTAATTGTCATGAATAAACGAATTATTATGTGACTAAAATAATGGTATGGTCACGGTGTAATTATTTTTGTGTGTCAAAATGTATCAATTGTCACGGTTTAATACTTTATGTATGTCCAATTGCAACCAATCGTCACATTTTAATAAATTATGTGTGTCTAAGTGTACCCTACGGTCACAGTTTAATTGTTTATGCATGTCTATATGTACCAATGGTCACACCACTTAATAGTTTATGTGCGTTAAAATATTACCAATTGTCACGGTTTCATTCATGTGGTGTGTTTAAATGTCTCAAAATAGTTACGGTTTAACTGATTATGTGTGTATAAATTTATCCAATGGCCACGATTAAATATTTGTGCGTCTTTAAATATACCAGGTGGCCACGGTTTATTTGTTTATACGTGTCTGTAAGAATGTTAACGCCACCGACCAATTGTTTATGTGTGTCTGATTGTATCCAACTGTTATAGTGTTAAAATAAATTGTGACTAAAAGTATTTTATGGTCACGATTACTAAAAAATATAGACCACAACTATATAGAAATTGTTACCATATAGCCACGGTTTTATGCTATGGCCACGGTTTTACATGTGATTTAGTCACGAATATTAAATGTAGCCATAAGGTACCAAAAGTGATGCGACCTTTGGTCACGATTTGAATGAAAAATGAAACTGTGGCCAAAGGTCTATGGCCACGGTTTTTTAACGTGACTTTAGACATATTTTGTACTAGTCTTTAAAAAATAAAAAATATGAAATAAACATTAGTGGCGACATTATTAGCAGCGACAAAGGACTTTAGCGGCGACACGTATTAGCAGCGACATATCTAGCGACGACAATAGGGTTTTATTTAGTGTTGAACCTTTAGCGCCGACATTTTAGCGGCGACATGTCGTCACTATTGCCTTTAGCGGTGACTTTTGGTGGTATTAGCGGCGACATTTGTCACCACTAAAGCCTTATTTTTTGTAGTAAATTTTATGCATTAAATTCACAAATCTTGAAGTGGTTCTCACAGAACTAAGGGGTTATTACCGGAACTCAACCATATATATATATATATATATATATATATATATATATATATATATATATATATATATATATATATATATATAATCAGGTTCATCAGCGTACCTATGAGATTCAAGAGTACCCAGCGTACCCTAATGTGAATGATCATTCACATATATTTTTTTTGAATAGACATGTATAAGACAACTTTATAAGACTTTTTTTCAAAAGAAGTAACATCATAAATCTTGTGAATGATAAAAAAAAGATCATATGAATGATCATTCATACCATTCACGACCATTCACACAAATATGCATTGAGCATTCACATAATTTTTATGCACACAGAAATTGTGAATCTATGTGAAATTCATATATCATGCGTATAACATTAAATTAAACATGGTTATGTGAAATTTTTTTTTAAAAGTTCTTTAAGGTCGGTACCTTCGGGTGCACTTGATTTCAAGAGGTAGTTATTTAAACATATATATATATATATATATATATATATATATATATATATATATATATATATATATATATATATATATATATATATAGGATTGAGATCATTGCAAAACCTTAATTTAGTGTAGAATTATAGAACCAATCTAAAGATTCTAAACCATTGGATTATAATATAACACTAGGGATAAAATGGTAATTATGCAATTAACATTGAATTAATAGTAGCCCACCAAGTTTGACTACACACTTTTACCATTTTTGACTCTTTTAATATCGAATGTACATGTAGTATTACTTTGACGTTGACTATGTGATATAAACTGTAATTCGACATTGAGTGATCTCGATATAATATATTGAATGGTCGTCTGGGTAAAAATTTTCTTACGAAAAATAAACACGTAAAATTTTTTCGAAAAAAATATATCATGACTAATCGTTAAATCCACCAACTTTGACTACTAATTTTGACCATTATTTTGACTCTGTTATGTAGTGTTGCATATATGATATATAGTATTACTTCGACGTTGAATATACGATATCAAATTATCAAGTGTTCCTTTGACATTGAATGATCTCGCCATGCTATATTGTGGTCTGGGTAAAAATTTTTTTTATAAAAAATAAACACGTAAAATTTTTTTGAAAAAAATATATCATGCCCGAACTCGTTTTAAATAGTATAAAATTATCGTTTTTATTGAATATTTTTTTTGATTTAAAAATTAATCATATTAATGTTATTTTAATTTAAAGAAAAATGATATTTATTTTGCTAATGTCAATCTTTTTGCTATTTCCAATCTATTTTCTTTTTTACCCTTAAATGAATTAAAATATCATTAATACCAATCTTTTTTGGGCAAAAGCCGTACAAATGTAATCTACTTTACCAAAATTACCGAAATGACTAATTTACTTTTTTTTTTACCCATTTGGTACTTGTACTCACATATGACCTGTCGATATGGTATATGACACCGGTTTTTTGGACTTGTTACTGGAGCAACCGGTTACCACAAATTACGTGGATATAAATTTAATCGGTATTATCTTACGTGGCTGGACACCGGTTATTAAATTAGACCTTATACATCAACTATACACTTCAACGCTCAAAAACCCTTTCTTGATTCAAAAATTTTCAAATTCACTCTGAAGAACCCTAGGTTTTCGATCGTGGTGGATAACAATGGCGTTCGATGGTGGTGGATTACTAAACGTGACAGTGCACCATGAAGGTTGTTTCGTCCCAGATCCATTAAGGTACGAATGTGGTGAAGTAGATACTATCACTGATATAGATTTCGGAGGAATGATGTTCAATGAATTCAAAGAGTTTCTTTTAAGATTTTGCGGTTTTCCTGTTAACGAAATCTTTTACTGCATACCTGGATTAGTGTTAAGAGAAGGTATTAGGAAATTAACTGATGAATCCGATTATGCTGACTTTATTCAGTTAGGTTATGAAAACGATCGTATGATTGAGGTATACATTGAACATCATGGTTATGATGTTATGGAACTTATGTTTGCTAAAACTGGTCATGATGAGCTAGAAATATCTGATGAAGCTATTCTCAGTGAGGGTAACAATTCCAGTGGGGGTGAAGAGAGTAATAATTCCAGTGGGGGTGAAGAGCAGAATAACAATTCCATTGAGGGGGAAGAGCATGATAATGATGGTGAGGATACATATGAGGCTGTAAATCTAGGAGCCTTAAATGAAGAAATTAGTTATCATTCAGATGAAAGTTTGAAATACGAATCAAATGAAGAAGACAATGATGAGTGTGTGGGTAGTGGGAACAAGGTGAATGTTGTAAATTATCCTAAGTATAATCCAAAGCAGCCTGGAATGAGATGAAACAAGTTTTAGGGATGAGATTTGAAGATCCAGAGCAAATGAAAGAGTGTATGACTAATTATGGTGTTGCAAATGGATATCAATTATGGTACCAAAGAAATGATGGAAAATGTTTGTTGGTTAGGTGTGGTAAGGATGTGGAAAAGGGTTTGTGTTCAGGGAAGAAAGGCTGGCCAAATGTTAAGGGTAAAGGGAAGGCTGAGGGCAGTATGGCTACTGTTAAGGGTAAAGGGAAGGGGAAATGTAAGGCTGAGGGCAGTAAGAGTAATGTTAAGGGTAAAGGGAAGGGGAAATGTAAGGCTGAGGGCAGTAAGACTAATGTTAAGGGTAAAGGGAAGGGGAAATTTAAGGCTAAACAAGAGGATGCTTTGCAAGAATGCCCATTTAGGATTTGGGCAACATGGATGAAGACTGAGCATTCATTCCAGATCAAGTCAATAACTCCTCAACACACATGTTCAAGGAAATATGATTTAGGAGCACTGGTGACATTCAAGTGGATAGCAAAGCAATACAAAGACCAACTTTCAGAGACTCCTAACATGACTTATCAGGCCATTAAGGATGACATTCAAAAAAAATACATGATAAAGGTCTCTATATCTCAATGTAAAAGAGCAAAGGAAAGAGCTTTGCATGACTTGGATGGTGGGCTAGTGCAACACTACTCAAAGCTATGGTCTTATTTAGAAGAGGTCAAAAGGTCTAATCCAGGATCTAGTGTTAGGATGGATGTTGATACTGGAGATGATGGAAACACATACTTCAACAGGTTGTACATATGCTTCAAAGGTAACCACAATGTGTTATATGTACATTATTTATATGTTCTATTACACAATGTTTTGTATGTTTATTACTTATATGTTGTATTACATGTCTGATAGGTGTTGCTCAAGGTTGGAAAGATGGGTGTAGGAGAGTTATAGGGTTAGATGGATGTTTTTTGAAAGGAAGGGTTAAAGGTGAGTTATTACATGCAGTAGGGAGAGATGCAAATAACCAGATGTACCCAATAGCTTGGGCAATTGTTGGTGTTGAAAACCATGTAAATTGGGGTTGGTTTTTATCTGAACTTCATAAGGATTTGGATCTAGCAAATGGTTTGCATACAACTATAATTTCAGACCAACATAAGGTACTAATACAAGCTGTTCAAGATATGAAATGTTCATTTCACATTGAAACACCAATTTTGAATGGTTTTTGTAACTATGCATGGACTAATACAAGCTGTTCAAGATTGGTTACCTCATGCAGAACACAGGCAGTGTGCAAGGCACATATATGCTAACTTCAAAAAGAAATTCTCTGGTCTATACTACAAAAACTTGTTTTGGACTGCAGCTACAACATCAATCCCATCAAAGTTTGAAGAAGTAATGAGGTAAGTGCATTATAAAAACTTGTTTTGGACTGCATATACAACATTTTTGCTCACCTAAACTAACATTAACTACAGGAAGATCAAGGAGTTAGACAATGATGCATATAATCATTTGGTAGAGAGGAATCCTAATACATGGAGCAGAGCCTATTTTGAAATGGATAGAGCATGTTCAGCAATAGAGAATGGCATTTCTGAAAGTTTTAATTCTGCAATACTCGGTGCTAGAAGCAAACCCATCATTTCAATGCTTGAAAGCATTAGGATATATGTAATGAAGAGGATCCAAAAGATGAGAGCTTGTGCTGAAAATCTAGATGATGAAATAACACCTTCTATCAGAAAGAATATTGAATTGTTTAAGAAAAAACAAAGGTGAATATGATTTTACCACCAGACATGTTGCATATCAAATAACAGTTAATGATACTTTTGCTCTTGTATGTATGCAGGAGTTGGATAGTCTATCCAAGTGGATACATGGAGTTTGAAGTAAAGAATGGAGAGGAAGGCTTCACTGTAAACCTGGAGTTCACCAAGTGTAGCTGCAGAATGTGGGAAATAAGTGGTATCCCCTGTGTACATTCAATGGCAGCATACTCATACCTGAACAAAGATCCAATTCCAGGTGTTAGTCCTTGGTTCATGAAACAGATGTGGCTAAACACTTACTCATACTCCATTAGCCCAATGAATGGAAGTCTGATGTGGCCACCATCTACTGAGACACCTCCATTGCCACCCATTGAAAGAAGGTTACCTGGCAGGCCTAAAAAGAAAAGGAAGAGAGACCCAACTGAGGATGATGGAAAAGAGACATTAAGCAGGGTAGGAAGAATAATGACATGTACAAACTGTCTTCAACCTGGTCATAACAAGAAAAGCTGTAAAAACCCAAGCAAGTCACCACCTGCTAAGGAACAGAAAAAGAGAGGAAGGAAGTCAAAGAATGAACAAGCTGGCCAATCGAAACTTGCTGCTGTTCTTCCTCAATCACAACCACAAGTTGCTGCTGTTCTCGGTCATTCACAACCACAAGTTGCTGTTGTTCTCCCTCATTCACAACCACAAGTTCCTGTTGTTCGTCCTCATTCACAACCAGAAGTTCCTGTTGTTCGTCCTCATTCACAACCAGAAGTGGCTGCAGTTGCAACTCAATCAAGCCAAACAGTAGCTACAAAGAAAGTCATTAAGCCAACAAAGTTAAGGAAGAAATCAGAAAGGATTATCAAAATGCAACTTGGCAAGAAAGTGGAAACCGACGAGTATGGAACTGGTTTAAGGGAAGACAGACCATGGAATGTGGATTAATTGTCCTTTGCCTTTTCTTTTGTTTGACCAAGACTTGGTCTTTTGTTTTGTAATGGTTCAAGACTACTTTTTCTCTGCTTTTTGTATTGACCAATACTTATTCTCTATTGTTTTGTAATGGTCCAAAAGATATGACAGAGATCTCTTTTGTTTGGCACTATGCATCATATGCTTTCACATGCTTTCACTGTTTCAAATGCTTTCACAGACATTTATTTAACATTTCATAAACATTAACTGATAATTGATAACAACTGGTAACAATTGGCAGTGTGCCTTTTTGTTTTTCATTGATAACCATTGGCAGGTTGCCTACAACAAAACCCAACAACAAAACAGAACACAGGTAACAACAAGTTACTTCTTTGAGAAATACACTAAAATTGCACAACAAATCATGCCTAATACAACATTTCTATAAAAAACAATGGTTGCTTTCTTCTCCTTTAATTTCATCTTCAGGTTTTTGATTTCTTCATCTTTCATCTTCCTCGTCAATTCAAGCTGCTCCTCAAGATTTTTGACCAAACAATCAGTACATTTATCAACAGTTGAGGCACCTTTTTCATATTCCTTCATTTTCTTCTTCATTTCAAACATGGTGGATTTGTACCATGTATTTGGAAGTTCTGGGTCAATCCAGATGAAAACATTACACTTCT
Source organism: Centrapalus pauciflorus (assembly GCA_020465985.1). NCBI lineage: Eukaryota > Viridiplantae > Streptophyta > Magnoliopsida > Asterales > Asteraceae > Centrapalus > Centrapalus pauciflorus. The sequence goes on from JAANYP010001318.1 coordinate 411,112, forward strand.
TGCCCATTTCCTGAGGTTTTAATAAAAGTAATTAGCAATTAAGGCTGCAAAATCGAAGAAAAATGAAGATGCAGAAACTCATACCAATGAGTTAGGGCAATTAAGAAATCTTCTTCCTGGGTGTTTCGGCGTCCAAGAGTAACCAAGCTTGAGTGGAAGGTTGCAATCACACATCTTTCTAGTTTCATCTGATGACCTGCACCAGTTGAGCGATGAAGACGAAGACATTACAGCTCCAAGGATGAAGACGGTGAAGACGATGGCAGCAACTTAATTTCAGACCGATTTGGGGGTATATACACGAAAAAATGATATAGTGTCCACGCAATAAGCTGATTCAGCTTAATATACTGCCACATAAGATTAATGAACTTCCACGTAAGCAATCACCGCCAACTCAGCCCAAAAACCGGTGTCATGTACCATATCGACAGGTCATATGTGAGTACAAGTACCAAATGGGTAAAAAAAAAAAAAGTAAATTAGTCATTTCGGTAATTTTGGTAAAGTAGATTACATTTGTACGGCTTTTGCCCATCTTTTTTTCACTAATTCCAAACTTGATTGTTTTAATTAAGACCATCAGATTAATCTAATCTATGGACGATATTGGTTCTACAGTTCTACACTAAATTTAGGTTCTGCAATGATCCTATATAAATAAATAAATAAATAAATAAATATATATATATATATATATATATATATATATATATATATATATATATATATATATATATATATATATATATATTCTACAAATTAATTATGTTACATAAAGTTAATAAACAAATATGAACTTTATCATATTATTTTAATTTTTTTAATTTCTAGAACAAGATTAAAAAATAAGTGAATACTTATGATAACGTTAACCGTGTATGCATATATAGGGAGAATTTCATACATGTCCCTCTAAAACTGCATAATATCATATATACTCAAGCCAAAAAAAGAATTTCATATATATCCTTTTAAAACTTCATAATATCATATTTACCCAATCTAAAACTTTAATATCATATATATCCTTTCAAACTTTTAAATATATCAAATATATCCAAATTATTTATTTATTCTTTTTTATAACTTTAAAACTCATAATAAATATTCATTAATAAAAAAAATGACCAATCTAACCTTTTTATTTCTTAAACTTCATAATATCATATTTACCCAATTGAAAACTTTAATATCATATATATCATTTTAAAATTTTAAATATATCAAATATATCCAAATTATTTATTTATGATCTTTTATTACTTTAAGAAATCAAGTCTTTTATTTCTTGACGGAATTCGGTGATTCAAATTTCAATTTGTTCGTTTAGTCGAAGCCTACAATAATTGAAAACTTAATCAAGGTAATTAACTTTTAAATCCCTTGATTTTACATGTCCAGGTGCTCGTGGTAGGCTTCTACTTAACGAACAAATGAAATATGAATCGCCGAATTCCGTCAAAAATAAAAGATTTGATATCTTAAAGCAATAAAAGATCATAATTTAATAATTTGGATATATTTAAAAGTTTAAAAGGGTATATATGATATTAAAGTTTTCAATTGGGTAAATATGATATTATGAAGTTTAAGAAATAAAAGGGTAGATTGGTCCTTTCTTTATTAATAAATATTTATTATGAGTTTTAAAGTAATAAAAAAGAATAAATAAATAATTTGGATATATGAAAGTTTGAAAGGGTATGTATGATATTAAAGTTTTAAATTGGGTAAATATGATATTATGAAGTTTTAGAAGGATATATATGAAATTCTTTTTTTGGTTTGGGTATATACGATATTATGCAGTTTTAGAGGGATATATATGAAATTCTCCCATATATATATGTGTGTGCGCGCTTGTTTTGGAATTTACATGCTTGAAAGTAAAACAAAAATAATCGAGCTTAAGATATGATATTCCATATATTTTGGTATATATATTTCACTCATTAGTAGGCCTTAAGAGTGTTGTACAACATGTGTGTCTTATATATATATACTCTTATATATTTTTGCTAGTGCATAGCTTAAAACCGTATTTCATGTTAACTTGATTACCCTTAATTTGCTTAAAAATTATATATAGGATAATGTGTTACTTTTTACATATGTAGATTTTAGAGAGTGGTATAATTAAATGAAAAATATTCTACAAATTAATTCTTTTTGTTACATATATGAAATTAATAAACAAATGAACTTTATCATTTTATTTTGTTTAATTTTATTTTTGAGTTCTAGAACAAATAAATAATTATATAGACACAAGCTAGTGCATGTTTGTGTATATGTTTATGCATGTTTTAGAGTTTAATTACATGCTTCAAAGTAAAAGAGAAAGAATAGAACTTAATTAAGAAGTGATATTCCAAATATGTAGGCATATTTCACTTATTTAGTAAGCCCTAAGGGGTCTCATACAACATGTGTGCCCATGCATAGTTTTTCTAGTAATTTATAGGTTAAACACGTACATTAATTAAATCATCTTTGAACTTTTATCCTTGGTGAAAAGGACTTCAAAAAGTTGATCACTCTGAGTTGAAAGATGGCCATACTTATCGGTGTAGTTTTGGTAAATACCAATTTGATAGCAACGTTTTTCTGCGGCACCACATAAGTTGGGACAATGTTCAAGAACGTAGATAGGGAGTATAGTCGTATCAGACTTAACGATTCGAAGGCAGCTGTTTGGTGTATTAAAGTATCCACCCGTGGTTATAATAGTTTTAGGCATCCCTACACGACTTGAGACTTTCCAAATCGTACTTTCGCCGCATGGGTTCTTTTTAGGGGATTCAATGACGAGCGGATCAAGTAGTTTCGTCTGTGGCAATTGGAGTGAACTTGAACGGGCTAGCACGAAGACCAACAGATGGTGGCTGAAATGTAAGATCTTGTTCACAAGTTTCACCGTTTGGGGTACTTGTGTTTACTAGATCGACGATATGATACCAGAACCAATGCCAGCGAATGGGGTGCTCATGCGATAAGTGGCACCTGTCTCGAGTGGATTTCCATCGGAATCCAATACGGCATCATCAACCAGAGTGATTCTGGAAGACAGTGATGGTGACACAAAGAGGAAGATGAGGGCTGAAACAATAAACAAGAAGGTAACCTTCATTTTGTATCTTTCAAGCTTAGGATTTTTGTGATATTTGACTAAGGACTTGGCCTTCTATTTATAGATTGGTCATGGTAGTAGGTGGAATTGGAAAAACTAAAAAAACTTTAATGTTACTTGAGAAATAAAATTTGTAAGTTTTTGTTGTCCACTTAAAACTTTATAGATGAATAATGTGCAAATTGGGTACAAAATGTATTTTAACAAAACTTTCATCGAGGAAGTACATGCTAAAATATTTATTTTACTAATTACAATGATCAACGAAAATTGCTAAAAAGACAGTGTAAAATATAAATTTTGATGATAGAAGTATGGTAGATTTTTAAGGTCGAACAACGATCATGAAATTCTATTTTTACTGATAAGAAATTAAGTGAACACATGAATTTTACTGTAATTTTTAGGCCAAGAACAAATTATAAAATTTTGTTTTTTGTCGATAAAAAAATCATGATATTCAATTTTATATTCTTAACTAGTTTATAACTCACGTATTACGTGGATATCTTTAATTAAATTTATTTATATAAAACTTATATATAATAAAAATAAAAAATTGAAAACTAGTTAAATTAAAGATAAAAAAATACTCAGTTGTTTGATATTAATTAAAAAAAATATTATTATATTGTATTATTAAAAACAGATAATATGTGTTTGCAAAAAATGTTTCTTTTAATTTTTATTAACTTCAAATATGAAATATCAATGTAAAAAACAAAAAACTTCAATTATGTGAATGTGTATATATTTTGAAAATGATAAAATATAAAAATGGAATATCTGAAAATCAACAATCAAATTTATCATATTCACAATTGAAGTTTTATCAATTAAATTTTAAATCTTGTTAGCAAAATAATTAACAAAAATTTTTAACTTTATTTACTACACTTCTACATTAAATTCAAATGTTTACATTTGAATTTAACTATGATCATTAAGGATAACAATGACACATATTTATTTTAGGCAAATATTAATTCATTAATGAAAAAATTAAAATCAAAATTTAATGTAATTAAAAATGGCATTTGTATAATTATTGATTTTAATTAAGGCTATAAGAGACATTTCATAAATGATTATGAGTTGTCATTAATGTGAACTATTGATTTTTTTCCATCTAATGGTCCAGAAACTCCAAGTGATTTTCTTATTATATTACCAATAGAAAAAAGTTGTTTGAAAATTGGGTTTTAATTTTTTCTTGACCTAAAACTATCATTTTAGTTATACTATCAAATCTTTCTATAAATACTACTAGTTTATTACCCCGCGTATTACGCGGATATTTTTTAATATATATAAAATATAATAAATAAAAAGATAAAGCTATAAATATTATTTTTTAAATAAATGTATATAAGATGATATTATTATTTATTATGACCTATTAATTTTGTATATCTCCATATTTATATGAAGAGTAATTATTTTCTTATATATTTTTTAAACTTTTATTATATTATCTTATAATTAATAAGTTAGTAGATTATTAGATTTTGTTTGATTTGAATTTAAAAGTGGATTATATTATATTTGGATAGATTTAATTAATAAGTTAGTAGAGTATTAGATTTCGTTTGATTTGAATTTAAAAATGGATTATATTAGATTTGGATAGATTTTATTTAAATTTCTTTATTAGTTTTAAAATCTATAAATGTCACGTGTCGATTCATGGTGACGACACGTGGCTTCACCAGAAATGAGTATAGTTACTCTTTTAATAGTATAGATAGATTAAAAGAGTAACTATTTTGCCACGTGTCATCATCTGGTATAGCCACTTATTATCACCTTCTACCGTCATTTGGAAGTTATATTTTTAAATCTATGACTAATCCATATAATGAATAATTTAAAATAATATCATATCAAATCTAAATCTAAACTAGATCTTATCTAACATAAAAATTTTAGTTTTTAAATTTGAATTTGAATTTGAATTTATATTTAAGTTTATTATATTATATAAGTACATATTATAAATTTGATAAAATATATTTAAAAATTATCATAAGACTAATGAAAATAATTTTTTAAATTTATACCCATGTTATACATGGGTTTATAAACTAGTTTTATATATTATATTAAATTTCTTTTAATTAATGTGTACTTTTGAAAAGAATGCAAGCCAAAATGTCGATTAAGAAAAAAAGTTATGCTCACAAAATCATTTAGGTAGTCACGTTTCCTATGTATATTTATATCTCTATCTATTAGTAAAACAAAACATTTAGTGACGTGTGTCAATTTTTTTAATTGATGAATTTATTAAATTTTTTCTCGATTTCTTAAATATAATTTTCTTAAATTATAATGCCTAATTTTTTTTGCCAGTTCGACCCATCTATATAATATAAACATTAAAATTTTATATTAAATCTCGAATCATGAATCATAATAGTAATCACATTGTTTAAATATTTAATTTTAATAATATATATAAATTGTTGAATATATGTTATATATGAAATACGAGAGATGTTCTTTTAAAGAACCTTAAAGATGGTAAGAACTTAAGAAACTTCTAAAGCCCTTGGATCAAAATGATATTTTTGGAATAACAAATATTATCTTTTTCTCCTCACCTTTTTTATTGTATACATCTCTTTTTCACTTTCTCTCTCTTACTTTTTTTTTTCATTTTCATTTTCTCTTTCTTTCATGAGAATTGATTTTAATAGTAAAAAAACGTTTTTTTATAAAAAAATATTTTTTTTCTATATAAAAAATTATTTAATTGCTAAAAAATTAACGTATTCTATATAGAAATATTATGTGTCTACATATAATGTTATATAATTCTATATATTTTTTTGTAGATTAACATTACTATTCATAATTTATGTAAAATGTTATGTTTCTACGTAGATTCTATGATAATCTACGTAGATTGTATGATAATATACGTAGATTATCATATAATCTACGTAGATTATCATGTAATCTACGTAGAATATATGATACTTGACATTGTACACGACATTCTACGTAGAATATCATTTTAGTTATAGTATCAAATCTATCTATAAATACTAGTCACCTGGTATTGCCACGTGGCATCACCTCCTACCGCCATTTGGAAGTTATATTTTTAAATCTATGACTAATCCATATAATGAATAACTAGTTAATTACCCGCGTATTATGCGGATATTTTTAATATATATAAAATATAATAAATAATAATATAAAGACATAAATATTATTTTTTAAACAAAAGAATATAAGATGATATTATTATTTATTATTACCTATTAATTTTGTATATTTCTAAATATATATGAATAGTAATTATTTTCTTATATATTTTTTAAAACTTTTATTATATTATCTTATAATTAATAAGTTAGTAGATTATTAGATTTTGTTTGATTTGATTTGATTCGAATTTAAAAGTGGATTATATTAGATTTGGATAGATTTAATTAATAAGTTAGTAGAGTATTAGATTTTATTGATTTGAATTTTAGAGTGAATTATATTAGATTTGGATAGATTTGATTTAAATTTCTTTATTATTTTTAAAATCTATAAATGCCACGTGTCGATTCATGGTGACGACACGTGGCTTCACCAGAAATGAGCAGAGTTACTCTTTTAATAGTATAGATAGATTTAAAATAGTATCAAATCAAATCTAAATCTAAACTAGATCTTATCTAATATAAAAGTTTAGCTTTTAAATTTGAATTTAAATTTGAATTTGAATTTATATTTAAGTTTATTATATTATATAAGTACATATTATAAATTTGATAAAATATATTTAAAAATTATCATATAAGACTAACGATATTAATTTTTTAAATTTATACCCATGTATAACATGAGTTTATAAACTAGTTTTATATATTATTAAATTTCTTTTAATTAATGTGTACTTTTGAAAAGAATGCAAGCCAAAATGTTGATTAAGAAAAAAAGTTATGCTCACAAAATCATTTAGGTAGTCACGTTTCCTTTGTATATTTATATCTCTATCTATTAATAAAATAAAACATTTAGTGACGTGTGTTAATTTTTTTACTTGATGAATTTATTAATTTTTTTTTCTTTATTTTTTTAATATAATTTTCTTAACCTATAACGCGTAACTTTTTTTTTGAAAAAAATATTCCGTAAACAGTTTGACCCATCTATATAACATTAAAATTTTATATTAAATCTCGAATCATGAATCATAATAGTAATTACATTAAACTTTTATTCCGTAAACAGTTTGACCTATCTATATAACATTAAAATTTATATTAAATCTCGAATCATGAATCATAATAGTAATCACATTGTTTAAATATTTAATTTTAATAATATATATAAATTGTTGAATATATGTTATATATGAAATACGGGAGATGTTCTTTTAAGAACCTTAAAGATAGTAATAACTTAAGAACCTTTTAAAGCCATTGGATCAAAATGATATTTTTGGAATAAAAAATATTATCTTTTTCTCTCCACCTTTTTTATTGTATGCATCTCTTTTTCACTTTCTCTCTCTTATTTTTTTTCATTTTCATTTTCTCTTTCTTTCACGAGAACTAATTTTAATAGTAAAAAAATGTTTTTTATAAAAAAATATTTTTTTTTCTATATAAAAAATTATTTAATTGCTAAAAAATTAATGTATTCTATATAGAAATATTATGTGTCTACATATAATGTTATATAATTCTATATCGTTTTATGTAGATTAACATTACTATTCATAATCTATGTAGAATGTTATGTTTCTACGTAGATTCTATGATAATCTACGTAGATTACATGATTGTAACACCCACAATTCTCACACAAATGCCACGTCAATACAATACACAGGTGGCAATAACGCAATCATCTCATAAAGCACATGTCACGGGATTAGCGGAAAACACTGATAATTTAAAACTTTAATACAAGGTTAACACGTCTCAAGCCACATGCTGATTCAGATGCATACACGACTGAATTATCTGATAAACACGGATTACTGAGAGCTAACACAATACAGATCCAGTATAAGATACAGACAACAGCTTTAAAGTTCAGTATCAAAATATAATCGGCATACACAACTCTAAACTGCCCGATCTCTACTTCGGCTGCTGCAGCTGTGACTGCGACCCCACGGTATGACTGCCTGACACACAGAAGACTCGAAAACATAAGCTGGACAGCTCGTGAGTACGCGAGGGTTAGACACTGCAGGTAAGCACACATAACATACACAACACATATATCTCAGCACACATATGCAACTCGATGCATAACACATATCTCTGCTCAAAAAGGGGACCACGTTCCCCAGCTAACAGGCCGCACACAGCAGCGGTTAGCTACTCAATAGGCACAGGAGCGACCTGGCAATATCACTGCCGTATATATACAGCCTCATATCTCGTGACTGGTTAGGGACAGTCAGCCTGCGCGATCACATATCGCGGACACCTGCAATTCAAACACATATAGCACGTATAGGGTAGAGAAGCTCATACCTGCGCGCTATCACAGTCTCATACACATATATATCACAATCACATAGACGACTCGAAAGAATGCACGTGCGTTTGAAAAGAACTCGAGTACTCACCGATACCCGAAAGCAATCGAAGCCCGAACTCTCAATGCGGCTCGGCACGTGATCGGCTAGCACCTGAACACATCACGGGTCTCACATGTTATCACAAACTCGATAGCCACGCAATTCAATTAAACATAACTCAATCCAACACATTTATCACAATTAAACTAATCCCGAAACATATTCCCGAACGGACAATCGATCCCCGAAACCCTTTTTCGGAACTCCTATCGAGACCCAAAATCCCAAATAATTCAATCCAACAATATCCCGAAGGGATCCGACCAATTAACGACCCACAACTCTTTTATAAAACTAAACCAAAATTCTCTAGCAGACTGATTTACGCGCCGCGCTTTTCCCATTTGCGCGCCGCGCTTTTTCCAGACAGCAGAATCTGCCCTTCGAACTCCATAGCTGAACCAAAGGTTTTAACCTCCTCCTCACCCGATTTCCAGCATCAAAATACACATAATTCATATACATAAATCTCCTAAAACTCAGAATCAAACTCCTCTACATAACATATACATATCTCAAGGATTTTAGCTACCATAATCATAGAATCTTACCTCAAATCCTTCAAGAATTCAATAGAGGAAGAAGAAGATGTTCAAATTCAGCAATCTCCACACCCAACTCTTGGATTTGCAAGGATTCTGCTGGAGCTTTGCACAAATACACACACTCACACCTTTAGGGGTTTCTCTCATAAAATGGATAAGAGGATGAAAGGGATAAGGGAAGCTATACATATACGTCTCTATCTCTAGTCCGGTTCCGAACCCATTAACCCGGACCCGATATCACTTTTTCACAAATTATATCATTAGAACCCAATTAAATCCACGATCTCAAGGAGATAATTAATCCGCTAATTATTAGCTCGGAGACACGTATCACTCAATCTTGACACGTTGAATCCACGAAACGGAATTTAATTGGAACACGCAATAATAATAAATAAATGAGCCAATAAATTAAATCCACGTACCAGGCTCAAATCCGGGATGTTACAAATCCTCTCCTCTTAAAAAGATTCCGTCCCGGAATCTAGCTCGGACTCTGGAATAGCTGCGGATATCGGCTCCTCATCTCGGCCTCGGGCTCCCAGGTGGCACTAGTACCCTTATGATGCCTCCACTGAACAAGTACTAGCGCAATCTCTTTGTTTCGCAATCTCTTCACTTTACGATCGCTAATCGCCTCAGGCTGCTCGACATATCTCAGGTGAGAATCTACGGTGATCTCGGATAACGGCACAAACTGATCATCTTTGGCCAGACACTTTCTCAGGTGGCTCACATGAAATGTATCGTGGACTCCGGCCAGCTCGGGAGGCAGTCTCGATCTATAAGCCTGATCTCGGACTCTGGCGATGATCTCAAACGGACCGATGTATCGCGCACTCAGCTTACCTCGATGTCTGAATCTAATAACTCCTTTCCACGGCGATACTTTCAGCATAACGCGGTCTCCAACACTGAACTCGAGCTCATTCAGACGACGATCGGCATAACTCTTTTGCCGGCTCTGCGCCACTCTCATATGCTCTCGGATGACTGCCACTTTATCGCTCGTTTCTTGTAACAACTCGGGCCCACTGATAGGTCGCTCACCGACCTCGCCCCAACACACCGGGGTTAGGCACTTACGCCCATACAGTGCCTCGAATGGAGCCATCTTGATGGAGGAATGGTAGCTGTTGTTATACGCAAACTCGACTAACGGCAAGTGAACGTCCCAACTACCACTGAAATCAATCGCACAAGCTCGGAGCATATCCTCGAGAGTCTGATTCGTCCGCTCTGTCTGCCCGTCTGTCTGAGGTCTGTACGCGGTACTCAACTGAACTCTCGTCCCAAATTCGCGCTGAAAGCTCTGCCAGAACCTCGAAGTAAACCGCGTATCTCTATCAGACGTAATCGACATCGGAACGCCGTGCCTCGAAACTATCTCGCTGATGTATAACCGAGCCAACTGATCCATAGTGATGGTACCCCGAACCGCTAGAAAGTGAGCACTCTTCGTCAAGCGATCCACTATCACCCAGATCATATCATTGCCTCGAACGGTGCGCGGAAGTCTAACGATGAAGTCCATCGTAATATGATACCACTTCCACTCAGGGATCTCTAGAGGCTGCAAATGCCCGTGAGGCTTCTGATGCTTGGCCTTGACTCGCAGACAAGTCATACACTCCTCGACGTATTGGCCCACATCTCTCTTCATCCCTGGCCACCAATAGAAATCGCGCAAATCTCTATACATTTTGGTGCTCCCGGGGTGGATAGACAATCTCGAACGGTGCGACTCATCTAAAATCAGCTGCCGCAGATTACCGACTCTCGGAACCCAAACCCGATCATGAAACGCCCACAAACCCCTGCTATCTCGGCTCAATACCTCAAGCTGCCCTGCAAGACGCTCTCTTTTCACATTCTCGGCCCGCAGACCCTCTAATTGAGCATGCCTCAGACTCTCCACAAGAGTCGAGGTGACCTCGAGCCTCGCTGCTCGGGAAACCACTGTCTGACCGCACGCCTTACGGCTCAACGCATCGGCCACCACATTGGCCCTACCAGGATGGTACTGGATCTCGCAGTCATAATCTTTCAGTAACTCGAGGCTGCGCCGCTGTCTCATATTTAGCTCTTTCTGACTGAACAGATACTGAAGACTCTTATGATCGGTATACACTACAAATCGCGAACCGTACAGATAATGACGCCATATATTCAACGCGAACACTATCGCGTCCAACTCAAGGTCGTGCACGGTATGATTTTCCTCGTAGGTCTTCAGCTGTCTCGACGCATACGCAATCACCTTGCCTCGCTGCATCAGAACACAACCCAAACCGGTACCTGACGCATCACAGTAGACCACAAAATCCTCTGTACCCTCGGGCAATGCTAACACTGGTGCCTGACATAACCGGGATTTCAATTCTCTGAAAGCCGACTCCTGCTCATCAGACCACACGAAAGGAACGGACTGCCGTGTCAATCTCGTCAACGGCCTGGCAATCCTCGAGAAGTCCTGAATGAAGCGGCGGTAATACCCGGCTAGGCCCAAAAAGCTACGAATCTCAGGCACGGTCCTCGGCGGCTCCCAACTCATCATAGCCTCTATCTTCGCCGGATCCACTGAAATACTCTCGGCGCTCACAACATGCCCCAAAAACTGGACCTCGCGCAACCAGAACTCACACTTGGAGAACTTCGCATAAAGTCGCTCCTCTCGCAGCACAGATAAAACCTCTCGCAAGTGCTGCTCGTGGTCCTCGGCACTCCTCGAGTAAATCAGGATATCATCGATAAAGACTATCACGAACCGATCCAACATAGATCTACACACCCTGTTCATCAAATCCATGAATGCCGCGGGTGCGTTAGTCAGTCCGAAAGGCATGACTAGGAACTCGTAATGGCCGTATCTCGTCCGAAACGCAGTCTTCGGCACATCCTCATCTCTAACTCTCAGCTGATGATAACCCGATCTCAGATCTATCTTCGAAAAGAAGCTCGAACCCTGCAACTGGTCAAACAGATCGTCGATGCGTGGAAGCGGATAACGGTTTTTCACCGTCACTTTATTCAACTCTCGATAGTCGATACACATCCGCATGGAACCGTCCTTCTTCTTCACAAACAACATTGGAGCTCCCCACGGGGACGAACTCGGACGGATAAATCCACGATCAAGCAACTCCTGAAGCTGCGACATCATCTCTCTCATCTCGGTAGGTGCCAGCCTATACGGCGTCTTCGCAATAGGCACCGCTCCAGGGATAAGGTCAATACGAAACTCGACCTGACGATCTGGCGGTAACCCAGGCAACTCCTCTGGGAATACCTCAGGGAACTCTCGAACTACGGGTATATCCGCTAAAGTCTTCTTCTCTAATCTGGCGTCAACAACATAAGCCAGAAAGGTCTTGCACCCCTTCGCAACATATCTCTGAGCTCTTGCCATCGACACAATACCGATCTCGCCTCGGCGCCTCTCGCCATATACTGTCACTGTCTCACTGTCTGAAATGGGTATCCAGATCATCTTCTTCGCGCACAAGATATCGGCCTGCCTGGCTGTCATCCAGTCCATACCCACTATCACATCGAAACTGCTAATCTCTATCGGCAGTAGATTAATCAGAAACCGGTGAGCATCAATCTCTAGGACACAATCTCTGTACACCCGACTCACTAGCGCTGTACTACCGTCTACCCTCTCAACAACTAACGACACAGATAACACAGTAGCAGGCACAGAAAAGTAGGCACAGAATACAACAGATACATACGAGCGATCCGCTCCAGAATCAAATAAAATACGAGCACTAAGCCTGTTCAGAATGTACGTACCGGAAACAACATCGGTGGACTCGCGGGCCTCCTCTGCCGTAGCCTGGAATACCCTGCCTCGACCTCTAGGTGCTGACTCTCGACGGCTAGAAGACGACGGCTCGGCTCTAGCACCACTGGTACTCGCTCCCTGTACCGCAGGCGGTGCATCTGGACAATCTCTCACAATATGACCTGGCCTCCCACAGCGGAAGCACAGGGAATCCCTCGAAGTACAAGTAAAAGATGTATGGCCATACTGACCACAGCGGTAGCAACGGGGCTGCTCTGATGTACAAGGACCAGAATGGCGACGGCGACACCTCGGACAGTCTCTCTCTCCAGCTGAACTGTCTGCCCGACTCCCGGATGGCTGGGACCCCTGTCCCACGCTGCTCTGACTCTGACTGGGAGCGCTATATCGGGAAGTCTGCCCCTGACTCTGACTGGCTGTCCCCGACCCCTGATACTGCCCAGACCTCCTGGACCTCCGGTCTCTGCCTCTGTCTCTGTCTCGACGAAATCCCGAACCCTGCCCCTGAACCTGCTGCTGCTCAGGCTGTCTCTCTCTCTGAAAATCCTGGGGCTCTCGATAGTAACTCTGGGACTGCTCAGACGTCCCTGTCCTCTGTCTCTGGGATGGAGGCTGACCCCTCTGTCTCTCAATCTCTCTCTCTCTGACACGAGCCAACTCCAAGGCTCTCGCAAACGTCGGGGTGTCGTGAAGCCCAACGAACTCCCGAATATCAGATCTCAATCCATCGATAAAGGCATCGGCCTTACGAACCTCTGTATCCACGTGCTGAGGCGCAAACTGAGCATACTCGTTAAACCTGTCTACATACTGCTGGACTGACATGCTGCCCTGCTGAAGATGTAGAAAACGACGCTCCATTTCCCGGCGCTCATCCCGGGGAATATACTGTAACTCGAAGATAGCACGGAACTGATCCCATGTCATAGCATACGCTGCAGCTGTAGTCATGGATGACTCAATGGACTTCCACCACTGTGAAGCCCCTCCCTTTAGCTGATAAGCCGCATAGCCGACCATATCACGAGGATCGACATGGGCAACGCGGAATGCGGCCTCTATCTCTCTCTCCCAAGCCATAGCCGCACCCGGCTCACCACCGCCTCGAAACTGAGGTGGGGCTCCCGCCATAAAGTCCTTAAAGGACCCACCTCGAGGAGCAGAAGAAGAAGATGCCCCAACCACTGTCTCAACACTAGTAACTGGCGGCGGATCAGCTCTCTGTCGCTGCTGCTCTCTCTCTCTATCCCTCTCTCTGTAGAACTCGGTCAATACTGATAACATCTCTGACCGGCGGACATACTCATCTCCCGCTGGTCTCTCTGGCCCTGACCCCTCGCCATGATCTGCCATAACTACCTGCACATATCACAAAGGTAAGATAACAGATCGATCACCCAGCGTTATACAATAAGCTAGGTCAGTTAATTCCGCTAAACTCAGTCTCAGGGAAGAATCCCACAGATCTGAACACGGTAAGAGCACAAGCATCCACTGATACTCAATACTGAAACCACAAGCTCTGATACCAAGCTGTAACACCCACAATTCTCACGCAAATGCCACGTCAATACAATACACAGGTGGCAATAACGCAATCATCTCATAAAGCACATGTCACGGGATTAGCGGAAAACACTGATAATTTAAAACTTTAATACAAGGTTAACACGTCTCAAGCCACATGCTGATTCAGATGCATACACGACTGAATTATCTGATAAACACGGATTACTGAGAGCTAACACAATACAGATCCAGTATAAGATACAGACAACAGCTTTAAAGTTCAGTATCAAAATATAATCGGCATACACAACTCTAAACTGCCCGATCTCTACTTCGGCTGCTGCAGCTGTGACTGCGACCCCACGGTATGACTGCCTGACACACAGAAGACTCGAAAACATAAGCTGGACAGCTCGTGAGTACGCGAGGGTTAGACACTGCAGGTAAGCACACATAACATACACAACACATATATCTCAGCACACATATGCAACTCGATGCATAGCACATATCTCTGCTCAAAAAGGGGACCACGTTCCCCAGCTAACAGGCCGCACACAGCAGCGGTTAGCTACTCAATAGGCACAGGAGCGACCTGGCAACATCACTGCCGTATATATACAGCCTCATATCTCGTGACTGGTTAGGGACAGTCAGCCTGCGCGATCACATATCGCGGACACCTGCAATTCAAACACATATAGCACGTATAGGGTAGAGAAGCTCATACCTGCGCGCTATCACAGTCTCATACACATATATATCACAATCACATAGACGACTCGAAAGAATGCACGTGCGTTTGAAAAGAACTCGAGTACTCACCGATACCCGAAAGCAATCGAAACCCGAACTCTCAATGCGGCTCGGCACGTGATCGGCTAGCACCTGAACACATCACGGGTCTCACATGTTATCACAAACTCGATAGCCACGCAATTCAATTAAACATAACTCAATCCAACACATTTATCACAATTAAACTAATCCCGAAACATATTCCCGAACGGACAATCGATCCCCGAAACCCTTTTTCGGAACTCCTATCGAGACCCAAAATCCCAAATAATTCAATCCAACAATATCCCGAAGGGATCCGACCAATTAACGACCCACAACTCTTTTATAAAACTAAACCAAAATTCTCTAGCAGACTGATTTACGCGCCGCGCTTTTCCCATTTGCGCGCCGTGCTTTTGCCAGACAGCAGAATCTGCCCTTCGAACTCCATAGCTGAACCAGAGGTTTTAACCTCCTCCTCACCCGATTTCCAGCATCAAAATACACATAATTCATATACATAAATCTCCTAAAACTCAGAATCAAACTCCTCTACATAACATATACATATCTCAAGGATTTTAGCTACCATAATCATAGAATCTTACCTCAAATCCTTCAAGAATTCAATAGAGGAAGAAGAAGATGTTCAAATTCAGCAATCTCCACACCCAACTCTTGGATTTGCAAGGATTCTGCTGGAGCTTTGCACAAATACACACACTCACACCTTTAGGGGTTTCTCTCATAAAATGGATAAGAGGATGAAAGGGATAAGGGAAGCTATACATATACGTCTCTATCTCTAGTCCGGTTCCGAACCCATTAACCCGGACCCGATATCACTTTTTCACAAATTATATCATTAGAACCCAATTAAATCCACGATCTCAAGGAGATAATTAATCCGCTAATTATTAGCTCGGAGACACGTATCACTCAATCTTGACACGTTGAATCCACGAAACAGAATTTAATTGGAACACGCAATAATAATAAATAAATGAGCCAATAAATTAAATCCACGTACCAGGCTCAAATTAGGGATGTTACAATGATAATCCACATAGAATATAATACAAGAAACATAACATTCTACATAGATTATGAATAGTAATATTACATATAATCTATATAGATTATCGTGTAATGTACGTTGAATATATGATACTTGACATTCTACACGACATTGTACGTAGATTACATGATAATCTACATAGAATATAATACAAGAAACATAACATTTTACATAGATTATGAATAGTAATGTTAATCTATATAAAAAGATATAGAATTATATAACATTCTATATAAACACATAATATTTCTATATAGAATACATTAATTTTTTTAACAATTAAATAATTTTCTATATAGAAAAAAATATTTTTTTAATAAAAAACGTTTTTTTTATCATAAAAATCGATTCTCATGAAAGAAAAATAAAATGAGAATGAAAAAAGTAAGAGAGAGAAAGAGAAAAAACATATTTTTTTTTCTTCCGAAAATATCATTTTCACACAATTTCAAGATTACCCACTATCAAAGTTCTAAAGAATTACAAAATTGACATCCAATATATCAACTATTGATTCTATTAATCCAAATTCCATAAAAGGTTCTTAAGTTCTCACAATATTTATGGTTCTCAATAGAACCGTCCCTATGAAATACAATGGTTATTACATATGATATAAAATGTTGAGTATATGATATTTACAGTTACTTCGATATTGAATGATCTCGATATGATATATTGAAGGTTCATCTGGGTAAAAAAATTACAACAAATAAACATGTAAAATTTTTTCGAAAAATTATAGCGTGACTGGTCTCGTTTTAAAAAGTATAAATTTCTCGTTTTTATGTTATAATTTGATTGATCTAAATATTAATCATATTAATGACATTTTAGTTTAAAGAAATAAGATATTTTTTGTTGGGAATTGTTTTTGTTTAAGAATGATATAAGTCTAGAGGTATGTTTTGTAATATTCCAATAGTTGCTTTTGTATATAAATAGGAGTTTCTGTTACCGTAGATGTACGTGATTGTACATAATTGCACGAATATTCTTTTGTACGGAATTTGCTCTCCTAGGTTTCAGTGCGTGTATTCAAGTTTCAGATTGTACTTCTCTTCTCTGATAATCAAATCATTCGGTTAGTGTTGATCAAATCTGTTCTTAATTGTTTGATTGTAATTGTGATTGATTAATATTAAATAACAATTGGTATCAGAGCCTGATATGGCAAATTTTGATTGATTTTGAATCTGAAAATAAAAGTTTTCGAACACTGTTCTATCAATAAATTTCGAAAAATAGAAAATCATAAAGGGTTTTTGATTCTGTGGATGTTTTAAATTGATTTTTGGATCGAATGAGTGAATTTAAAAGACGAAAAGATTGATATAAGTTTCAGATTTCAACACCAAACACACAAAAGGTAATTTGAAATTTACTAATTTTTCGGTTTTGTGTGTTCTTCACTGAATTTGAAAAATTTTGGGGTTTTGATCTGAGTTTAGGCAAAGAGTTCAGTCAAAAAGTGTTTGTGTGTGAAAACCGCACACTCTTATTTCGAGTTGAAAATTGAATTTTTGAACTTAATTTTGAAATACTCTGTTAAAACTCGGGCAAAACTAAGATTTTAGTTTTAGTCGAGCTTCATCAAGTAGTGATTGAGTTGGATAAGAGGTTTGACCGAGTTTGATCAAAGTGTTGATCGAGTTTGTTCAAATATTATTCGAGTTTGATCAATCTTATTTCGAGTTTGATAAATATACTTTCAAAAGAGATCAAGTGTTTTTCGAGTTTGTTGAAGAACAGTTCGAGTTTGATAAACTATCTTTTGAAAACTGATAAAGTTTGATCAAACTTAATTCGAGTTTAATCAAACTTAAATCGAGTTTAATCAAACTGAATTCGATTTTAATCGAACTTAATTCGAGTTTCATCAAACTTCATTCGAGTTTTACAAATATTCGTTCGAGTTATTGTACTTAGAGGTTGATTAACAATTCATCGAGTTTGTCAACAGTTCATTCGAGTTTGATCAGGACAATTCAAGTTCACTCATTTTTCATTCGAGTTTAACCAAGTTTCATTCAAGTTGAGTTTAGTTCCATTCGAGTTTCATCATGAAACACCCATATCAACATAATATAATCATTAATGGAGTTACAGAGGGTTAATCATAACTAACATGGTTTTTAAAGAAAATCGGGCATGACCTGTTCGCACGGAGTCAATATCTCTGTTTGATTATAAACCAAAGTTGGAATATAAGATAAATTTATCAGATATTTCTACATAATTACAAGATCTATTATCAATCTAAAAGACATTATATATATATATATATATATATATATATATATATATATATATATATATATATATATATATATATATATATATATATATATATATATATATATATATATATATATATATATATATATATAGACACACACACACACACACACACATACATATCAAGCATAATGGTTGACAACTACCCGATTACTTCTCAATTGTATAAGCATAGCTTTACCAAAGTTAAGGCTTCAGATGCGGTCCGTTTAAACTCTAGGACCAGAGCTGTCAATCACCTTGCCTTCACTAACACCACCTGAGGTATATAAAAGTGAGGGGTTAGCAAATAAAAATTGCTAAGTGAGTTACTAGATCGATATGGAGTGCAAACATACAACATGTATAAATGTTAAAATGATTATAAAATGACAAGTGAAATATCTTTTTAATAAAAGTGATGTGGGCATAGCCCACAGATTGCATAGGTCGCGAGCATAACCCGCTAACCCGTCGTTGTTAACCAACCGGCTTCCATGTCCAGCTGTGCAACTTCAACCGGCATCCATGTCCGGCCACCTACTCCGTAAGCTTCCGAAAGCAGGAATTTATACACATAAACACAAAGTAAGGCGTTTAATAATAATAATAATCTGGAGGTCCAGTGAGGCCAATGAAATGATCATAACTCACAATGGGTTAATCAAGTGTAACCATATAAAGCATGAAATGAATAATCATTAGGTGTAGCATGAAATGAACGATCTTCAAGCATAGCATGAAGCACGATATATGTAATGAGTGGTATCAAATAAGGTATGTTGGCCATAAGCCATGATCAAGTAATGAACCGCCAATAGGGCAGTATGACATAACCTGCCAACTAATACATGATAAAAATTGCCAACCAGTGCAATGCATCATATAAGAGGATGATGCCAAATAGATATGCATAATGTCATAATTAAAATAAACATGTAATTATGTATGCAACACACATATCAATACTAGAACTCACAGAACAATAAGCTATAATAGCCTTTAATGTTCAATACGGCCAATACGCCGCTTAACGTCCCGAATCGATAATCGGCACTCCTTCCAGCTCCAAACCTATCAAATAATGATATTCAAAGTATTCATAAGTTTATAATGGAATATCATAAGGTTTGGAAGTCATTTGAAGTGATTAAGCGTTTTCGGTTTAAGTTTCCGAATTTACCGGCATTATTGCGCCTCTTATTAAGTTTTATAGACTTTTGGGCGACATTTGATGATCTTTGGTGTTATATGATACGAGCGTCGTTACCTCGCCAAAAATAACCGCTAGATACCTTAGAAGCTAGGGTAAGTAGGGATCGTATCCATAGAGAGCGAGATGTTAATATCACGTATTCGAGCGACTAGCGTTGAAAACTTAATTATTTGGAAAAGTGAATGGTTGGTGAAAAATGTTATTTTCTTATATAAAACTAATTACTTGCGCGATTGTAGAAAAGAAAGCTTAAGTGATTTGATTGATTAAATACGTTAACAAAGGTAACCATTCCCGGATTCCACATCTAACTTCGCGTTTAATTTCATAAACGATGTAAAGATTATATAGACATAACCTTTTTATAATTGTTATTAATATCGTTACGTGATCTTAGGCATAACGCGTGTTACTTTGATTACTCGTCTTGATTAAACATATAACTCGACACGAATAATAAAATATCAACGAACTATCTTACGAAGCGCAACCAAATAAATAACAATCATTCATTTACAATCAAAACATAAACAATAAAAATCATGCAAACATAGAGAATCGTTCATAGAAATAAAACACTTAGCGTGATGCTTCCTCCGAGAATGATTAGTGCGAGCTTAGCCGGACATTGTTGGTGTAATACTCCAGAGTTATGAGTTGATCTTCCGTAGCAGCGCCGTAGCTTGGCTATGCTTTCTTCGTACTTGTATTCGCTCAAACAAGACCTTTTCTATGCTTTTTTCTATTAAAAACGCGACCCATTTTTCGTCTCCACTGCTTGGTATTTATAGACAACCTTTAAAACCCTAAAAATGGCGCAGAAACTATTTTTATGGGTTAAGCGCAGCAGCGGGCGCAGGCCTGCACCCTCCCTCCCCACGTCCCCGGGCCTGGGTCTGCATTCGGGCTGCGTCTGACTCTGCACTCATCTTCTTTTGAAGGCTAAAACGTTCTGTCAGGATCTAAATATGAATTACCAAGACTAACTGATTTGAATTTATCAGAGTATAAATCAATAATCTTGCTTTGAATCAAAGTTTAATCAAGAAGTTTGCGGAATAACACTTAATTATTTTATCAAAAACTTTCAGAATCAATAATGAATAAACACACAAAAATTAATCAAGACTGTTTGTATTGCTGAATTCAACGATTACAATCACCTCTAATCTGTTTGATTAGACGAAGAACACAGACTGTTCTTAGGGTTTTACAACCTTAGAGGCTTATGAAAACTTAATCAACAAAGCAATTACAGACTCAAAATATGCAGGAAAAACCTATATGATAGAAAGACATATTCTATGTATTTATATTGCTTCTTGATATGTTTCCTTGACGAATAATGACTTCTCTGATAGTAGATATGCTGGAATCTTCACGTAGATATCGTTTCCTGAAAATCAGCACTTTCTGTTTCTGAAACTGTTGAGCAGCTTGAATCTCTTGACAGCATGAGCAGAGCAGCTTGAGTTGTTTTGCTCTGGCAGCTTGAACTTTTACACTAGCAGCTCGAGTTTCTTCAACTAGCAGCATGAACTTTGTATTTACATTTAAAAACTACTAACAGTCTGAGAAGTCTAACTAACAGCTTGAATATACTTAAACTATTTCCCAACAATCTCCCCCTAACTTAAATTCTTTACACAAGACTTTAAGTTCTAAAAAAAATGGAAATGAATAAGTAAGCTGTTATTTACAAACCAAGGCTTACAAAACTTACAGCTGTGCAAGTTTATGATCTATAGCCTTCAAAAATTCTCTCTTCATCTCTTCTTTATCACAAGATACTCTAGCTGATTTTATTTGCAGCAACATATCTTTTGAAAAATTGTAAAACTCAAGATTGAAGAAGATACCAGACCCATCTGTGAATTTGATTCTGTATGTCTTTGACTTGACAAACAGATCGATTTGCTTGATCTTTTTCCCTTTCTTCTCAGCATCTTCTATCTCTTGTCTTGCAAATTCAGGGTCAACCACTGTACTTAGATCTCTGATGAGTTGCTTCACTTGTGGAAGAGCAGATCTCACTTGTGTAACAGACCCTATGTTATACATCTTTATCAGTTCATCTCTGGTCAGCCTCTGAACTATTTTCCAAAAAGTATCATACTCTTCTTCAGGACCAGACTCTCTTCTGACTACAAATTTGATTCTCAAGTCACGGTCATCCAGTGACTTAGCAAACCAGTAGTTGATTTGAGGCTTTGTGAAATCATGCTGATCAATCAGCTTCTCTATCTCCATAGCCTTTTGCAAGTGTTGCTCAAAGAGCACCCTCTTAACAGATGAAGGAATAGAAATAACTGCTTGATCAGTGGAAGCAGGTGCACTGGCATCAGCTTCAGTTTGTACTGATTGAGTTGATGGTTGGACTTCTTGGGATGGTTGAACTTCTGGAGAGACTTTTGTTCTCTTTCTTTTGTCCATCTCCTTGTCATGAATCTCTTGCAGCCTTTCAGTTGGCATGGACTGAGCCATTTTCTTTGGGATACCTGCTGCAAATGCAAAATTTATCAAAAATCTTCTGTGCTCAGCTTTAGAGTGCCCTGTTGGCATCTTTCTCTTCTTTGCTCCTTGCTTAACCACAAACTCCTTTAAGTAATCACCTAAAGTCTCATCATCATCCATTGAGGTTTGGGCTTGCTGATCTAATTCCTTGTCCTGTTCTTCTGCTATTCTTTTGGCAATTTCAGCATCAAAGGCAATTTGGGCTTCTTTGGAAGAAAATTTATGCTTTGGAGACTCAATGAGAATGCCCTTGCCCTTGTCTTTTGCAGCAGATGTTGTAGCTTGGACTGTGCTTGATGGAGCTTGAATGCCTTCCCTGATCACAACTCCAGTAGCTTTTGAAGGAGCAGCTTGAGTTTCTAGGCTAACAGCTTGAGAAGCTGTTGGGACTGCTAGCCTAGAAACTGGAACTGTTGATGCTGCTTGGACTGTTGTTGTTGGAGCTGCTTGAACTGACTTGGGAACCTCCTGATTCTCCCCCTTTTTGGAAGCATTGGTTTGGTCAGAAGGACCGACAACCTTTGCCCCTTGGGTTTGAATCATCTGCTCTAATTTCATAATTATATTTCCACAGAGGGTGAACCTTTTGTGAAGATAATTCATTCCCTTATTCTGAGCAGCCTCTGCCTGTTTGAGTTCAAAAATTTGAGCCCCCTGTGCAGCAATGATGGACATTTGATATTCCAACATGGCTACAACATGTTTCAGCTTAGGATCCGTCAAAAGCATGAGTTGCAGACTTGTCTCAAGATCAGAAAACACCTGGGGTGCTTGTGATCTATCACTGACATTAAGACCAGAAGTAGAAACTTCTGGGCCCCTCTTTTCTTGGTTCTGGGGACTTCCAGCTTGTGTTTGCACGCTTGCTGTTGCCATGAGCGTGGTCTTAGCTATGTTGGCCCTGTCCTGTGCCTCTTGTGCAGAGACATCAGTAGTGCCAGCCACAGAACTCATATGAACCATCTCTGAAGAGATGTTCACCTCCTGAGAGAGGATGGGAGTTTCCTCAACTGGTTCCCTTTGGATATTCTGTGCAGAAGTATCCTTCTGCACAGGGATATATGGTTCTTGTTGATGGGAGGAGGAGGAAGGAGCTCCTGGTCCCCTTTTTCTTTTATATAAGTATCTTAGTGGGCGTTTTGGCTGTACAAAAGGATCAGATGAAATATTTGTATCATGAGGAGTGGGTTGGGGTCCTGGGGGTGAAGCAGGAATGTTGGGCTGTGTCTGCTCAGGACCCTCTCCTCTGTTTCCTGGAATGATGTTCATCATTGCAGAGGGCAATGGAACATCTATACTTACAAAATTGGCACTTGGCTTTAACAACCTTTTAATTGAAGACAGTGAGTGCCTATGGGAAACATGTATCCGTTTATGTAAATGTGGAGTTGTGCAGGTGTGTGCAATAATTTTTGCCAAAAATCTAGGATACATGAGAAATTTCCCATTCTTTAGGGAATGATGCCTTAACATCCCCTGAAAAATCATGTTAGAAAAATTGAACTGTTGGCCAGTAGAAAAGCACACTAAGGCAGTGGCAATATTTGAAGAAAGCTCAGACCAACCAGTTCTTTTGGGGCTTAAACATTGCTGAATAACATGCACAAGGTATTTCCATTTAGGAGAAAAATGTGCCTTAAGAAAAGTAGAAGAATCAGCAGGACCCCTATAACCAATATTTTGAAGACCAAAGTGTAAAGCTTGAAGGGATAGGTCGGTTATACCTGAGGCATCTTGAAGATGCAAGTGACGTCTGATGGATTCCTCAGTGATGTTGATGACAGTTCCATCAATCTTGGATATGAGGGTAGGCACTCCATTGATGGTTTGAACAGATGCATGATTCCAAAACTGTTCAATATGGGAGATGTATATAGTAGGGTTAATGGATAGGGCATAATGGATATGGGAGTGCCTGAGGAAATCCATCATTGCATGAAACGGTTGAAGTTCAGCGTGTTTTAGGGTGTATGGGAGGCAGTTGTGTTCTTTTACGAACTCCATTGATGAAGAAACGACGGTTTAGGGTTTGAAAAAAGAATGTGTGATTCGTTCAGAGAGAAAGCAAGAGGCCGTTGAAGAAGAATATGTAACTGGTAGTTACAACTGAACGAAACCGGGACCTTTAAAGGTTTCGAAAGGTTGGGTCCCGCGCACACATTTGAAAAATTACCTAAATACCCTGCACACTTTGACAGATCAAGTGAAAATAACTAGCAGTCCGAGAAAATGAACTAGCAGCATGAGAAAATTCTCATGCTGTTAGTTTAAAATTAGGCAACTTTTCAATGAAACAGTGTCTCCCCCTTAAATAAGCATACTGAGTAGATGAAAACCAATTAATCCATGTTTACCATACCAATATTTGATACTAGGAAAGTGAACCTTCCCACATCAAAAGGTTTTGTAAATAGATCAGCTAACTGATCATCTGTATGTATTTTGGTAACTTGGATTAACTTCTTTTCATTACAGTCTCTGATGAAGTGAAATCTGATTTCTATATGCTTGGTTTTTGGGAATTTCACTGGGTTTTGCACAATGCTGATTGCACTTGAATTGTCAATATAAATAGGAGTGGATAAGAAATTCATACCATAGTCTCTTAGTTGATTTTGAATCCACATTACCTGGGAGCAGCAGCTTGCAGCTGCTACGTATTCTGCTTCAGTGGATGATGTGGAGACAGTTGTTTGCTTTTTGCATTGCCAAGAGACCAGTCTTGCTCCTAAGTATTGACATCCACCAGTTGTGGATTTCCTGTCAATGTTGCATCCACCATAGTCACTGTCAGAATAAGCAGTTAGTTCAAAAGGAGAGTCTTTAGGATACCATAGGCCTAAGAGCAACCAAGTGAGAATCCTTTGGAGAGCATTGAAACCTAGCACACACACAGACAGCAAACATAATATCAGGTCTGGAAGATGTTAGATACATGGGAGATCCTATAAGGGATCTGTATAGATGAATGTCCACATCTATGCCATCTTTGTCTGTATGGAGCTGTTTATGAGGATCCATTGGAGTGCTTGCAACCTTTGTGTCTTGATAGCCAAACTTTTCCAGTATGTCTTTGACATACTTTGATTGACTTATGAATAGACCAGTAGGCTTCTGTTTAACCTGCAGCCCTAGAAAGAATGTGAGTTCCCCCATTGAACTCATTTGAAACTTTTTGTGCATTAGGGTCTCAAATTCTTTGCACAAACCATCATTTGTTGAGCCAAAGATGATATCATCCACATAGATTTGGACAAGTAAAATCTCAGCTTTGATGGATTTAGTGAAAAGTGTTTTGTCCAGAGTGCCTCTCTTGAATCCATTCTGTAGAAGATATGATGACAGAGTGTCATACCATGCTCTGGGGGCTTGGTGAAGACCATAGAGGGCCTTGTCTAGCTTGTACACCCTGTCTGGATACTTGTAGTCTTCAAAACCAGGAGGTTGACACACATATACTTCCTCTTCAATTGTCCCATACAGGAAAGCAGACTTGACATCCATTTGATACACTTTAAATCCTTTGAAGCTTGCATAGGCTAGAAATAGTCTGATGGCTTCAATTCTTGCTACTGGAGCAAATACATCATCATAATCAATGCCTTCTTCTTGAGTGTACCCTTGTGCTACTAGTCTTGCTTTGTTCTTGATGACTATCCCTCTCTCATCCTTCTTGTTTCTGAACACCCATCTTGTACCAATTGCTCTCTTACCTTTAGGAAGATCCACCAGAGTCCATACATTCTGAATTTTGAACTGTAAAAGCTCTTCTTGCATAGCTTCAATCCAGGATGAATCTTTTAATGCTTCTGATGCCTTTTTGGGTTCTAGTTGAGACATGAAACAGGCATGTTCAAAAGCAGCTAGACTGAATTCAGGAACTGCTTGTTCAGCAGCAGCAGTCTCATTGTGAACCATTTTCCTTGTTTGAACAGGAGTGCTTGGATCACCCAGTATTTGATTGAGAGGGTGATACTTGTGAACCCTTAGTGTGGGCTCTCTCTCTGTTTGAAAAGAAGTTCCAAGATTTGTATCATCTCCATCAGAACTAGTAAAAGGATCAGCTTCAGGAACAGCTTGACTTGAATCTGGGACTGTGTCCCTTTGTGTTGGAGCTGTTCTCTCAGGACTTGGGAGTGGCACTTCAGTATCTGGATGTGCATCATGTTGGGCATTCAGGACCCCTGGAGGATCACATGACAGAAGTGGTAGAGTGGTGTAATCATCCCAACTTGTTGAATCTGCAGCAGTCTGAAACTTTGTGCCAACAGCTTGAGAAATTGTATTGACAGCATGAGAATTTGTGTTAGCAGCTTCAACCCTGTATGCATCAGCTTCTGCAGTATACTCAAGAAAGCTCAGAGAATGTGTTAGTGAATCTAAATCAAACAACCAATCAGGACCAGTGCCTTTGATATTAGCAGTATTTTCATTAAATTCAACATTGGCACTTTCTTCAATTGTTTTAGACACACTGTTGTATACTCTATAGGCTTTGCTTTGAGTTGAGTATCCTACAAAGAATCCTTCTTCAGCTTTACTTTCAAACTTTCCTAAGTGAGTCTTAGTGTGAAGAATAGTACATGGGCATCCAAAAGGCTTGAAGAAAGCAATTAGGGGACTTCTGTTATGGAATAACTCATAGGGAGTTTTCCCTTGTGATTGAACAACTTGAACCCTATTTAGAACATAACAGGCTGTATTAACAGCATCTGCCCAGAAAGTCATTGGCAGATTTGAATCAGCTAACATTGTTCTAGCAGCCTCAATTAATGTTCTGTTCTTTCTTTCAGCTACACCGTTTTGTTGTGGTGTTCTTGGTGCACTATATTGTCTAGCAATGCCTTTGGACTCACAGAAACTGTTTAGAATGTGATTTTTAAATTCAGTTCCATTGTCTGATCTTATCACCTTAACTTTGGAATTTGATTGGTTTTCTATCTTAAGGATAAAAGACTTAACTAGCTCAGCAGTTTCATCTTTGGACCTAAGAAAGTAAACCCAAGTAAATCTGGTGAAATCATCAACAATGACTAAACAGTATGCCCTTTTATTCAAACTCAAAACAGATGTTGGACCAAATAGATCCATATGAAGCAGCTGGAGAACAGATGAGATTGAATTTATTTCTTTGGCCTTATGCGAAGTTTTGTGTTGCTTACCTTTAAGGCATGCTACACAATGATCATCACAAATGAACTCCTTTTGTGGTAAGCCTCTTACCAGATTCTTTTTAACTAAAGCATTCATGGACTTGAAGTTCATGTGACACATCCTTCTATGCCAAAGCGCAGACTCATTTGATGATGCTTTGGATATTAAACAGCTTAAAGTATTTGATTTAGATAAGAGATCTGTGTCCAGGCAGTAAACATTGTCCTTTCTTGGTGTTCTTAGTAAAACAAGATTTTCAGGAACTTTGAAATCTTTTGAAAGAACAATGCACTCAGAATCTGTGAACAGAACAATGTTTTGGTTGTCACAGATTTGAGAGACACTTAATAAATTGTACTTAAGCTGTTCAACATACAAAACATCATGGAATGTCATGTTGCCTGCATTAACAGTACCTTTACCTGTAACCTTACCTCCTTTTGAGTTGCCTCCAAATGCAACAAAACCTCCATCAAAACCTTTGAAATTTGACAAGCATTCAGAGTTGCCTGTCATGTGCCTAGAGCATCCACTGTCCAGATGCCATCTTGTTCTATGAGGAGACCTGTGGTTGCCCTGCACAAATAACAGCTTAGTTAGTAGTGGAGTAAACCCAACCCAAATTGGTTTTGGGTTGGCCTTGTACATTGACATAACTAAATACTGTTTTTGACTTCTTATATTTAGTGAGATCTACTGATGGAGTCTTTGGAGAGTATTTGGTGATTATATGAGGTATCCAACTATTTTGATCATCTTTTCTTCTAACAGTCTCAGATGGTTCACTAGCAGCTCCAGATTGATGCTCAGCAGTTTGAGTTGTGTTTGTAGTGCTAACAGTTTCAGTTTTTGCACTAACAGCATCAGATTTTGACTTAGCAGTCTGATCTTTTGCATTAGCAGTTTGAGCATCAGATTTGTCCTTGACACACCATATTTGTTTAAGACTTGATTTAGGCTTTGCCAAAACTTGTTTTTGATGTGTGGACTGTTTTTTATTAACTTTGGAAAACCTGTGATCAACTGTTTTCTTTGGAACTGCTGTGGAAGGTTTCATTTTTGAGTGCTTTGCCTGAATAAGATTTGATTTTGTGTGATGCACAGTCTGTTTTGCAACAGCTGGTTTGTAAAAACAATCTTTGGCTAAGTGATTCTTCCTTCCACAGTGAAAACATCTTTTGACAGTTTGAATTGGAAAACCAGACTTTTCTGCCAATTTCTGGTTCTTGTTTCTCTGATTTCCTCTTACCTGCTGTTGTTTAGGAAACTTTTGAACACCATGCTTTTGGCATGTGCAGACAGATGCAGTTTTACCTCTTTTATTTCCTTTTGATGAAGATGCAGTGTTACAGTTAGAATGTACAGAAACTTGTGGAGTAGCATTGCATACACTCATCTTCTCTTTTCCTTTCTTACTGGGGGCTTGGACCTCTATGGGTGCACTCATTGTGTCACAGTCTCTATTTTGACTCTTATCTTCCTTTAATTCAGGACTGTTATCAAGGATAGGATCTACAATAGTCATAGACTCATCTAGTGGTTCATTGACAAGTCTATCAGCAACCTCACTCATTGGATGAATGTACTTGTTATTGTATGGAGGTGGAGTAGCTCTGTATCCTATTCCTTCTTTGGGATTGACCTGAGATTTCACACTATCTTTAAATTGGACTTCCATTAGGTGTTCCAGCTTTTGATTTGCTAACTTGAAGTTTCCTAGATCTATGTTAACAGATTCTAGTTTCTTATTAGCCTCAAACACCTTTTGTTCAGTCTCTTCTACCTTTTTATTCAGAGATTCTATTTTCTTATTTAGCTCCTTTTTCTCCCACTCATGATAGGTTCTATCATACCCCATTTGAATCTCATTATCCTTATAATCATTGATCTGTTTTTCCAGATCTTCTATGGCTTGCATGTATTCATATCTTCTTTCTTCCATCTTAGCTAGAGTTTTGCACATGCTCTCGTTATGATCTCTGTACTTTTTAACCATATTTTTGCATGATTGAGAGCAGAGTTTAGAATTTACCTCAGAGGGCAGTTCAGTGGAGGAGACATTTGATGTTTCTGCCATAAGTGCTTGATTTTGAAATTGTTCCTCTGTCTGATCACTCCAGTCAAACACATTGTCTTCTTGAGAGACAAGTGCTGTTGATGATGATGTTAGAATGGGTTGTGAAGTCCTTGATGGCTGTTGACCTTGAGATCTACATTCTCTGGCAAAGTGACCAAGCTTATGGCATTTATAGCATTCCACTTTTGATTTATCAAAAGATGGTTTGCCTTCTGTCTTGGCTTGAAAGTTGGTCCTACCAGGTTTTTTTAGAAATCTTTTGGCCCTCATGGTCAACATTGCATGCTGCCACTTTAAATCCATCTCTTCAAGATCATCTGGATGAATTTGTTCCAAGTCTTCAAAATTTAGAGCAAATAATCCATCATTGGCAACAAAAGCCTCATAGTGAGTTTCAGCAGAGTTGCCATCGCCACCTGAGAAAGAATAAGAGTTATTAGATTTTTCAGAAGACAGAAGA